>CAAE01014993.1:748879-818389 GCA_000180735.1 Tetraodon nigroviridis | reverse complement strand
ACCAAACTTGCAGCAAAAGAAGAGCCCAAGACCAAACCTGCAGCAAAAGAAGAGCCTGAGAAAAACCCTGCAGCAAAAGAAGAGCCCAAGACCAAACCTGTACCAAAAGAAGAGCCTCAAACAAAACCTGCAGCAAAAGAAGAGCCTGAAGTAAACCCTAACTCAAAAGCAGATGCAGATGTAAAACCTTCACCAAAGATTGAGTCTCAGAAAATAGATAATAAGGTGGAGAACCAGAAGCCAGGGGAGACTGAAAAGGCCAAACCTGAGCAGGCAGACAACCTGAAAGAGAAGAAAAAAGACACCGGTATAGAAGAGCGCAAAGAGGCTGAGAAAGCAGAAAAATCCTCCAGCACTGAGTCGAAGGAGTTTAAGGATGAGAAAACCAGCCAGTGAGAGTGAGTATCTGGGAATCAGAGCCGGAGGACAAAAGTCTGGGAGTGCAGACGGGCTCTGTTGACAGCAAATGGTGGAAATCATTATTTCTCTAGTTAAAAATAATAAAAACTCTATGGCAATTTCAAATCTATGACACTTCTGATGTATGACAAAAGCAGAAAGCTCCAAACTCTGTGTCAACTGTGACAACTGCCCATAATAATTACATAACAAGTGCATTTAAACCGAAGCCTGCGGAACCTACACAAGCCTTCAACTGGGTCTGAACGATGTCAAAACTATGTACAGCTAAGAACTGTGACACATAATAAACGATAAATATTATATTCAGAGCAGATGTGACATTGTGTTATATTAAACATTTAGCTTTTGTGCACATTAATGGAGCTTCTTCCGACAGCCGAGCTGTAGCGAGTCACTGTTCCAGGCTGTCCGGATGACTGTGCTGTGTAAGAACTGCTGATGCAATAAGAAACAGATGAATAAAGCTGGAAAAATCAAACGCACAAAACTTCCCTGATTTGTTGAAATGGCTAGAAAACAATATCCACACCGGAGGAGTGAAGACAAACTAGGGTCTAAAAACTTCTATGATCACGTTAATAGACAGAACATTAAAACACAGAATGACAATACATCAGTTATAGCCAGTATGTTGGATTCCACATGGCCCAATAACAGAGTTGTGTTCACATCCACGAATAGACAACCACAGAGAGGGATGAAGGTTGCAAGAGAAGGACAATAGGCCGAGTACAACAATTGCAACGTTTTGTTTTTTATTTCAAAAATGTTTTCAATATGAAGGGTTTCAAGGCCTATAACTCATTTAAAGCATGTACATCAAATGTACATGCTTACCACAGGTACACTATAGGTACACTGGCTGCTCCCTGCTGTCGCCTAGCGGACAACGTGAGTACTGCACATACAAAATACCAGCATATCTAAGTTATAGTTGTTTGCAGTTACTTCGTTTGTGTCCCTAATGACAGCTTATTTTATCAAAAAATGTGAGATTTATCAATTAGCATCTGATTCTGTCTTGCTATACCTTCTGAAAAATCAGCGGTGGATCTTGCAGGCAGTCATCGAAACCACATTTAGATATAAGTGTTGGCACACGGGCGGCGCCCGGGGAAAGGGAAGGGGTGAGAGAAGAGGGGGAAGGGTTGCAGGCAGTCATCGAAACAGGCTTTTGATATAAGTGTTGGCACACGTTTGCATGTTCGGATGTACAGGCCTGTATCTGCAGTGTGCCAGCATGCAAACACCTTTGTTTCAACATGCACAAGGTCTCCCTGTTCTACTGTCTTTTCCGCTGTTTTTAACTATTTTCCAAACACATTTGTAAGTTTCTCAATCATCTATTAAATCTGTAAAGTGAATCCTTGTTTGTATTTCATTCAGAAGCATCTGTAGGGTTTACAGTGTCTTTTAACACAGATTTTAAACCTATAAACGAAGGCACACACTTTGATCAAAATACTAATCAATATAAGTGCATCTTCAGTTTTGTTGAAACTATTAAAAAGCAGCATAATACATTAAAAAAATCCTTTTAATGTATTATGTTTTTGTCAGTTTAATAAAAGCTTAATTTATGTGACGTTCATGGGCATTGAGAAACTGGTGTTTACTAGGTGCAGCAATGTTCATCCTCATCCATAGCTGTCAGGAAGCTGCACATTTGGAGGCAGGTGTGAGCTGTGCAGAGGCTGCAGCGGGCAAACAATAGCAGGTTGGTCAAACGGGCTGGGAAATGCAAACGAGAGCAGTCAGAGCTGCTCTCCTCACATTCCGGCTCATCAGGTCCAGGCACTTTCCAACTTCTCAACTTTTTGCAGGAGGAAATCATGACTTGAGCTGAGAGACGCATCCAGAAAGCATGGCCATGGTAAAGTACCCCTTGCGCATTCTCTGCATTTGATCATTTTGGATTGATCAGTAGGGAAGTGAACAAATGATTGATGTCCGTGTTTATGCAGGGAGACTTTGAATCTATTTTTATTGGTTCTCAGTTTTGCTTCAGCTTCTCCCATTATGTCTCATATGTCCTCTTTTGTAGCTTTATTTTTAGATCATCTGCACTGACAGTTGATTTAGGGTGTAACTGCTTTTAAACCAAACCCTTTGGCCAAAATGTTTAGTTATAATCCAGAGTGGACCTCACAACGTGTCATTTTAGTTTTCAAAGTCTTTAGGCTTTTCTGTTTTCCTTTAGACAAATGACCTTCAATAAAAACAACAGCGGCTTAATAGATTCTGAGCAAATTTAATATATTCAAATTTGAAAATGCATTATCTTAGCTATGATAACGTTTCCGTCATCGTTAAAGTGTGGGAATGGAGTTCTGTTGATCCTGTTTTCAATCAGATGGGATTCAAACTTCACAGCAGAGAAAACCAAACTTTTGCAGGCTTCACATGTAACTTGCAATTCATTAATTTCTTTGAAAAAAAGGACAGCAAACAAAAAAGCAGCTGTCTTTGTTCTTATCGCCTGCTCTTCATTTGTGAACAGCAACTGGATAAAGAAGCGGAAGCTGTGTGAGCCTGCCTCCGCTTCCCTCGTTTTTACATAAATATAATTGACTGGGTTGTGTATCATCGCTTCCTCTATGGCTGCTCCACTGTGGGAAAAGGACACTGCGTCTCCACTTCCTGATTTTGCTGCCATCAGCTGTGTAGATGAATGCACCTTTTTTTAAAATGATGTTATGTTTTGCTACGTCTTAATCACATTCAAGGACTACACTTTTTTTATTTGAGTTAATATGCATTCATCTGTTCTGGTCATGAAGAGGTCTCATTAAGACAGCGATATAATTTACCGAAGGGAAGGACAGTACATTAAATCTTTATTGTGTTGAATAGAATTTGTGGAGCAGTCTGATTTGTAGTGGGGTCATTTATGAAGTGAAGGAGAAATTAGCAGGAATCTCAAAACAACATCCTCGTCCCTGACAGTGCACTTCCTCATCTACCGGGGCCGGAGGATCGATGCCTATAAAGTAAATGGTTAGCAGGCAGAAATGTGGTCAGGTGTGTGTTTGCTGATGCCGAAACGCCAAGCCCTTATCTGGTTTCTGTGTGTTTTGCAGAGTTTCTTTGGAAAACTGAAGAGTTTGTAAGTGTCAGTTCAACGCACTGGTCTCCCAATCAATGCGGCCCCCTGATTGTTCTCTTTCTGTCAGGCACACTGGACCTCCGGCACCACCCAGAAGGACAGGTTAGAACCTGAATGGACGGGGGGGAAGGAACGGGAACGGGTTTCTGTCTCCACTTCCTCTTTGGTTCATCAGCCTCCTGTCATCAACACTGTTCTTTTTTTAAACTATCCGTTTCAGAAAATAATGCGGGATGGCCACAGGAGGACTTTGTAAGTTGAAAGGACAACTCTTAATTTCTTCTTCAATCACATCATTTTTTCCTAAATGTGCCACATGTTAGAATTGCTGCTTTATGTCAGCTGAGAACCTCCTGCTCACGCTGTCACGGGTCTCTCTTGTGGGCTGATTGTGACCGATGCTAAAATCTGATTTCCGTGCCGGCAGGGAGACGAGGAAGGCGACATGTATGAAGCGCCTCCGTGCGAGCGTGTAGCTGTAAAAGTGGCCCAGAGGCAGGTGGAGGATAACGTCTATCTGGGTAACGCTCGATGCTGCGGCCGATGCCGTGACACAACCTGTGTATCAGCAGTCATGCAAATGTCAAATGTTGCTGGTCTCCTCAGAACGGTCGCCCAACCCTGCCATCGCACAGAGGCAGGCGGCTCCTCCACCCACGCTGGGCAGATTTGTGGTAACAGCAGCTTATGCTCCCTCTACTGTAGGCCTTTTTTTTTTAAAGATGTCACACCACTTTAATCAAATTAATGTGACCTCTGCCTTGTAGAAATCCCACCAACACGCTGAGGATCCGTTCAATGACCCCCAAACCAGGAAACGTGCGTTATTTACCTGTGTTTTATTCTCACCTGTTCAAATAGATTATACCAGTCTGCTCTTTCCGCATGTGTAAATAATTTGACCTTTAACCTTTTCCTTGTCCCAGCTCCTGAAATAGACAGAAATGAAAAGCCTGGGAGGAAGAAACTGTTGCATCCTCCGGTGCACAGCCCGCCACCCACGTCCGACGAAGGTCCCCCAAAATATAAACTTAACAGCCTATAAATTACAATTTTAGAACAAAATAATGAGAGCAAACGCTCTATGAGCGTACACGGCTTTCTAAATCTAATAACCATTGCCACCTTGTGTAAAACCAATGAACTGCACCATGGACGGACCAAACAGTCGCACAGAGAGGAAAAAAAAGGGCCAAAAATATTTGAGCTACATGTGTACCTCACACAAAAGTCACATGATACGCACTATCTGTAATTAAATGCATGTAAAATCCCAATTTTACTTTAGATTAAGGTTGTGTTTTAATTTGATGCATTGCACAAATGCTGCAAAAATCACTACATACGTCTGCCTTTCAGATGTCTATTTGGACCCAAACGAAGAACAGGTACATTTACTCACAGCCTGAATATTTTTATTGCAACCGAAACTTTTAACTCCATAGAGATTGGTTGAAAACAGAGTGCAAAAGTATGTATTTTTTAAGTTGTATCTTTATTAAACACCCTGCGGTTCATTTTATTGTTCCAGGAAGAAGACGATGACGTGTACCTGGAGCCCACTGACGGTAGGCTGCATCACTTCAGGAGAATCTCCTCTGATGTCGATGATGAAAACCACAAATCAGCATCTTTCACAACCGCTGTCTGTGTTGAGAAAGAGAATTCCTTTCCTCCTCCCCCCCCTTCCTCCTCCTCCCGACCAGCTTGCATACCAGCTCCTCGTGGGCCGATGAGGACGCCTCCATCCCCGCAGACCCAGTTCGGGGCGTCTTCCCTGCCCATGTGAGTGCACTTGTCAGTCAGACGTTCAAAAGAACTTCCATCCTGATTCTACCAAAGTGCTGTTTTTAGGCTGAATTCCCAAATGGTGAACTAACTTTCCCTCTGTGGGCAGGGCGAAGTCTATGATTCCCAGAGCGAAGTCTGTGAGTGTGTCTGCTGAGCTGCGTTCTCAGTGTTTTCATTCCCTCCCGCCAGGCTTCACGATCACTGTTACTCAGAATTTGCGTTCAGCGTTTGTTGTATTCTTTTCAGAGTTCCATCCTGCCCCTCCTAAACGAGGTACAAACAGGTACACGTCCACTCCTTCACCAGACACTGCTTTTGCTGCGTAAACGCCACCAGTCACACCAACGGGGCTGGGGTTGATAGTGTCACATTGTCTCCGAAGCAACAGTGGGAATGAGACGTGGCACGCTGCCCTCCATACTCCCCCCACCCCCAGCGCCTGGTGTGAGACCCCCTCTGGCTGCAAACGTGAAGGAGGCCAAAGTCAGGGAGGACTGGCTGGAGAGGTGCGGCAGTCTCGCCGTTGATGCCTTTACAGCTGGATTCAACAAGTGACACCGGCTCTCTGTCCTCATTCCAGCTCCACGGTTCCTGCTAGGACAGACGTATGGACTGGGGGTGAGACTGTGCTGCTCTGAAAGCTTTTATTTTGGCATGACATCTAAACTCTAACGCTTACCTGTCCAAAGTTTTGTCCAGCGGTGTGAGAACAACCAAACTGTCTGGGAATGAGGTACGATCCCCACCTGAAAAGGGAATCTCACTTCAGTTGGCGATGGGTTTTCCGTTGGTAATTTCTAGATGTCATTTATGCCAGGGCAAAGAATGGTTTGCTGGAGACTGCAACAGGAAGACAGCGGAAGCGCTTTTATTGAGGGTCAACAAGGTACAAATCGTTTTTCATTTTATCTTTTTAAGTTTTTATACTCTGGCTTTCAAATTTCCTTGGATTTGCTGTCGTTTTTGTTTGTTTTTCCTCGTAGGATGGCGCTTTTCTCATTCGACACAGTTCGGCCCAGAGCAGTCGGCAGCCGTACACCCTCGCCGTGCTCTTCGAGGAGAAGGTCTACAACATTCCCATTCGCTACATGCAGGAGCTCCGAGGATTCGCTCTTGGCAAAGAGGGAAAGACGAACGAAGAGGTAAAAGCCATCCTGGTTGAAAAAAAGGGCGGCAGAAAGGAGAGATGTGATGTTTTGAACGCTTTCGTCTGACGCAACATCCTCTGCCTTTGCCTCGTCCTCAGATTTTCTCCACACTTGATGAAATGATTTCATATCACCAGCAAAACCAGCTGCTTCTGATAGACAGCAGGAGTCAGGCCAAGCGCAGCGCATATCTAACCCACCCCGCACGCCCATAAAGACCACAGCTGCATTTAAACGGCTGGAGACAGTGAAAAGAATTGAAATCCAGTCATAAATATGTGCCAGGACCCGTCCTCTAGGTTTCGAGGCAGGAATCTGGTGCAGGTTTCGACTAACCCACGTGCGTTGTGAGACGAGTATGAATGAAACTTTGTGGTTTTCCTTTTCGCCTGCTTCTAGTAATTTGGCGAGACTGAGTTTTATAAAACATGTCACTTTGCGCTGGTGCACTGACACTGTTGGGGAGCAGATAACTGTCAGTTAGAGACCAAGGTTGTCATTTGTGGTCTTCTTTTGGGGAGGTTGTGATGGTTGCAGTTATACTTGCTTCCTGCCTGTAAAATAATTTCTGTTTTGCCAAACCACACTCTAATCCTGCAAGAAAGCAGAGCCGGCTCCAGTATAACCTAACGATTTAGTACAGTTTTATGAAATGATTTAAACACACACAGATAACTTTAGAATGTAATCATCTTAGAACGCTCATTTGTGCTTAAATTCTAAGTGAACACTATTTAGATGAATGTGGAAGCTATAATAACATCATAAATCGCTTTAAAACCAACATTTCAACTTCTACTGCCAGTTCCAGTGAATAACAAGTACTACTGTGGCAATCTCACCACCCGATGGATATTTTGTAGTCGAATCAGCACATTTGCAGATGTTTTCATAAAAGACAAAATATCCACTGATCCAATATGTCCAACCATATACCAATCAAACAAAATATACTTTACTCTACTTGAACGTGTGAATCACCTCTCTTGTGAAGTTTTAAATGAAGCTTCAGGTGAATTCAGGGTAAACGCTAGATTAAACGTTAAGTTTTAGGTAAAGAAATGCCTTAAAATTGATATAATAATGTGCGTGTCATCCGTGACATCCCATATTTAATACTTATATAAATATATTAATCGTGCGTGATCGTACGTGTGCGTACGTGCGTGCGTGCGTGTCGTGCAGTGCGTAAAAAGGCGGTGCAAAGGTGGGGCGCACTGTCACGAGACCTGGTTTGGAAGTTGGCTGAGGAGGCAAGGGCGGAGGGGGCTTCGGCACACGGGTACAAAACACACGGACGACTCCCCGTCCGCATCACTGCCCGGGGGCATCCTCCGAGCGGACGTCTCCCGTCGCCCGTCTCCCGGTAGATCGGTCTTCGGCAGAGCTTTCTCTGGACGCGCTCCGTCTCTTTACATGATCCGGGAAGAAAGCGGTGTCCGCAATAGCCTGTGTGGTAGTTCCAGTGGACTAGTTTTCCCAGCGGAAGCGCAGGAGTGTTGACCCAGGACTGGTGTTGGGGGGCTTCTGAATGGGAGTAGACGCCGGAACGACGCAATAAAGACGCAATACAGCGGAGTACCCCGGTACTGCCCGGCACATTTTGACTTTTGGGGGTCAGTTACGGTCACATATGACCACGTATACATTTCTCCTGCTCTCCCCTGTCCCTTTCCTTCCCGATTCATTCTTCATAACGAGAAATCCCCCCAGGAAATGGTCTCATACTACCGATACGATATCAGGATCATCTGCAGGTAAGCATCTGCAGGAAAGCAGCCCTACGGAAACCATTACGGTACCATGACCACTTCCGGTTCTATGTTGTCTTCCTTTTCTCTGTCTACTCGACCTGTTTGGGTCGCACACAACCAGCACATGTCAAGCATTTAAATGGAATCTGAAAAGCAAGGTAGCTGCAGGGCTGGTGCTCTGATATACGCTACAGGCCTAGTTCTCATGCTGGCCGGCAGATGGATGACTTGTAAAAATTGACACAGTCGGATCACACACACACACACACACACACACACACACACACACACACACACACACCAATGCGGACCTTCAGAGTTGGGGTTCGCCGCAGCTTTTTGCAGCCGCTGTCATTTGCAACCCGCTAATCTGACACCGGCTGGGTTTTAACTCCGTTTTTTCCCCCCCTGCACAGATTATTACCGTTATGGTGATCGAAGGCTGACTGTTTCCACGAGTTTTGTCGTGGTACTAGAAGCCTGTCTCCCAGCCTCGGTCCCTACATGCTGCATCATGTAGCTGCCAGCCATTTGCATCCTGGAGTCTCTAATCCGGTCTCAGATTGCAGTGGCCGTGTTATTGTTTTGGTTTTATTCTGCAGTGGCTCTGCTTGTGTCCGGGGAACTTTGAAAAGGCCCTGCAGTCTTTCACTGGCAGCACAACATGTCCTTTTTCCATGCTGTGACCAAAGGGAACAAACGGCCAGTTATGTGGTGCTCTGCAGAAGAATTCTCTTCATGTCTGCCCCCCTTTCCCCTCTCTGGATTGTTTTTGATACAGATCATCCGGCTGCACCTCCAGGAGCTGCATCCCTAGGAAACTTTGGCGACACACCCCTGCACCCTCTTTTTTGGTCTGTAGCCTGTTGTTATGGTAACACCAGGCAGTGAAATGGCCTTTCACTCAGGGGAAAGTAGTCCACCCCCACACTCCCCGCTCCCTTCCTCTGACCAGAAGCCCCACTTTTGCCAGCCAAAGATCCTTTATCTACCACACACTGGGTGGTTTAAGAGAGCTTGCAGGCTGCAAGGCTCCTCTCACTGGGAGACTTGTGCGCTGTTGCAGCTTGTCGGAGGCCGCTGCAGTACCAGGCGATGTCTGGGTTATTAGTTCAAATGTCGCCCTGCTGTACGTACCGCTTTCTTCTGCATAGAGACAAAAAAAAAAGCCTGAGGCAGTGATCAGCACCAGACGGCTTTACGTTCCCCTCCTGCCCTGAAATCCCAGCCATCCTTCGGTGAATCAAGGTGGCTCCAGCAGAGTGAAAAATGCCTGGAATTTGCAATCCAAGGACTTTGGGCCTCAAGTTGTGTAGCTTTCCTTTTTTTTTTTTCTTGGCCTTGTTTTTACAGCTCAGTGTTTGCAGTCTGGGCCAGGATTTAAGAGTATAATGTACCAGCTGATGAAGGACCGTTACAAACTAGTCGTTTATGTGTGTGTGTATGTGTGTGTGTGTGTGTGTGTGTGTGTGTGTGTGTGTGTGAAAACAGCAGCCCATTTGTTCCAGATATCTTCATTCTTCAGCTCCAGTAAATGTATATGGGGATATTTTCTGAATTTGCCAGAGTTGAAATAGAGTTCCAGGTTATTAATTGTTTTGACAGGACTCCTGTAGCCATGGCGACCTTACAGCGTCACTAACGGTGACGCTGCGTGGGAAGGTCTCCCCTCTTGCACATTACTCTCTGTCCTCATGTGCTCTGTTCTGTGCTTCTGGTTTTGATGTATCCGACAGGGTCGGATGTCAAAGTTTCTCATTAATCCAAAGGAATCGGCGGTCATGTGACATGAGCGGGGGCATGGGGTGCCTACAAGTGATATTCTGGGTCTCTGAAAGATAACAGCGACGGTCTCCCCGTGTCACTGTTGGAGCAGCTTGTCTGAATGCACAAAGGTCCCGCAGCTCCAGATCTCCCGAATGTTGTCCCGCTGACTCCATTTAGCAGAGGCCGAGCGGCTTTGACACCATTAACAGCATCCTGGTGGTCTGCTGTATCCGCACTAATGCGATTATGCCACCACTTCGAACCAGCAGATGTGCCCGATGGATGAGGAAAGCAGAACCTGTTTACAGCCCGCAAATATCATTACAATAGGAAACCAGAATGAGAGGACAGCTGAACGGAAACAGAGCGCGTCTGTGTTTGCTCTTCAAAATTCAATAAAGATATGGTCACACAGATTCTGCGTCATTGTGCGACACAACTGGGACTTGTACACACACACACACACACCATACCATGGCTGCATTTCCAGGTTGTGTTTTCTCCCTGCGTCCATTGGTTCAAATCATTTTTTTGTGATATTCTTCAGCTGGAACATGCTGTAGCGGAGCGAGCGCCCAGTCCGTGACTCACCAAATACCGTCAGCGCTGTGTCATCGGTGATGTTCATCAATGCGGTTCTCCTTCTCCTATGTTGAGCCAGTCACGGACTTTCAGACGCCCTTTGCATGTTGGGATAACTAAATAACACAAACCTTCAAATAACTAACTGGAGGCGGTTACCTGGGGCGCGCCATCTTCTTATTCGAGACATCCTGTCTCTGGTGAAGTGGTGGGAGACGTTCATGTGGGTCGGTTGGTCGACATGAAGAAGCCAGAAGCCAAGCAGGCCTGGGTTTTACCGGAACTGCTCTGCTCAGGCTGACAATCATCCTCCTCTCTTCCCTTCCTAAAGTCATATTCATCAGGCTAGCCTGTGTCCTCCACAAGGGCCCCTTCCTGGAGGACTCTTTTTAGCAGGATGCTGCAGCACGTCCCGTCTGCGTCGGCACCGCCGCTGTCTCCACGGCGGCCTCCCTACCCTCTCCCCCCCGCAGCGATAGGTTTGGCAGTCTTGCGGAAGTGTAGCAGATGGCTCCAGTCCTCCCTCAGGTCTTCTTTCTGGCTTTTATGCTGTCTTTATCTGGCACTCTTGCCACAGCAAGTGGGCGCCGAGTCGTAGCTCGATTGACACGCAGGATAGACGCGCTGGAATCCCACAGTCCATCTCACACTGAAGACTCCTTCCTGTTTTGACACTTTCAATTCAAATAACTGCTCAGTTATGATTTGTTGTCTCTCTGTGATTACTTCCATCTGAATGCCTTTCTGCTAGTCTCAGACTGCATAATTAAGTTGCTTCAGTCAGCATTGTGTGTGTGTGTGTGTGTGTGTTTGTGTGTGTTTATGTGTGTGTTTTTGGATTTCCGTGTTTAGGTCTGTTTGGCAAATCTTGTCATGATTACAAAATACATTTCACTGAATATCTAATTCAAGCTGCAACTACTGGTGGCCCTGATTTATTTATTTATTTATTTATTTTAGATTTAAATTCAGAAAATAATTATCCCTGGAGAAGCAGTAAATAGCTGGTATTTGGTGAAATAATCAAGTGATACTTAAACTTCTCTACATCTGGGTGCTGAGGAGGAGTATTAAAGGCAGCGTCCTGCTAGTTGATTAAAAGCCTACAGTAAATTCAGCAGATTAAACGCTGTTACAGGGACATAAAATAGGAGTCTGTTGACGTTACCGGCGCCTGTGGTTTGCCCACGCTTGCCTCCATGGCTCCATCTTCCACCAGACCTCCTGTCTGGGAAAGTAACCTTTACAGAGATCCCTGGAAAATGAGGGCAGACCTGCTGCTATTTAAATTAAAACACAGTTTTAACTACCTACTTTTTATCTTCCCTCACTGCAAGGTTGTATTTTTTGCTCTTATCCTGCAGTAAAGGCGCTGTGGATGTTTCATAGGTTACACAGCTCCGAATATTCCTGATGAAATCTCAGCTGTGATGTACATCGCTATCAGCGCCAGCACCGTCTCATCAAACCTTTTAAAACGGAATTTTAAACGTGCGTTTTGAACACGAGGGTTTTTTGGTAGTCTGACTGACTCCGGATCTGGATGAAAGCTTGCTGTATTGCTACAGCTGTCGCTCATGATTTTTTAAAGACCGTTTGCTAAATAATTCACCAACATGCATCATAAGATGGAAAAATTACACAGGACAGAAACCTTTTCAGAAACCTTTTTTCATTTGGAAATGATCTTTGAGGAGTACTTGTGTTTTTTCCATCATTGCGTATACCATAATACCTAAACCAAAGTGTTGTCTTGACCACAGCTTGTTTCTTGTTGGAATCTCTTCAGTTGCAGAACATGGGTGTGAATCCGGCCAACATCGGGTTCAGCTACCTCACCATGGAGTCAGACAAGTTTATCTGCATCAGGGAGAAGGTCGGGGACCAGAACCAGGTGGTGATTGTGGACATGTCTGACCCCACCAACCCCATCAGGAGGCCCATCTCTGCCGACAGCGCCATCATGAATCCTGCCAGCAAAGTCATCGCCCTGAAAGGTAGCAGCCCGTTGAGCCACGCGGGGGGGTATCGGAGGGATCACACTGTGTACTTAGTGTTACTGCGTAACCACTGACTTCTATTTAAGATATTATTTGCCATGGCATTCTTTACGTTTATACAGTAGCTTCAGTAAATAATTATGTAGAGTGACACAGTTCTGTTTCCTAAAAAATTAGTACTGATGGATTTTGTTTGTTAAATTTAGGCCCAGTATCACAAAGAACAGGTGCTGATCACGACGGTTTTCCTTGAATGCTTCTTTGCCTTTTAACATGATCCCCTTTGCCTTTCCCCCTCTGGTCTGGCTTTCTCTCCTTTTTCGTACCTGATTGACACTTTGCTTTTTCTCCCTCGCTTCTTGTCATTTCTCAGACGGTGAGTTTCTTTGTGTCTGTCTGCCCATCTTGGCCCTCTGTTGTGGTGACATAGCAGCCATGTCCCTCTCATAAAAGCTTCCTGCATCTCAAATACACACGGCTATCTGGCCACTCATCAATCAACTGATATTTTGGCTCCAAATCTATTAGCAGCACTAGCCTAGCTGTGCTCGAAAGAAATGGAAGCCATCACACTTTTATGAGAATTATACATGTGTCAGCATGACTTTGTTGTACGCTGTAGGTTGTGTGCTATGCGTCACAAGATGTTACACACCGAGAGGGATAGCAGTGTCTCTAAAATGCTTTTATGAGCAGGAGCCAAACCTTCAATTCTTCTCTTCAGGAGATTCAAAATGTAACTTTATGTCCAATATTGACTGATTTTTGCTCTCTTACTTTAAGGAAAAAGTCATTGTTTGCAGTTTTTTTAGTATGAGCAACAATTTTTTCTGGACACAGGACCAATCTCCTGGAAGAACTTAGCATAAAGCATTTGCAGTCAGCTAGGCAAATTCCTAATGCTTTTTGCATTGAAGTACATGGTTGTTTGTTTTCAGAGGTTTCCACCTATGCTATCAGTAGGAAGACTGTTCTACATTCCCCGGCAGTCGTCTGCATTTGCTCTCCTTTTCTCACTTCTTTTTCTTGCCTCCCCTCAGCTGCCAAGACGCTGCAGATCTTTAACATTGAGATGAAAAGCAAATTAAAGGCTCACACCATGTCGGAGGATGTGATGTTCTGGAAGTGGATATCGGTAAACACCGTTGCCCTGGTGACGGATTCGGCCGTCTATCACTGGAGCATGGAGGGAGATTCTCAACCCGCCAAAGTTTTCGACCGACACGCCAGTCTGGCAGGTTGTCAGATCATCAACTACAGAACTGATCAACAACAGAAGTGGCTGCTGCTGATCGGGATCTCTGCCCAGGTTGGAAAACATGCCGCGCGTGCGATCAAACACCTTTTCAATGAGATCTGACACTGGGACGGAAAGCGACGTTGCAGTCGCAAATCCGTTGTCTAACACTTTGTCTCCCACAGCAAAACCGTATAGTAGGAGCCATGCAGCTGTATTCAGTGGACAGGAAAGTGTCCCAGCCCATCGAGGGACACGCTGCTGCCTTTGGAGACTTCAAGGTGGAAGGGAACACCCAACCCTCTACCCTCTTTTGCTTTGCTGTACGCTCGCAGGCTGGGGGAAAGGTAAGGGGCCGTGGCATCGGGATGCAGGTACAGCTGGTGTTACGCAGAAGCATAACTTGGCCTGTCTGTGCTGACAGTTGCACATCATTGAAGTGGGTCAGCCAGCTGCAGGAAACCAGCCATTTGTTAAGAAAGCAGTGGATGTGTTTTTCCCCCCCGAGGCGCAGACAGACTTTCCTGTAGCCATGCAGGTGAGCAGGCTGGCGGTGTTTAAAGTAACAAGTAGTGCTTTGTGTTTATGTTTTCTCTCTTTCTGGTCAATGTTCACAGATCGGAAGTAAACACGGAGTCATATATTTGATCACAAAGTATGGTTACATTCACTTGTACGACTTGGAGTCAGGAGTTTGTATCTACATGAATCGAATCAGCGCAGAGACCATCTTTGTGACCGCTCCACATGAAGCCACCTCAGGAATCATCGGGGTTAACAAGAAGGGTCAGGTTAGGAACAAGTGAATGGTTGATCAGCAAAGTTTTTTAAGCTACTTTAAAACAAGATTTCTTGTGTTTCTTTTCCCTTTTCTTTCCACTCTAGGTCCTCTCAGTGTGTGTTGAAGAGGAAAACATCGTCAACTACGCCACCAACGTCTTACAGAACCCAGACCTGGCTTTGAGGATGGCCTTAAGGTCCAATCTTGCCGGGGCTGAGGAGATTTTTGCAAGGAAGTTCAACACGCTGTTTTCCCAGGGAAATTATTCAGAGGCTGCAAAGGTTGCTGCCTCTGCCCCTAAGGTATGCTAAAATCTTTTGTACATATAAGTAAATATCGGTTATAGTTCTATAGGCTGAATACAACTGAACTATTTTCTTTCCATCCTGTCCCTCTTAGGGAATTCTGCGTACAGCGGAGACGATTCGTAAGTTTCAGAGTGTCCCAGCTCAGCCCGGGCAGGCCTCCCCGTTGTTGCAGTACTTTGGTATTCTGCTGGACCAGGGTCAGCTCAACAAGTTTGAGTCCTTGGAGCTGTGCAGGCCTGTGCTGCAGCAGGGTCGCAAGCAACTGCTGGAGAAATGGCTGAAGGAGGACAAGGTAGGCCTGCTGGACCTGGACATCGCAGCAGTGGCTGCAGTCAGGACGTCGAACTCCTCCACCGCTCTAAGTCCTCAGTGACACCTGTGGCTGTATTTGTATCATAGTTGGAGTGCTCAGAAGAGCTGGGAGACCTGGTGAAGGCATCGGATCCCACCTTAGCTCTCAGTGTGTACCTCAGAGCTAACGTCCCCAACAAGGTCATCCAGTGCTTTGCTGAGACGGGCCAGTTCCAGAAGATTGTGCTTTATGCTAAAAAGGTTAGAATGATTTAAAAAAAAAAGAAAAATAAACTGACAAAGCCTCTGCGAGGTTATTTACTTATGTTTATTTAGCTCAGAAAATATAGCTAGGTAACTAAAATATGTTTGTAAGAGCAGGATTAGCAGGATTGTCACCAGTTTGGACGTTTGCAGGTGGGCTACACCCCTGACTGGGTTTTCCTCCTGAGAAACGTGATGCGCGTCAATCCGGACCAGGGCCTGCAGTTTGCCCAGATGCTGGTCCAGGATGAGGAGCCGCTGGCCAACATAAACCAGGTAACGCGCAAACCAGCTCACTCAACGGGCCCATCCAACGTTCCCTCCCCACGTGTTCCCCTTTTCTAGGAGCTGCGAGCCTATGCGCACACACGCACTCCAACACACAGTGCCCAGTCCATCTGTGTTGTTCCAGATGTGCCAGCAATGCAAAGAATTCACTAAGTCAGTGACCCCCGACCCACCACCACCACCACCACAACGGACCTTTTCAAAGCCACATTATCACACTTACACACACACTTACACTCATGCAACGCACTAGTGTGGCAAGGATTCCTAGTTGTGTCTGACTGTATTTGCTTCCCAACAATGGCACAAATAGAAAATGCTTCTTTCCTTATTTTTCCTCTTGTGCTTTTCGCCAGATTGTTGACGTATTCATGGAGGGAAATCTGATCCAGCAGTGCACGTCCTTCCTGTTGGACGCTCTGAAGAACAACCGTCCTGCCGAAGGACATTTACAGACCCGCCTGCTTGAGATGAACCTCATACACGCCCCCCAGGTAAGCACTCCCACAAAAATGTAAAAAAACAAACAAACAAACAAACAAAAAACCCTGGTGTTTTCACGTGTGTGTGAGACTGTTTTTTTAAGGTTGCAGATGCCATCCTAGGGAACCAGATGTTCACCCATTATGACCGGGCCCATGTGGCTCAGCTGTGCGAGAAGGCCGGTCTGCTGCAAAGAGCTCTGGAACACTACACGGACCTGTACGACATCAAGCGAGCAGTGGTGCACACACATCTGCTCAACCCCGAGGTAGGCACGCGGGTCCTCTCTCACGGGTACGCCTGTCCTCCTTTCTCTTCACGCTCCTCACTCACCCTTGGTGTTATTTTGTTGCTTTCGCTCGTCCTTCTAGTGGCTGGTGAACTTTTTTGGCTCGTTGTCGGTAGAAGACTCTTTGGAATGCCTGAGAGCCATGTTGTCGGCTAACATCAGGCAGAACCTGCAGCTGTGTGTCCAGGTGGCCTCAAAGTATCACGAGCAGCTGGGGACGCAGTCTTTAGTGGAACTTTTTGAATCCTTCAAGAGTTACGAGGGTAGGTTGCAAGCTTGGGCAGGCTTGGTGTGCAGATTTGTCACTTATTGGACTAAAGCCAGAGAAAAGAACTGTTTTACCAGTTTTTTTAATTCATGGGAGATGGGGCTGACCTTTTGTGCTATTTTCCTCTGATGTTTTGATCAAAGGTTTGTTTTACTTCCTTGGATCGATTGTGAATTTCAGTCAGGAGCCTGATGTTCACTTTAAGTACATCCAAGCTGCCTGCAAAACAGGCCAGATCAAGGAAGTGGAGAGAATCTGCCGAGAGAGCAACTGCTATGACCCAGAGAGAGTTAAAAACTTCCTCAAGGTGAAAAGAAGTGCAATGCTGATGTGTTTGAGTAGAAGTTTTTTTCCAAAGATGACACATTTAACACCTTTTCCTGTCATTTTCTCCTCTGTAGGAGGCCAAGCTTACCGATCAGCTTCCTCTGATCATCGTGTGTGATCGCTTTGACTTTGTTCACGACTTGGTGCTCTATCTGTACCGCAACAATCTCCAGAAATATATTGAAATCTACGTGCAAAAAGTAAGAAACGGTCTCTGAATTAATCCGAGTAATCTCCACCTTATTTTTGCTCCACAGTACATCTTTATTTAGGAATATGTTGCTGTTCTTTCAGGTGAACCCCAGTCGTTTACCAGTGGTTATCGGTGGACTGCTGGATGTCGACTGTGCTGAGGATGTCATCAAGAACCTGATTATGGTGGTCAGAGGGCAATTTTCCACTGACGAGTTAGTGGAAGAAGTAGAGAAGAGGAACAGGTATTTGATTAGTGGTTTTGGACATGTTCGTTTTTAAACTTTTTTTAATACTACAGGCTGTCTTTTAAAGAAGGTAAGAATCTAAAGATGAATACATTGTGTAAACGCTTTGTTTACACTGCTGCCATCTATCGACAATGCTCCCACATTACACTTTGTGAACTCTACGTCACAGAATAAAACAAATGTAAATTTTACAAGTGGTGTGATTAAATAGATTTTTTTTTAAATCTTTCGATTTTCTTCTCAGGTTAAAACTGTTGTTACCATGGCTTGAGTCTCGTATCCACGAAGGATGCGAGGAATCAGCCACCCATAATGCGCTGGCCAAGATCTATATTGATAGCAACAATACACCCGAGCGTTTCCTCAAGGAGAACCCATTCTACGACAGTGCTGTCGTTGGAAAATACTGCGAGAAAAGGGACCCTCACCTGGCCTGCGTAGCTTATGAGAGAGGACAGTGTGATCTGGAGCTTATAAAGGTGACCTCATTGCAGCAGTAGATCTTTTAGCCAGTCATTTGTGTAATTCAGAATTATGTGAATTTTCTTTTTCTTTTCTTGTGTTTCTTAGGTGTGCAATGAAAACTCATTATTCAAGAGTGAGGCTAGATATCTGGTGCGTCGGAAAGATCCGGAGCTTTGGGCAAATGTTTTAGAAGAAAACAACCCGTACAGACGACAACTTATTGATCAGGTTAGAACTAACGTGACTCACTGTGCTGATTACTTTTTTAATAACGTGCACAGTTTTTAAATATTGCCCTGCCGCTCTTCTTAATTTAAATCATACTGCAGGTGGTGCAGACAGCCCTGTCAGAGACCCAGGACCCGGAGGAGGTTTCGGTAACTGTCAAGGCCTTCATGACTGCGGACCTTCCCAACGAGCTGATTGAGCTGCTGGAAAAGATCGTGCTCGATAACTCTGTCTTTAGTGAGCACAGGTAAAGCAGGAATGTTTAGGACTCCTAATTAGACATGTCAGGAATCTCTGGAAGTGAAACCCTCTCATCTGGCTCTTTTCTCAGAAACCTCCAGAACCTGCTTATTCTGACTGCCATCAAGGCAGATCGCACTCGAGTGATGGAGTACATTAACAGGCTAGACAACTATGATGCTCCAGACATCGCTAATATTGCCATCAGCAATGAGTTATTTGAGGAAGCATTTGCCATTTTCAAGAAGTTTGACGTCAACACCTCTGCTATACAGGTATAACAAATGTCCTACTTATTCTCCTATGCTTGTAATTTAGTTCAGAAAGATGTTAAAGTGTTACTAACACTGATTTTGGTGCCTTAAAAGACCAGTTGCTACCTTTGTGCCTCATTACACCAATTTCTCGTTTTTTTCTGCAGGTACTAATAGAGCACATAGGAAACCTGGACCGGGCCTATGAGTTTGCTGAGCACTGTAACGAGCCTGCGGTGTGGAGCCAGTTGGGTAGAGCTCAGCTGCACAGATGCCTCGTCAAGGAGGCCATCGACTCGTACATCAAAGCCGTCGACCCTTCAGCCTACATGGAGGTGGTCAATGCAGCCAGCAAGAACGGTAAGCTTTAGCTTCTTTTTTCTTTTTTTTTTTTTTACACCGGCGCTTCACCGCCGTAGGTTGATCTAGTGTCATTGTTTGTGTTGCAGATAACTGGGAAGATTTGGTGAAATTCCTCCAAATGGCTCGAAAGAAAGCACGAGAGTCCTACGTGGAGACGGAGCTCATCTTTGCCTTGGCTAAAACAAACCGTCTGGCTGAACTGGAGGAATTTGTCAGCGGACCCAACAATGCTCACATACAGCAGGTAGAATGGAAAAAAAACAGGATTGTGTGCTTTTTAAAAAAAAAAAAAAATTCACATGATCTATATTTTTCCTCGCTTTTTTTCAGGTGGGCGATAGATGTTACGAGGAAGGCATGTACGAGGCAGCAAAGCTCTTGTACAACAACGTCTCCAACTTTGCTCGTCTCGCATCGACACTCGTCCATCTTGGCGAGTACCAGGCGGCCGTGGACAGCGCCCGGAAAGCCAACAGCACACGGACGTGGAAGGAGGTAACTGCTCTGGAATCTGCCGTGCGCCAGTCGATGGGGCGTTGTATCTAAATGTCAAACCCTGAAATCTGACTCTGCTGGTGTTGAAAAATGCTCAAGATGCCTCTTCTTTTGCGTTCTCGTCTCCGATCGCCAGGTTTGCTTCGCGTGCGTGGACGGGGAGGAGTTCCGCCTGGCCCAGATCTGCGGCCTCCACATAGTCATCCACGCTGATGAGCTGGAGGACCTGATCAGCTACTACCAGGATCGCGGCTACTTCCAGGAACTCATCGCGCTGCTGGAGGCTGCGCTGGGGTTGGAGCGGGCTCACATGGGCATGTTCACAGAGCTCGCCATCCTTTACTCCAAGTTCAAACCTCAGAAGATGAGGGAACACTTGGAACTCTTCTGGTCCAGGGTCAATATACCAAAGGTTAGGAATTTTTTTGAAATAATTCTTTTTAACTGACTGTTTTTTTTATGTTCTGTTTATGTTAGGTCGGATATTCCCAGATTTTACAGAAAGTGTCAACATGTGAAGAGCATTCTTTCACGTTCTAACAGGTCCTCCGTGCTGCAGAGCAGTCTCATCTGTGGGCAGAGCTGGTTTTCCTCTACGATAAATACGAGGAGTACGACAATGCAGTTCTCACCATGATGTCTCATCCAACCGATGCTTGGAAAGAAGGGCTATTTAAAGACATTATTCCAAAAGTAAAACCAAAAGAACATCTTTGACTCGAGTTCCTTTTCAAACATGAAGTTTATTTTCTAAGTATATGTGTTTTGTTTGTTTTTAAGGTGGCCAACGTGGAACTGTACTATAAATCTCTTTCCTTCTATCTGGAGTTTAAGCCACTCTTCCTCAGTGACCTGCTGACCATCCTGTCTCCACGGCTCGATCACAGCCGAGCGGTCTCTTTTTTCACAAAGGTAACCAATGGCCGGTCGCCCTCTGCCAGCTCACCTTTGTGGTTAATCTGCACCTACCTGCTGTGATATGGACTGTGTGTGTTTGCTTGGGCTTTCCTAGATGGACCAGCTGAAGTTAGTCAAACCTTACCTGAGATCGGTCCAGAACCACAACAACAAGTCTGTCAACGAAGCACTCAACAACTTGTTGACAGAGGAAGAAGACTTTCAGGTCAGTCACTGACCGTACAAAGTCAACCAGAAGAGACGGTTTTTGGTGCTTTTTGCAAATTGCAAACTGCTACAAAAATTGACAATTATAATAATAATAAGACAACCAGGCGGAGTTTGCATGATCAGCCGGTACAATGAACATGTGCTACTTGTTCTTTTTGAAACTAAGAACAAGTTTTCACAGGAATTTGGTTTCGGAACGTTCCCCTCTGGTAACGTTAATGTTGTGATCTGCAGGGACTGAGAGCCTCCATTGACGCCTACGACAACTTTGATACCATTGGCCTGGCGCAGAGATTGGAGAAACACGACCTGATCGAGTTCAGGCGTATTGCTGCTTATCTTTACAAGGGCAACAACCGCTGGAGACAGAGTGTGGAGCTCTGCAAGAAGGACAAACTCTACAAGGTAACGGAACACAATATTCGGGAAAGGAACAGCGAACTCCTTCATTCTTCTGTTTTGTATCTAAAACTCTGGCCAGATTAACCTTGTAACTAAAGACTTTGTGTCGGTCGGAATGGGTAAGTGTGATAACGTGCTTGTTTCTGCGTTTCCCAGGATGCCATGCTGTACGCTGCAGAGTCTAAGGATGCTGAGCTGGCGGAAAATCTGCTTCAGTGGTTCCTGGAGGAAGGCAGGAAAGAGTGCTTTGCTGCCTGCCTGTTTGCATCCTATGACCTGCTGCATCCTGACGTGGTGCTGGAGCTGGCCTGGAGGCACAACATCGTGGACTTCGCCATGCCGTACTTCATTCAGGTCATGAGGGAGTATCTCACAAAGGTCAGAACGCTGGCGGAAAGCAGGGCACTGGTATTTTAGAAAAACAGTGAAAAAGTGACTAGAGTCCCAGATGATTCCATGATTAATTTGACTGGCATAGACGTGCTGGCACAGAGAGGTAAAAGAAGGAAACTTTCTGTATTTTGAAACTTTCTGCTTGGAAATTCCCTGAAAATGTTGCCCTGCAGACATGCGAGGTGACTTGGGGTCATCTCTCTGGGTTCTCTTCCAGGTCGATGCGTTTGCAGCAAAGGTGACGGTCTCTGGCCCTCTTTTCTTATTCCTTTTTCCTGTCCTGTGTGTTTTCGTTATCACTCATCTCTGAAGTAGGGACCTAGCGCGGGCTGTAGAACGAGCGTGCCTCAGTGAGTTCTGGCCCTTAAGAACAGTGGTAGAATGCTCAGGCTTTTGTTCAAAACAGCACCAAACCCAAAGTTACAGTTAAAAGCAAATTGAGGTGGGATTTCTTATTATGATAGCGATTATAGTGATCCATATAGAGAAATATTGTGATCTTTTTATTTAGGATACAGTAGTGTCAGTCACAATGGCCCTCATTTATGAACCGTGCATGCCACAGAAGACTGTGCGCCCGGCCATTTTTATGCAAGGCTCGACGTTTATCAATCTGGACGTGAGCGTCACACAAAGACTGATAAATGAGGGCCAGTGGGTTGTTGTACGGGTGGCTGGAGCCAAAGCCTGAGCACTATCCAGCTCTTCAGGACCGGAGTTATCCTCCAGGGAACCCTCTCCTTCTCTAACGCCTCTACGACGTCATGGCGCACCAGATTTATCCAATAAATAAAAGAGTACATTGAAAATGCCTCCATGTTTGTACATCGGACGAGCGATTGGCTGAACAGACGTGGTGTCTGCTGGGACAAGCGGGAACTCTGAGCGTGGAAGCTGAGCTTCGGATCAGGAACTGGGGTTACGCTGAAGCGCTCGCTCGCAGCCATGAACTGGCTACATGTGGACATTTCAGGATGGGTTTGTGGAACTGTAGAACCATAATATAGGCATGTTTAGACTGTACTTTACCTCAATAATGTTTCCCTAACAAACAGTACACTTGCCCTCAGTGGAATACAGCCTCAATATATTTTTATAATCGTGTTTGGCCTTAACTTCAGCGTTTGGCTCTGTAAACTATTTTCTGATGACCACTGTTCAGAATGAGGCCTGTGATGAATCAAACTGATTGATTATTATTAAAATCATACATTTTATTGTTTACAGAGGTTTACTAGAGTTGGTGCCTGCGGAAAAGGCTACCGCTGAGGGTTGGGGGTACTGTTCTGTGTTACGTGCTTAGAGGGACACTTGAATGCCGACTTAACCACGTTACTTGAAACTTAACTGGAAGTTTTCCTCAAACCGGCATGGCATCTTGTCCTGGGTAACATTAGCTTCTCTGTCCTTCAGAAACTGGTATATTAAATCCTTTGTGCTAACCTTTTATGAACATTTGTTCCATTTAAAATTAGAAAAGCTGCATCCTTCAAAGAAAACGTATTAGTGCTTTAATATAGAAATTACATCATTTAGCTGAATCTTCTGACTGATGCAGGTGTCTAATAAAACTCAGAGCTAGAGGAGTTGGTGTTTGGCAGCTTCTGCATTTAAAGTCGGGGTGGTTTTCAGTGTCAGGATGGCTACAGTGTGGAACATTAGATTGATTTGTGCCGTGTACTTTTCTTCGGTGCCCTCAGGTGGACAAACTGGAGGAGGCAGAAAGCCAGAGACAAACGGAGGAGGAGGTGACGGAACCTCAGCCGATGGTGTTTGGTAGGTTGAGCTGCAGTGTTGGCGCAATGAAGCTCACAGTAAAGCAGTCCAGTGCAGCTTTGAAAATTGCTTTAGTTGTCCATAATGTTTGTATGTATATATATATATATATTTACATCGCAGATCACAGAATTACAATGATTAATTATCACAGATCACAGAATTATAAACCAGTCTGTATCTGTAGTTTCCCAGATCCACCACTAGTGGGCGCTTCTGTTCGTCTTTTGCTGCTCACAGAATACAGTCTCAGTCGTGGGCAGTGCAGAGCTGTGACTGTGTGTGTTTCAGGTCAGCAGCTGATGTTGACAGCCTCACCTGCTCCAGTGACACCCCAGGCGGGCTACCCGAGCTACACCTACCCCCCTGCAGGCTACCCCGCTGCACCCGCTGCTGGCTACCCCCCTCAACCAGCAGCCTATGGGTTCAACATGTGAAGGCCCCACAGTGCCTCTGCTACCCACTTCAGCCGTTTTCCTTGACACGCACACTTTCACCCCCCTTCAACCCACACTGAACCGTTGCTGCTCTGGGTCTCAACTGGCCCCGCGACTGGCCCCGACACACACCCGGGCCCTTTGTTATTTGGAAGGACTACACCCAAACCGCAATAGAAACTCCCCACCTCTGCTTTCTCCACTCGTGCACTCAGGATGGTGCACGCCCCTGCACCCGTGTTCCCACTTGCCACCATGGATCGTAACCGCATGAAGTCAGACCTTAGAGAAAAACCCGTGCTGCTCAACGTAGACTTAAATAGACCTAGAGCAGCTTTTCCTTCACCAGATCTCCCACATTAACCAGGAAGAGACTTTGTTACTGAAAAGCAGAGGTGTGTGTGTGTGTGTGTGTAAGTGTGTGTGTGTGTGTGTGTGTGTGTGTGTGGTACAGCACTGCGACCTTACGTACTTTGTGGAGGTATCCGAAAAAAAATGGGCTCGTTTGTTGCCGTTTTCTTTTCACCACTGTCTCATGCTCTGATTAGACAGACAGTTCCTGTGCAATAGTGTCCTCACAACAGGTACCAAGTGTTGGCTGGATGTGGACTAAGAACACTTGTCTTGATACTGTATCTGTTGTGCGAGCGTGTGTGTGTGTGTGTGTGTGTGTGTGTGTCTATGCGTGTGTAGCCTCTGAAGCCTTGAAGAGATGCATTGAGAGACCATAAGACACTCAGTGAAAACTCCACTCCGTTGCAGTGGCACCCAGTTTGGTCGGAAGGGTGCGTTCAGGACTCTGACGTGGAAGTTTTAGGACATTTAAAAAAAAAAAAAAAGGAGTTTATGAGTTAAGATAGAGTTATATTCTGAAGCCTGCATGCCCCGTCAAACTTTAAAGCTGCAAACAGGAGCACAATTTCCATGTCACATCCAGGTACAGCGCATCTAATCGGTGTCTTCAATGAAATGTTCTCACCAAACTAACAAAACAGTGATGACCTTCCGCCAGAATTCTGTGGAAAACAGAAAAAAAAAAATCCTGATTGTTCTTTAAAGTGTCAGATACGGAATTACCCAACTAATCAAATGTGGATTATCGTCACGTATTGTCTATAGTGTGCTGTAGTCTTGAAACAAAATATTGATTTTTGTAACAAAAAAAGGACAAAATTCAAAAAGAGGTTAATAAAAGTGAGGGGGGGGATCTTTAGCTGCACCTTGGCTGCATTCCCTTCCCTTTTGTTCGGCTCCACTCTCGGCTTGAGCGGGTTTATCGTTTGCAGTGAAACCGACACCAGGACCAGGTTTCCCCTCATCCAGCCCCCCAACCGAGGAGCGCTTCCTCCTGCGTTGGCAGGAGGGTGTGGCTGCTCTGCTGTAGAGGGAATAACAGGCATCATGCTCGACTTTCCTCCGCCCTGCTGCTCCGGGTGGATCGAGAGCGACGCTCGTCGTGCGCCACCGAGCCCGCCCGTGTTTCCTGGAGCGGCCCTTCCCCAGGCGGCGGCGTCCCCTCCTCTGTCGCGACACAACGTTACCATGGTAACTGGACACACGTCGCACGTAGAACATCCGAAGTTCCCCGACGGCTTCGCGGTCGGCTCGCTGTCCACGGACGGAGCGGCTGGAACCTCCGTGCGCGTCCGTAAAGGCACCGTCCGCGCACCCGAGCCTGCGCGCTGCGCTCCGGTCCTCTGGGGGAGCAGGGCCCGCCAACAAGTAGAGAGAGACGCCAGAAGACTGGTGACCATGGAGGGGAAAGGCAGGCTGATCAGCCCGCCTCTCGGAGCCCGGTGTCTGGCGGCGGCGGCGCCGGCCGGCAGAGCCAAACTTACGCACCCGGGAAAGGCGATTCTGGCCGGTGAGTCCTTTATCTTACTCTGAGGAATGCGTGGAACCTGTTTCGGCCACGTAAAGTAGTGCAGGCGAAATCTGTTAAGAAAACAAAGTTCAAGATGTCAACTAACCTGACAGACGGGCGGGCAAGCGCACCCTCACGCTGACAGGCACGGTGGCACATTGTGGAGAAGTCTCAGTTTTACTGCCATATTTAAATGTCAGCCAGAACAGGTTTTGCATTTTCCATCACACGTTGGAGAAAGTCTTGATACCCGGGTCTGATGAAGCTGGTGATTCATGTATTTCAGCTGTTTTAATTGGTGTTTTTGCTACGCCTTGATTTCTGAACATTAAAGCAGAGTAGAAAACATGACCCCAAAACCCTGAAATAACCCCTAACCTGTCTCTTGCGTTGGGCGAGAGCAGTCTCGCAGAAATAAACCCTCTCCTCCTCTGCTCCTCCCGTCCTGCACTCCGCCTAATGGCGCTGGAGCGGCTCTGATGGATGCGCGTCAGGGGCGCACGCACTGAAATCTGTGTCCGTCACAATCTCAATTCAAAGGTCTGGGAAAATTTAATGCAATGAAACAAGCTGACCTGTTTTCCCAGATGTTCCAGACGTTTACATTGTACACGAGACCTTTGTTTTTTTAATAAAATAACAGTCCATTTAAGCGAAATGTGCCGCTCAGTATCTGTGCTGAGGTATTTTTTTTACTCTAATGTATTCCTAACCAACCAACAGGCTGTGATTGATCGGCATGCTCTGATATTTACCCACTCTGTCATCTCAGTGGTTTTTTTTTTTTTTTTGCAGCTACATGAATCAAATTAGAAAGGTGCCACCGAAGCCGCCGTCATTTCTCTGTTTAATCCACTGCCAGCCAGCAGCTTCGGTTACTCTTTATCAAACTGACAGCAAACATACGGCGAAAGGCCCTCTAGCTGCAGCCCCCTCCCAGCCTGCCAAGGTGCACAGATCAGTCGGTCGGGGGTGATTCTGTGAGTGCTGCCTGTTGTGTAAAGCATCCTTTCCCCTCCGTGATGAAGGGCCCCCCCCAGCAGTGCTTCCTACACAGGCTGCCTGCTGCTGATTACAGTACTGTCCCCTGGTGACCACAGCATCTTCCAAATTTAAGCTTTAATCGTGACAACAGCAGTTTATATTGCTGATTGTCGGTTTATTGTATTGAATTTGCCTGAGTTTCAGTCGTATTCCCTTTCGATGGTCCTGGCCCCCTCTGAAAAAACTGAAAAACAGTGGCAGCCATGACAATAATGTATTTATCCTGCATAGAAGAGGTGAAAAAGTGACAAAAACAGGAGTAGGGGTGTAGTAGCGGGACCTCGGTCCGGTCCTGGGTGGCTAAATATGTTCCAGCTCGATTCAAAGCTGCCTGACTGGTTCCCGTGTGTGTGTGTGTGTGTGTGTGTGTGTGTGTGTGTGTTGTTCCAGTGTGAAATGCTAAAGCTGCTCGGGACCTATCTGTTATGGTTAGCGGTATGGACGCAGCGAGTCACGTGTGTGGCCCTCAGGCCTTGAGGTAGACAAAGCAAGAAGCGCAAGGTCGCAGCAGCCGCAGCAGCAGCAGCAGCAGCAGCGTGATGGATCGGAGGCTGCTCTCCAAAACCTGGTCCCAAGCTTTTTAGCTGCCTCTCATTGGCTCCTTCCAGCCTGCTGCCACTGGCCACTGGTCGGGGCCGAAGCGGAGCCATGTGAGGAGGGAGACCCGTCAGTGAGCGGCCCCAGGCGCCGAGGCCCCTCTAAATGGCTCCCTGGTGCTTTTTTTTCTTCTATGGTTCTCGTGCTTCCATCCGCTGTTAAAAAAGTTCACCCAGCGCTGCTCGCGGAGGAGGACTGGATTGATCATTTTCCTGCTAGGGGACCTTGATTTTGTGTCACATCAGCTTTCCTCTCCTCCCCTCCGCGGCGCTCCGTCTCCAGCCTGGGGGCCAGCCTGCTAAATTGTCTGGCTGCTCGTCTCCTCTCAGGCTCAGAGGGCCTGTCAAACTGCGCACTGACTCCCCGTCTCGTCCCGTCACGGGTGACAGGCGCGGTCACCTCCCCCTCGCTGTGAAGGCGTAATAATAAATCCCAGCGGACTCCAATATCCAACGCCTAGAAACCACCTCGGAAACAGGTTGTCATTTGGGTTGCACAGGCTGTGCAGGCTGTTCGCTCCCCCCCAACTGCTGGTTTGAAATATATCAGACTTTCTACCTTCTTCTGCTAATTTATTCCACTCTTTTATTGCCACCAGGCGTTCATCTCATCAGTGCAAGGCAGTTTATTTTACGTAATTTTCCACAAACTGATCATTTCTCAGCAACAATCATAAAAAGGTTTGCTCGTTAGAGCGGCGCTGTCAACTGTAATGAGTCAGAATGTTGAGGAGGGAGCATTCGGGGCCTGGTTTGGAGTTAGACGACAAAAAACAACAAGAATACAGCTTTAGCTGCAATTTTGAGTACATTTCTCTCATCACTCAACATCTGGATGATTTACTTTAGACATCCTGCAAATCAGCCGTGCGTGTTCACCTCTGCACACACTCAGAGCCACCCCAAACACACGTCTCTGATTGTGCACGTCGGGGCTCGCGCTGTGCCGATCAGCCTTGGTCCCCCGTCCTGTAACGAGGCATCGCTGCAACCCTGAGAAGACGCCAGACTTCAGATGAATAATTCTTTTCATGTTGCGCTGGAGCCAAGGCATGGCCGTGCCGTTCGAAAGACGTGGAAGGTTTGCAAAACGCCAGCGCTCTGCCTGTTTTCTCCAGCGGAACTGGAGGTGTGGACACTTCCATGCGTTTCAGATCCTCAGGCCATTTGGTTTGCTTCAGCGGCGAAGGGCTAACCTAAATACGGAACATCCAGAATGAATAATTGATTCCGCTAATTAATTAGCTGCTGTCTTTAGGGCACAAAAGGAATGACTGATGAGGGGCTGTTGTAGGTGGTTGATGGGGCAAAAGTTTAAAACAACGCAGATGCAGGCTGGGACAGGCAGGTTTCTGGAAAGACCTTTGATTTTGAGAACATTCCCTGTTGGACCAGATGTGCTGCCTGCTCATGAGCAGCCATGCACATCCCGGCTGGAAACCTCCTCAGTGGCTCTTTGCTGCTAAACATCTGTGTGCCCATTTGTTCCAGCTGAAAGCTACTGAAAATATACACATAAAGAGGAGAAAACAACACCTTTGGGCCTTGGTCCCTCCACAGGGTTGGCATCTAACATCAGCAGGGGCACCTCTGCTTTCAGTGTCATTTCCGTCCGGCCTCTTGCAGCAAACGGCGGTGGAGATCGATGCAGCCGCTTCACTTTTATGGGAACGGTCTGAAACAAGGCTCTGAGGATAGAGGGTGGGAAAAAAACCCGCATCAGATGCAAAAGGGTAAAAAAATGGAGATTAAGGGCAGTCTTGCTGGTGGAAGGCAGATCTGACAGCCACGCTGGGGTCATTTATGGCCAGCGCTGGGAACGCAGACAGGAAAATGGAGCAGAAGACAAACAACCCAGGAGAGGCGCGGTGATGAACGAGCGCGTTTGCTGGCTGTGGGGGCCGAGCCGACGGCGGCTGGTCGTCACATGAGAGAGCGTCGGCTCGTGTGGGGAAATAGATGAATGTGCGTGATTGTTTCTCACTGAGCCACTGGTCCCAGTCCAGCCTGGAACGGACCTTTGGGAGTCTCGTGTGATTTCAGGCTAAGCAGCGGTGACACCGCGGCGGGCGAGTCGTTGGAGACGTGACTCGGCTTCTGAAGGCGCCAGCAGGCTCCACTGGCTGTGGGATCCTACCAGTTAATCTCTCCACTGCCAGTCGAGTGGAGTTTTAATGCTGACACTCCCCCATACAAACAATTACTGTCGCCGCTAACGTTTCCTCACATTTGGACTGAAAATCCAATGCAAACGTCCTGCTGCAGAGTAAAATGGGCCTCGTAATGAATCAGCTGCAGCATCCTGGTGTCCTGAGCGTTCCTTCAAGCCCACCTGGTGTGTGCGCTTCCTTTGCTTCTTGTGCGTCAGCGTCATCGAGCTAATGGAGGGCCTCGGCCTGGGTAATGGAGCCCCTCTCTGCGGACCGAGGGGCTAATTCAATTAATGTCAGCTCCTGCATCATCCTCCCTCCTCCTCCTCCTTCTCCTCTGTTCTTCCTCCACCTGACGCTTGTGTTCCTTTTGGACGCTCGTCCTCTCCGTCCCTGATCTTCATCCCCATTTTTGTCCTCTTTGCCGTCACACGGTTCCGTCTCTACCTCCTTCTCCTCTGTTCTGCTGAGTCTTTGAGGTGGAGCAGAGGCAGCCGGAGGAAGAGCCATTTGCAGAGTGGCTGTAATGATCCATGGCTGTTCCCAGACCTCCCTGTCACCTAAACCACAGACACCATCTTTTTCTTTTTCTGTTTATGATACATTCAAGGTGATTGAACCCTGCCGGTGTGTGTGTGTGTGTGTGTGTGCATGCATGTAGGTGGACTCGCCGGTGGCATAGAGATCTGCATCACCTTCCCAACAGAGTACGTTAAGACGCAGCTGCAACTGGACGAGAAAGCCAATCCCCCCAAATACAGAGGGATCGGTGAGTGTGAAACAGCCGCAGTGTGTTCAGATCTGTTATTTAGGAACCTTATTAGACTTAGATTCACTTGATTCAAGTATCCATCCGCTCGTGTGTGTGTTTGGCTCTCTCAGGAGCTCATTATCTAATTACCCATCATCCCTGTGTACATTAGGGATTCTGGCAGGCTGTCGCTGCTCCTGCAGCTATCAGACTAGTGTGCAAATGTCTACTTCCTCACACAACACACACGCACACACACACACGCACGCACACACACACACACACACACACACACACTAGGATCTGTTACTGCTGGCTGGGGCTCTAGGAGGATGCTAATAAGCACTCGAACCAGCTGTTGCTATTTTTCTGCTCGGTTTAGTGGACGGAAGGAGCCGGACCTCCGCACCTCTGAGAGGCGGAACTTCAGTGCAAAACAGCCGGTGCAGCAGCCCGTCAGTCAGTCTAAACGCAAACTAAATAAAACCCACACAGCTGCTGTTCCTCTCTGATCAGACAGCAGCGCGTATGTGTTTGTTTGAGGTGAACACGGGTGTGAAAGGTGGAAACTGTTGTCCTCCAGGTGACTGCGTGAAGCAGACGGTGCAGCACCACGGTGTGAGAGGCCTGTACAGGGGACTCAGCTCTCTGCTGTATGGATCCATTCCCAAGTCTGCCGTTAGGTACGTGCTCTCCCTGAAACCGCCGACAGATGTAAAACTCTTCAACCGTCGCTTCCCTCTTTCAATGATCTCTACTCCGAACGCTGGAACCTGAGAAAAGAGAGAACAGCCTGAGCTTTGGCCACTGCTCATCTGGAGCCTCCATCACGCTGAGGCTGGTCGCCTCCATTAGCCAAAATGCCACGTTTTCCTTCGCTGTAATTACGTTATTCCCTGGACAGCAACGTTTTTCTTTCCGACAGATCTCCCCCTGGCAAACACCTTTCTTTCTGCCTTTCTTTTTGTCTTTCTTTCTTTGTGTGCTGGAAGGTTCGGCAGTGAAGTGACGGGTTTATCCATGCGAGGCAAAATGCCATTCAAACTCATGGCTCTCCAGGGGGTTGATGGTGTGTGTGTGTGTGTGTGTGTGTGTGTGTGTTTATCTGCATTCCAAACAGCTTTCTTTGCAGAAAAATGACCACCAGGTATCTGACGCTGATGTTTCTTTTTTTATACTCATCTATAACTTGGTTCCAGACGCTTTAATCAGTGTTGTACTAATTGTGTGCTGACCTGAATGACCTCAGATCACAGGTGAAGATGTGTCAGAGCATCTCTCAGATAGCAGCGGGTTCACTCTTTGGTACATTTTCCTCCGACCGCTGTTTCTCCTGCGTCATTGTTAAATCCATCCTGACGTTACTACCTCTGTCTCCCTTCCCTCCTCCTCCTCCTCCTCCTCTTTCCTCCCCCTTTCCATTAAGTGATTACACTTTGGATATCACACAAATGGCTGGAGGAGGCATGGGAGGGACACCAAGGCGTTCAACCCATCCCCCTCTGTGTTTCCAGTTTCCTTCGTTTTCTCCTCCTCAGCTCCTCTCCGGACTCTGACCTTGTAGAAAAATCCATTAATGAAGATTGGGCAGCACTCAGACGTCCAGAGTGACTTATCTCTGGCTGTGGACGGCGGCCATAACATGACGTGTTGTATTCCTCTCATTAAATGGGGCTGGCTGGAGGAAGATGTCCTCCCTCCGTCATTTTAACGAACAGCTTTTATTTCGCCAGCATCGTTACTAAGGGCCCCCGTGACGCCTCACAAGCTTTTAGCCACTCCTGGAAGACGGGCGCCTGCGTCGTCATATTTATGGGATGTTTGTCCATCGTGGCGCCGGGCTTCTCTCTGAGGAGCGAGACGAGAGCAGATGTGCATGGAGCATGAGCAAAGCAACGTAGAAAACAGTTCTAATAGGCTGAGTGAACAAAAAAGGAAAGGAGTCCAGGCAGACGGAGGAGAGACGGAGGAGAGACGGAGGAGAGACGGAGGAGAGACGGAGGAGACGTCGTTCATCAAGGCTCTAGACCGAGTGGACCAGCCAGCGTCCTGCTCTCACGGCAATTCAATTGTATCTATAAATAACCCTTCTTGTAAAGGACTCACTGGAACAACATCAAATTGTGGACACACACACACACACACACACACCACATACTGGGATGGCTTCCATGGCAGCTGTTGCATTCTTTGGTTACTAACATTAAAAGCCCGAAGCTCATTGTTCACTTATCCTCTGAAAAAAAGGGGGAAAAAAAAGAGAACTGTTGCAGGGAAGTTGCGTAGCTTGAGGTGCAGTGCGGTTCTGCTTTTGTGCTCAGCTGTGGTGCAGAAAATCATCTGGTGATGGACAAAAAGCTCTTTCCACTGCGGTTTCCCCTCATCTATGTAACCATTTACTCCAATGCTTAATGAAATCGTTTTAACACCTTCCTTTTGTCCTTCCTCAGGTTTGGAGTGTTTGAATACCTCAGCAACCGTGCCAAGGACGAGTCCGGGCGCCTGGACAGCACCAGGGGCCTGCTGTGTGGGCTTGGCGCCGGGGTGATGGAGGCGGTTCTGGTGGTGTGTCCGATGGAAACCGTCAAGGTTCGCTCACTCCAAATTTGTGAATCAATAATAACAAAGATCCAGCGTGTAGTATTTGGTGGCATTTGATGGAGAGAGAAGGAAAGAACGGCACGCATGTCCCATTTCAAGAGTCCTGGAACAAACTGGTGCCACAGTGGTGTCATTGGACGTTGACATCTTTTTTTGAAAAGACAAGATATTCGTATTTCCTTCATCTTTCTGATACCAAAGCCACTTTTTTTTCCTTTTAAGGTCAAGTTTATCCATGACCAGACCTCAGCAAACCCTCGGTACAGGGGATTCTTCCACGGAGTCAGAGAGATCATCAGGGACCAAGGTACAGGCGCTCTGGTCCATGTCTGACATCTACCGGTGGGGTCGGTAGTGCAGCCCACGGAATCCACACAATTCACTGTTTTTCCGTCCTTATTAGGTTTAAGAGGGACATACCAGGGTCTCACAGCCACAGTCCTTAAACAGGGGTCCAACCAAGCTATCCGCTTCTTCGTGATGACCTCTCTCAAGAACTGGTACAAAGGTCAGAGTGGATCCGGTGCAAAGTCTGTGTTTACACGTCCCTGTTCACAGCTGCTGACTCAGAGTTGATGTTCTGTCGCCAGGTGATAATCCCAATAAACCCATCCATCCCCTGGTGACCGGAGCCTTTGGAGCCATAGCGGGAGCAGCCAGTGTGTTTGGAACCACCCCTCTAGATGTAATCAAGACCAGGATGCAGGTCCGTCATATATCATGGCACAGAATCTTCCTGTCCTAGCTGATACTTGTCAAGCAGTCAATGTTTACTGAGGATTTATTTTCCTTTCCAAAGGGTCTGGAAGCGCAGAAATATAAAACCACCCTGGATTGTGCTTCAAAGATAATGAAATATGAAGGCTTGGCAGCGTGAGTATGAAAAGCAACCAGACTTTTATTCCTCCTTTGCTGACGGTAAACCGCGCGTGTTTGTTTTTCCTTATGGCTGTACATTTTTTTCCTTGTCTCCTTCTGTCCTCGTGTCAATCTCTAGCTTCTACAAAGGAACGGTCCCGCGCCTGGGCCGCGTCTGCTTGGATGTTGCCATCGTTTTCATCATCTACGAGGAGGTGGTCAAGGTCCTCAATGTGGTCTGGAAGACTGACTGAGCGGAGGGGAGGGCTGCAGCCTCCTGCTTCCAGGACCTCGGCCTCGGCCCTGAGCGGCCCCCGGCACGTCGGATCACCACCGGCAGCCTCGTCAAACACTGTCAATTCCTAACCCCCGTGTCTTCAATAGAACGATTTTTAGTTCATAATATATTATTTTTATACCGTAGAGATGACTTCGACTTTATTTATTTTTTGGATGATTTAAGATAATTTCTATTTCATTCCTGTGCTGAATGCCAAACCAGAGTAACATGAAAAGTAGCCTAACAGCATGCAGAGAAATATTAAGTGTCTTTATTTAACGTTGAATGTTAAGAAAGTCAATTTTATTTTGACTGGTGCTGGTCAAGAGTTTTTATTTCTGCAATGGATAGAAAAGACGTTCTAACTAGTTCTACATATGGCTGCACTGTGATTCCACAGTAAAAATCTCTTTTTTGTTAATTCATTCATTCAGGTAATTCATTATTCATCATTCATTCCTTCAAATGAGATTGTTTTTTATTGTTTACATTTACTGCAGAGGTGGGGATGAGTGGGAAGAGGTGAAAAACATGTCGCTGCCCAGATGATTATTATTGTTGTTTTTCAGTCGATGTGTGTGTGTGTGTGTGGTTCTGATTTATGATGCCATTTTACAGTCAGGCTTTTATTTTTGACCGTCACTCATGTGCCTTCGTTCCGTTTCTTTTGTCTGGTCGTGATAGTGATGTGCAGAAGGGTGTGAAGTGCTGCAAATATTTAAATATCTCAGAAATACAGATGGGTTTACAGCACCTCTCTATGCCATAATGTCACCTGTGTTTTAAACTAAATATGCTTCAGTTGTGTCCTGGTGTGTGTGTGTAAAATAACACTGTCTCTCTTCTAAAGTTCTTTACTCCAGAGAAATTTTAAAACATTAAACGTGCCACTGTGAAACTATGTGGAGTTTTATTCTTTTTTTTAATATCATAGATCGGGTTATAAACAAAATATGGAAGACAGGAGTCAGATATCAAACATGCAACTCATTGTTCCGGTAGGTGGCGCTGCTGTCGGAGCCTCAATCATTTCTGATTTTTACACACACACGCACGCAGAGTGATGAGAGAGGTCTCCTCTCTATTTAGTCCTGTACAATAGAACTTTATAAAAAAGGCCAAAGAACCCCAAAACCTCCCTTCATCCTAACATCAACACCCCCCACGTCCTCCCTCCTCCGCCGCCTCCTCCGCGCGCCGGCCGCCACCGCCTCCTCTTCCTCCACTGTTGCTAGAGATATTTCTGGTCAATAAAACATTTACTCAGGATTTACCATCATCAGATATTTTCTTTCTCCTACTAATGTTGATGTTCTTGTATCTCACTGGTGAACAAAGTGCGTTTATTTTTTGTTTTCGCTCTGTTGTTGCTCCTGAAGGTGGATGGTCGGGGTCAGTCGCCTTCAATGATTAACCCCATTTTAACCACACCATCATAAAAAATACAATGTCAGCGTAAAACAAAGTGAGCCATTCCACCTGAAGCTATTTTTAAACACTATTATTGCCTTTTTTATTTCTCCTGGCAGATTTCTCTGCTCAGATTCCCCAGCCACTCAGGTGCAGTGAAGGATAACTAATGTCATTGTTCTGCAGTCGAGGGGCTGTGCTTTGTTCAGGCTTGGTGTGTGTTTTGTTGGTGCAGCCCCGCAAGCATCACACACACAAGCTCCTCATTTTCACACGTCTTTTCTCGATTTTCACGTACTTTGATATCAACACGCCGCTGTCCGTGGTGCTGAACCCCATTCCGTCTTAACCCCAAATCGTAATAAGATTAATTTTCTTTTTCATTCACACTCCTTTATGTTAAAGTCCGTGCGGTATTAAAACTTTAAACTGCCCCAAATGTGTTTGGCTCAACTGTGATATCTGTTGCAAACGCATAGAACGAATAAACAAATAATATATTTGTATATATTTAGGGCCACTAAGGCCACTTTTTTAACATGTATTGGTGTTGAGTGGGCGTGGGAGGAGAGGTCTTACCAAATAACCCAGGGCCAGAGCCGAGGGGCGGTGTCCGACCCACACACCAGAGCTGGTGCGCGAGTCCAGCTCCACTTTTACGCATCAGTTGCGCGTCTCCGGCTCCATGCGTCCGTGCCTCCAGATGTGGATTTTCCTCACAGAATAACACCAGCATCTTCGGTGTAATCAGGGATTAAGCTGCATCGGAAGGAAATCCAGCACATACCGGTGGGAGTGCGTGAGGGGGAGCAAAAAACAAACAAAAAAAGTTTCCACCATGGGAGCGCACGGATGGAGCTCGGCGCGCGTAGGCTGGGTGGTTTGGGGATATTTTGCGTTTTTCTGCGGGGAGCTTTTCCCCCGGGCTGAGGCGGGCTGCAGGGTGAGGAAGAGTCCGAGCTGCTGCACCGGCCGGAACAACGACTGCTTCGAGTACACGAGGAGCAAAACGCTGTGTTACTGCGACGGCTACTGTCAGAAGACGGGCGACTGCTGCGAGGACTACCGGCGCGTGTGCCAGATCTCAGGTGAGCCGCTCGCTCCGCGCTGCGCTGCGCATCGAAGCGGGGCAGAAACTTCAGCTTTTGAGGCTCAAAATCGACGAATTGAGCGAAAGTAGGACGTCGGGGTCAGGTGCGGTTGTTGTTGTTGTTGTTGTTGTTGTTGTTGTTGTTGGGTCTCAAGTGGACCCGTCCTTACTGTTTTTCTTCAGTGCGCGGACACAGTTGGCCTTTTGCGCAGGGGGGCTTCAGGCATCTCTTGTATTCATGGTGCTGTTTACTGCAGCGAGTTGTGTGCCCGCGCGTGCGTGCGTGCACCCCGCTTGTTTATAGGCCGACCCTTGACCCAGCCAGCCAAGTGGTTGGAAGCAGAGTGGCTAGGGACCAAAAGAAAAGGGAAAACCTAAGAATTATGAGTGACTCTGCAGAAAGAAGCATGAAAATAAGTGTGTGTGTGTGTGTGTGTGTGTGTGTGTGTGTGTGTGTGTGTGTGTGTGTTTGTGTGTGTGTGTAACATTTTCCCCTCCATTCTTCCTGCTATATAAGGAAAAATGATGAAATGGACACCATGGGAACAGACGGCCAAAGATGGTCAAGATTAGTGTGTGAGAGATGACCCATCTCTAGTTCACAAAGGAGCGATTATCTGCCTGCAGATACACTCGCAGGGCGACCTGCACCCTAAATGCACGCTAACAAGCACCTGCGAGGTCATTCTGCTGAGTCAAAGAGCACTTAAAACACTGCAGCCATCCCTTTATTTAGGTACATAGTGACCCAGTCTTTCTGTCCGTACTGTGATTTCGACAGGCAGCCTTGTCCCGACAGGACCAAATCACCTGAAAGCATGTACTCTTCCACTTTATCAAGCGGATAGCCGTAGCACGAGTTAACCGCGGCCTGCATGCCTAGCAGTGTGCATTACAGAGTGAGCATGGAACTTTTTTTTCTGTAACTTTGTTAATCTTACCCAAAGCTTGGTCCCTGCAAGCAACTGGACCGTCTCATGTTCTGGAAGATGGTTTGCTCTTCTCCACAAAGGCTTCTGATCCGAAGGAGCCTTTTGGCAGGCACGTAGGGGCAACATCTAGCCACCAGCTGGGTGCAATCCTGCATCACTCCATCCCTCCGTCTGCCTGCCAGGCTGAAAGGGAACGGCCCAAGTCTGCCTGAGTCATCCCCCTGCTGCCAGACAGCAGCTGGCCCTTTAGCGGACGTGTGAAGGCCACCTTGTGCACCAGTCAGTTAGTCAGAATCACAATCAAACTGCTCACCACTGGTCAGCTCTGGTGCAACCGGAGCATCAGTGAGTGGAGGAGGCCTGAAGTTTCCGTGTGTCTGTCACGCGCTTTGCTTTACCGGCTTCAGCGGGAGCTCAGGGAGGGCGACATCTCGGGACACCTGACGCCCCCTCAGGTGTGACGCCACTCTCCCAAGCGATGCGATGGGAGGATTTTCACTTCGGATTTATACCTCTCCGTTGAACAGCTCGCGCAGCGTCAGCTTCAAAGAAGTGTGTTTGATGGAGGAATGTTTGGAGGGAACTGGAAGGGTTGTTCCATGCCTTTAAATCCCCTCGGAGCAAGCTGCCAAACAGAAAGTCTTCCTATAAAGATCCTAGCGATACATTCATTTGAGTGTCAAACTGGAACAATATATTAATACAAGATGCTGTCAGGGTTCCAACTTTAAATCCTTTAAATCTTTCTGTTAGAGGGGTCAATTTGGCACATGACAGGAAAACCATGTTTTCTGCAGGCAGCTTCTAATTGGTGATCCCCCACTGAAGCCGGGAGGAGGAGGAAGAGGAGGAGGAGGATGGAGGAGGCAGCTCCTCCTCTGTCTGCTTGTTTTTTAAAAGCGGAGCTCTGGATCTCCTGCAGGCGCAGTCATGATGTCCCCCCCATATCCGTCCACACGCAGGCCCTCCTTTTCCTGCTCTCCCCACGCATTCTTTCCTGAACTCCTCGAATCGTGAACCAGCCTGTGGCCCGAAGGTGCCGGCTGTGGCCGCTCTTGTCCAGAACCACCTGATGGACTTTACGTAACGAAGCAGCTGCTCCCTTCACACGTTTCACGTGATTCTCTGAGATGATTTACGGTTGTAAAACAAACACTAAAGTTCCACGTCAGCGCTTCATAATAACAAATGGTCATTAAAAGTGATGAATTTCCAGCGACGAAGACATCTGAACGTCTTTCTTTTTTCAGCCCTTTTAAACAATAGCAGAGGCTGCTGCTGCTGCCAGTAAACACACCGTTAGCAGACAGACGTCTCCATTAGCCCTGGTTGTTAGAGCCTCTCTGGCTACAACTGTAGAGACTGAGTCACTACTCTTGTGCAAGAGTCCACACATCTGCTTTTACTCCCAAAATGCTCCAGAAAAATCTTTCTTTTTGTTTTCCTCAGTTGTGGGAACGTGTTTCTTGAACACGTATCTGATTTTCAATCAGGAATCTCTATCAGATCTGTTTGGGTGATTGCTCGGTGTTGCCGGCCTCTTTTCTTTTGACGTCTCCACAGGAAGCGCTTATGTGCCAAACTGCCATTAGTGCTCAGACTTGTTTCCTTCACCCTTGTTAGCAGACGGGTTCTTTTTTTTTCTTTTTCTTTTTTTTTCTTCCTGTCTGAGGGGACAGAGTTCCCGGCTCTCTGCATGGGGAGGAAGCTCGGCGGGCCGGGCTTGGGGCGCAGTGGTCCTCCAGAGGAGTTGGACATCTGGGTCCTATCAAAGAGGAGGAGAGGGAGGATGGGATGGGGGGGGGGTTAAAGAAGGCTAAATAAAGGAGACAGATGGGACAGGAAAAAAAAGACACTGTGATAAAGGAGAAGATAAAACAAATTGGGCCGTCAGTTCCTTTTGTCCTAAAAGCCTAACATGGAGGTGGTGCTCAGGGAGAGCACCGGGAAAGACTGAAACGGAGAGATAGGGAGCTTTTATCTGAGAGCAACAGGTGTGAACAGAAAATTGTGTGACAAGGGAAGCGATTAGAGTGCTGATACAGAAAGGGTTTGGATCGAAGGGCAGAAGTTCTTCCAGGTGGGTCAGTACACATGGATGTCTGCCCTAAAATGGCTTTTCCTCCTTTAGAAATGAAATAGGATATTTTTCTTTTGGAGGCCCAATAAAAGAAGTGGGGTTTGCTCTGATTGTTTCTTACAAAAGTCTGTTAAGACAGTCATGCAGTCTGGCGCGTGTTTAAACGCACACACACACACACAAAGCTGAACATGCTGCATTTGTTTCCTGCATTGGGGTCAGAGGTCAGAGGTGAGGTCATGTTTCAACCTGGGGACTCTCTCCTCGACAATGGGCACAGAGCGCGGCAGCAGCTTTGGGCTCAGCGGGTCAACCTGTGGGTCAGAGGGGCTGTCAGGTGGGTGGGGGGCCCGCCGCGCCCACGGAGGCTCGCCGGCTCCTTCCAAACCTTGGATCCACACGCCGACACGTCTGGGCCCGGTTCTGTCAGTGTGGACGGCGGTGTGTGTGGTCCCGTGTGCCCCTTGGGTGCAGGAACCTCACACAGCCTGTGCTGTACCAAGCTCAGCTACCCCGCTACGCTGCATTTCCCTTTTTAGAAAAAAAAAGAGGGAAGGAAAGGTGGAGAGCAGGGATAAGGAGAAGGAGTCGCTTTGTAATGTATACGGCCGTGTATTTTAAGGTGATGACTGAAGGTGGAACAGTGGGTGGGGTAATCTGACAGATATTGTGTTTGATGTGTGTGCGTGTGTGTGTGTGTGTGTGTAGTGTGTGTGTGTGTTAATCTGGGAAAATCGAGTGTCAGGTGGGCAGCACTAATGTGCAGGAATGCAGAGATTCCACTGTGGCTTTGTGTCACTGCCCCCCACCCCCCACCAACCGTCCCCCCACCAACCACCATTCCACTCCTCGCTCCAACCGGACCCTGGGAATGAACCCAACAGGCAGCCCTCCCTTTTTCCCCCTGTTTACTAAAACGTAGTGCAGTGGGCAGAGTGTGTATAATAAAGAGCATGTTTAGATGCTGAAGGACGATTAGATTCGCTTATTTTACATTTAACCTTTTCCTCTCTGCACACACACGTATTCCTTCCAGATTAGTAAAACCTGCTCCATGTTAGTTAAAGTGGTTAAACAGTTTTTTGTTGTTTTGCTGCTCTGTGCTCGTATTATTCTGGTGTCTCTCGTCTGAAGTTGGCATTTCCGCCCGCTAAGATGTAAATGGTCCAGCGCTGATAAACGTGCGTTTATGTCGTCCGGATGTTTTGATTCAGCTTCCTCTCAGGCCGATATAATTGCCTAAAACAGCTTGAGCTGGAGGGGAAGCCTGATTGCTGCTGGTGCTGTTTATGTGGTGGTGGTGCTGTGGGCGTGTTTGTGTGTGTGTGTGTGTGTGTGTGTGAGGTAGCAGGATGCTAAATTAGACCCCTTTTTTGCAAAGTTTTCCTCGAGTGGCAGACTTCTTGAGTCTGCGGTTTGGCTGATTCGAGGTCAGTCTTTTGCTGTGCACCCACCCGTGTAAAACACTCAATTTCGTGTGATTTATTTCCACGTTGCAGTACTTGGAGTCATACTCGGAGTACTTGTAACTAATCCCCCTCCCCACTCACCACCGCCACCCATCAAGTCTGCTGCATGAGTCCTAATTTAATTTAGTCAGGAACTTAAACAGGATCCAAACATATTTTAAATGTCTCTGTGTTTTTTAATCTTGTTGCTTCCCTGCTGACCTCCCGCTCTTTTCCCAGCAGCCATCGACTGCGAGGTGGGGCCGTGGGGTCCCTGGTCTCCCTGCACGTCCTCTTGTGGCGTCGGGAGCACCGAGCGGAGCCGGCAGGTGTCCGTTCCTCCCAGAAACGAGGGGAGACCTTGCCCTGACCTCAAACAGCGTCGAGGGTGCTTCGGGAACGCCGTGGTGTGCCGCCGAGGGACAGGTGAGGAGCGCCATGCTTTGGTTCACCGACACGCTGCTCTTATGAACTCGGGTCCTCGTTTATTTGGTGTTTTATTAACCTCCGGGGTGCCTCTCAGCCTGTTAGCGAACACATCTGTGCCGAAGCTCCTTCCAGCTGCACTATTTCAAAATTCCCACTTGTGCCGTTCCCAGAAAAATGCCAGAACTCCCAGATAAACACTTCTAAGAAAAAACAATGAAATATGGAGTTATTTTTAACTCATGGCATCGGCTGCTGGAGGTATTTTTTGATTGGCGCCTTTTGATCCCGGCATCTGACCCGCAGAGGTGGCAAAGATCCTGCCCGACTGGTTCCAGAGGAACTTCAAGGACCCTTGGAGGCGACCCCACATGATGATGAAGGAGAAGAAGGACAGGTAAGTCTTTACTTCGGCTCGTACCATTTCCGCCTTCACGCAGTATTCCCGCCGGCTGGGTTTCGCCTCTGCTAAACGTGGCTTCAAAGGTCTTTTTCAGTCAACTTTGTGCACTGAAAGATTAGCAAGCAGACCAAGGCCGAGGCTGATCCTTGAAGCTGCTTTGACTGTTACACTCCAACAGGTGTCTTTGAATATTTGCATCACGCGCTGACCTTTACCCGCAGCGCCGCCATAATCCGAGTCAAAGATAAATCACCGCCGCCGTTTGCTCATCTCCGATCTGAGCTGCTTGCACAGCTGCCTTTTCGGTTCTGATTAAGATGGACGTTATTTTGACTGGAAGGCGAAGCACCGGGGGACGGCGGGCACGGTGCAGCGGAGCCGGGTCGTTCTCAGACAGACATCTGGTGGCGTGACGGCGTCCCGCCGGCTCTGACCTCGGAAACGAGGGGTTAAAGCCAAATAACCCACATGAAATTATGAGCTGTTGTTGAGCAGATGACGTCAGTTTGGAGGGGTCAGGCCGGTATTTGCTGTACTTAGCGGGGCTTTACACGGGGGAGAAAAGAGCTCTCCAAAACAGACTGATAAAATTACACCGAAAAAAAAAAAAGTCACATGTACAAAGAATTCTGGGAAGAGCAATTTCATGTGTTCTTGACAAGCCACCCCACTGAGAGGCTGTTTTGAAGCATTCAGAGACAAAACAAACGGCTCAGCGGTTGGAAGGATCTGCCAGAGGACCCGGAGCAGAGAAACGAGGTTGTTTCCAGAACCCAGGCGGATCCCCGTTGAACCTCAGCAAATCTCTCGTTCGCCTGTTTGATTCGCCTTTTGTCATTTTTAAACGCACAGCCAAACCTGTCAGCCTGGGTTCAATAAACACATATTTTATTGCCTCTTCTCCATGGTAGGCAGGAGAGATGCCTTTGTGGACTGTCCAAATCTTTACATATTCAACTGATATCATGTTGTCTATTTTAATATTGATTAATCTGTTTTTAAGCCTAATTACCAGAGGCGGAGCTGTCTGTTGATCCTAAAAGAACCCTCCGCGCTCATCCTCCTCCTCCTCGGCCTGTTTTTAGTTACTGCGTGTACCTGAGGGTGAAACGGGCCAGCGTGGCGTGTCAACTCAAACCGTGGAGCGCTCAACTGGTGAAGGAGCGGCTGGTGTGTGCCGAGTGTCAGGGCGACGCCATGTCCAAGTCGGACCGCTGCGGAGGCGACGGCATTCAGAACATCAGGTGAGCCGCAGGGGCAGATCTTCCAGCGATCATCAACTCTTTCTGTCGTTTCCTGACCAAATATTGTGGAAAACGCATTCTTTTATTTGTTGTTTGGTCATGTGAAATGTTGGTTAAACGTATAGCATCCTTATGCATTTGCATAGGTAGCGTCCACTTTAGCATAATATCCTATCATATCAGTGGCCCCTTGTCCCCCAGGACCTTCTGGTCAGCAGCTTCCGTTCCAGGCTGTCATGGCTCCTGGGTGCGAGAGACATCCTCGGAGGTTTGCCGGTGCCCTCGCTCCTCCGTGCTGTTCGTGTGAGGCGGCGCGGAACCTCCAGGAAAAAAACAACGCACGCAGAGACAAGGTCTCGCTCACATCCTCCCACCGATGTGGAGACGCCACCGGCCGAGCCACACTCCTCCGACCAACGGGTCACTCGAAGAAATCTGCGACATCCGGCCACTTTTTTAAATTTTTCTTTCCTTTCACCTCATAACCTGTACTGTATACACTATAATCAATGCATTCTTCTTCCGTTGCCACATGATGCACTCACACTCCTTTAAAGCAGCAGCATCTCTGCGCCTATTTACCTCCACGCCTTTGCTATCTACCTCCATCATTGCATATTTGCTAATGCATAATGTATAAATATATAAAGATATTATTTTGCTTTATACATTTTCTACTCTCGTTTTTGTCTTCGTTTTGTGTCACCTGCTCGTCGGCTGAAAACCGGCTCTGTTATTCTCTGTTCTTGGCTAACGTCAGCGTATCGACACTCGTCCCTTTAGTGGAAGCTGAAACCAGCAAAACAGATTCTCTGGCGCTGAGATCTGGCGTCTTGGTCTCCCATCACACCTTCTCTCTTCTCTGGTGAGCAATCCCAGAGGTAGTTTAGGCTAACCTGTAACATGAATCATCTCCACGTAGACTGTCGGATTTGAGAGAATTCCTTGGTGCTATCTCTTGACCTCCAAACGCTTTGGATCCTCCCAGGGAGTTTTATCTGCAAACTACCACCCGATTGATTAGTCATGATCTGCCATCCTCCTCGACAATACTCACCTTTTACCCAGAGTTCTAAACACTCCCTCGATGACTCACAAAAAAAGCATTTGTATTTTCTGATTCCAGCGCTCTTTTCTGCCAGATTTTCTTCTAAACAGATTAAGATAAAACAAGGGGATTAAAGTTCAAGGAACACAATGATTTTCAAGGGCCTCCATGGGGTCCTGTTGGTGCACACTCTTCTATGTTTGTCTCTGTGTTTGTTTATTTATTTTATAAAATAAGCGATCATTTTTATCAGAACAGCACTACATATTCTGTACACTGTCCATTAGCAGAAATAAACAACTGCAATAAAGTTTCTCTCTCTCTCTTTATCATTATATTTATTCCATCGCTTCTTTGAGGTAAAATCATGCTTTCATCACCAGACCACCATTAACATTTTTGACTTCTCTCTGCAATTACCGTCCAGGTAAGTATATCTCTGGGGTCCGGCAGCATTTACATGTAGCGTTTAGCAGAAGGAACCTGTGTCACTTCATGCGAACAGGCACCATAAACAGCTTTATGTTGCATACCTGGCGTGTTTTGTGCAGGGATGGGTGGACCCTGACGCGTCTGAGGTGATAACCGCTGAAACCGCCATGAGGCTTTGCTTCAATATCCTCCTAAAACGGAAGGTTTGGTGTCTGAGTGCTGAAAAGCAGACGTGCACATCTGAATCGACAGATCCAGACGTATAACCACCAGAATTAGGAGCGATTGTTACTGTTTTACTGAGTTTAGTCTGTGGATGCACTGGAACTTTGCCTCCTTCATTCACCTCTCCCGTCTCTGCACTCCTCCCTCCCTCCCTGCCGAACTTCCCTCATCAGCACAACTCTTTATTTCTTCTCCTACAACAGTGGCTTCTGTAGTGGCGTAAGCTTACTGCCTTCCACCCCCTCACACACACACACACACGCACACACACACCCTTCTGCCAACCTGCTTACCAAAGGGCAGGAAGGCCCGTCTCTGGCCCAGTGCCTGATGGGCTCGGACAGCAGTGTGTTCTGGGATTACGCCCGCTGAAAAGGGGGGCATTCCATTGCCGGGGGCTTTTGTTCAACGCAGCCGCTGTTTGCTTTTGATAAGACAGCTGTTCAAAGCCCCCCCGGCCCCCCACGGGCGAGGTTAAAGGAAGGAACTTGACTTCCGATTAGCAGTGGTGTCAGTGCAGCCTCCACCTGAGGTCACGGCCGCCGTTTATCTCCGGCCAATCACCTTGGGTTTTCTTTTAAAAAACACCTCATGTCTTCTTCACCTTCAGCAAAGCTCCCTCTTATGAGAGCACACACAACCAACTCCACACCGTGAACCTGGGTGCTGTAATTAGGGTGTCACCCTAATGGCGGCCTGGGTCGCAGCAGCTGGTCCGACCCAGAGGAATGATAATGAGTAGACACCTCAAGCTCCTCGCAGCAGAACAGCTCCAGTAAACGCACACACGCGTCCCGCCACCAACCCACTCACACAACTGTGTTTAAAAATGCCAACCAGACCCATCTGATCGCATCACCAACAGGTGGGTGTTTATGGGAGGGACTCCTGGGGTGTGTGTTGAGGTTCACGCGGAGCATCTAGACTGGCCTCGCCAGCATTTCCTGTATTTGGACAGTTCACCATCACCCCAAAGTATAAAATCACAACACACACACTTGGTTTTAATAGAATAAAAAGAAGAAACAGCACGTTAACGGACTATGGACGTGTAACTTCTGAGATGCAGCGCCCCCTGGTGGCCCCCATGACGTTCTGTTTTTCATACAGGTGAAATTTCAACAGGTTACAAATTCATTTCGTTTATACGACGGCTTAAAGGTAATTATTACACAATAACTGGTCATGGTAATAATATTTTTATTTTACCTAATAAGCACAGATCTCTCCCAGGAAAGAGAACAGATCCTAGCAACAGACTTTCAGTCATTTCATACACACCACTGCTACGTCCTCCCTAATTAAATTGAACAATAAATGGAGTATTGAAGAATAAAAACAAGGAAACTGAATTGAGAGTCACATTTAAAGTCAGAATGGATAAAACACTATACAAAAAGCCAGTTTTAAACATATAAGGCATAAATGATGTGACCAAAATGTTTGAACACACGTATAAGCATCTAGGTTGCAACCGCAGGTTCTGGTGAGTGTTCATGGTGACAGGCTGCTCAGTATGCAAATGCAGCAGAGGTACATTCAGACAAAGGCTACTGACATTTGCTGGCGCACAGCTTTTCTCTAGTTAGTGATCGTTCTTTATATTTCAACAGGTCCTTCTTTCTGCCCAATAATCCGAATTTTGCTCAGAGAACAATAAAGAACTAAGTGAAGAGGATAACATTTTTCACTGACTATGTGAGTCCAAGTCTTTGTTTTTATTTAAGTTTTTTCATCTGCTGGTTTGTGTTTTGGATCTTGCTGTCCATCTTGTCCACCTTGTTCAGCAGAGAATTTATGGAGTCGTCCTGGCTGTCGATCTCAGACTGGAGGCCCAGCCCGAGGCTCTTCAGTCTGCTTAAGCCGTCGCACATCTCATCTGAATGATACAAAAACACCGCCATTCAAATAAAAAAGAAAAAAGAAGGAAAATAATTTGTATATTTCTATTTTGTTTACCCAAGTTTTTGTCCAGGACCTGATGAGCCTCCTTGAGGTGTCTGTTCTGCGAATATCCGTTCTGCCTCGATGAGCCGTCATCTTTCGACGCAGCTCCAAATCCTACAACGCAAAAGACGAGGAAATGAAGCCACCTTCTCACATCGGTTGGTGTTACTGTCGTCCTCTAAGTGCTCTTGCCTCCGGTATCCAGCTTCCTCAGGTTGGGGTGACTAGCTTGGTATTTATCTTCATGTTCTCTGCTGCTGGAGATGGCACTCTGTAACCTTCCACACACAGAACAATAAGCCTCACACACACATTTCACACAGTTTGTCACACCTAGTATCAGGGTGACATTAATATACATAACCGGTTCCTACCTGTCACTGGCCTGGTAGGTGTTTGGCTGCTCGGTCGGCGCCTTAGTCTCTGGCTTGCCTTTGAAGTAGTTTACGATGCCGCCCCACACGCTTTTAATACTGGTGATGTGTCTCTGGCTGGTCTGCAGGTCCTGGTCCATATTGTCCAACATCTTGTCTGTCCTCTTCAGAGCCTCCCCCTGTCGCACCAGCTCCTACAGGGACACAGGAATCGAATCGGCATTTGACGCAAAAGCATTGCTCCCGTACATGAACAGATCCAACGCACCTCTGCAGTTTCCACACCAATCTTCTCAGATTCATAGATCAGACCAATGGAACGATAACTGCTGTCCACAGCAGACTGGGCTGTGCGCATGACTTCCTGCTGAAAGTATCTTTGCCTCTTCTCTGCATCGCTCAGCCCTGTGTCCGGGTCTTCATCAAACGCTCGACTTCTAGGCTGGAAATCCTCCTCCTCCTCATCATCGTCTGCAAACGGGTTGTGGGATTTAGGGTAGGCCATCTGTGGAGCAAGCAGTATGAAAGCTAAACAGATAGTTCCATATGCATATTGCTCTTGAGTACACATTTTCTGGAGTATTCCACACGAGAAAACTAATTTAATCTGGTCGAATTCGTTAGTTCGCAGGGATACAACTTCCATAACATCATTATTTTAGGTGGGGGGGGGACAAATAGGTCAACTGCTGAAACACCCATCATGTCCGAAATGTGTTTAGTTTATTATAAATTCCACAATAAATCTATATCACCAGGTTGCCGTTAGAGACTATGATCTTACCTAGAAGCTAACGTTAGCCAGGGTGTTGGCTTAATAATTGACGAAAGTTGCTCCAGGAAAGCAAAGACAACTAGTCATAAATATGTTGCCTGTGGTAATGCTATTTTTTGTTCCCGCAGAACTACCAGTACTCTGAATCTATCAATAAGTAAAAAGGATTTATTGAACAAACCTTTAGCCACCGAAACAGTGGACGTCGCCCCTTGATCAGCTGACTCGGAACAACACTTCCTGTTACGTTGGTGACGTTATCGCCTGTTCTCAATAGCCATTGCTGCGCAACAAAAACGCAACGCCAACGCAAAATTCTAGAAAAGTAACAAATAATAATAGCCAAACTTTATATTTTCTATTTATTCTACGACTACGCAATTTGGGCAATGTCCAGTAGTTCCGTTTTTGTCGAGTTTAAAATTCAAACAAGCAGCAAAAGTGCTTATGAGTTGGGGTTAACCTAAGTTTGTCCCATGTAGACTGCCGTACTGCGGCTGTGCCAGCGCCAGTTGTCGTATTTGCATGTTTCTTCTTCTGCTGGCGGAACAGAGCTGTTGACAGGCTCCTTCCATGTCCGGCTAAACATGTCTGTCGGGGGTGGCGGTACGAGGGGGTTTTACTTCAACACAGTCCTCTCGCTGGCCCGCTCTTTGGCTGCCCACCGTTTCGCACCCATCGAGAAGGTGAGGTCCAAGAAGGCGAATGATCCAAATGCGGTAGATACGTGGAGCAACAGGGCGGTCAAATCCGCTTCCGCACTGTCGGTGGCTTGATATGACAGACAAGGCTAGTTTAGTGTGTGTGTGTGTGTGTATGTGTGTGTGTATATGTGTGTGTGAGTGTATGTGTGTGTGTGTGTGTGTATGTGTATGTGTGCGCGTAAATTACTGTAGTTCACTTTTATTCACCCCACCTACACTATTATTCTGCAAAGGAAAAATGCAGGGCAGAGAAAAGTGGCGTCACTATTCAAGTCCTGCTTCTTATTTGTTACTTTACACACATCAAACTCTCCAGGACTGATTGACACTGCTGGTAAACAAGTATCTGCCTTCGCTGACCTCTTGCAGCCATGATGGTTTAGTTCAACACTGATGTACTTACATGCCACATTTAAACATTCAGTGCTTTGGAAAAGAATCATGTTGATTAATAGTTAGATATTTTAATACAATCACGAGCCATAGCCCCAGTCTCTTTTGTTCTTTTTCAGGTCCAGAAGCTACAATGTATGTGTCCGGTGGAGGCCCGAGGTGTGTTCACCCTGGATGTACGTCGGAGAGATGCAGTTATAGCTCTGGCTGTGTTTCTGGTGGAATCAGGATTGCAGGTGTGTGTCTGATTGAAACCTTGACATCTTTCACAAATCTCCACATATCCCAATGATTAGATTATTCCCATAATCTGATTAGGATGGTGATTGCACATACAAGTAGCCTCATAAGCCCTTAACCTTATTAGCTGGTGTGTGAAGCTTTGGAGCCAACTGTTTAGCTCCATTTAAAAGGGTTGCAGTGTTGCTTGAGGTACTATTTTTCATGCAGATTTGACGTTATGTAAACCTGTGGTGGTAGCACAGGTTTACATGCGTGTTGGTCAGATTCAACACACATGCTTCTCAAGTGCATTTTTATGATGGGTGTGTAATGATGTGGTTTACTTTGGCAGCACAAAGACACGCTTGTTTGCTATTTGCTGAGCCTTTTGAGAGGGTTACCACGTGTTCATTGGATCGAAGAGAGCTCGGGAAAGAAAGGAAAGGGTAAAAACCAATCCTCTTATAAAGGGACCTTTTATTTTTTTGCTGGCGTAATCATGTGATGATTATGTTCTTGTACTTATGTGCTGTTTTTTATTTTTTTGCTTCTATGTAATCCTAACACTGCATTATTCACTGGTTTGCTTTTGTTATCTTTTGCGTATGTCGTTATTATTTGTCATTATTTCCTCCCGTTCAGAGCTTCTACCAGTGGCAGAAAACTTCAGCTTCTGTCTAGTGACTCTTTTGGCAGATGTAGCTCAGCGAGATCTGGACTTCAGACAAGAGGTTTGTGTCGTACATAATGATGCTAAATGTCCTTCTCCTGATATAACTTATCACATTTACCTGCTTGTTTTATTTTCCAGATATTAGATACTATCATGGAGGTCATGCAAGCCTTGCAGGACATGTGTCAAACACCTGATAATCATGACAAAGGTAAAAATACACTCAGGTGAGGAAAAATACGCCTTACCGACACTAACGACACTTGTATATTTCTTTTTTCTAGTCCACCTGTGCAGATATATAGTCCCCAGCCTGCTCGGCATGACTCGAGCCTTTGGCCGCTACAGCAGCACAGACGAAGCTCTTCTGTCCAAGCTGTTTCCTAAAGACTCGCCCCAGGCCCACTACGTCACCGAGGAAACGGAGGGTGTGCGACGCCGGTCCTTCAATGACTTTCGCTCCATTTTACCCTCCTCCCTGCTAACTGTGTGCCAGAGTGACTCTCTGCGTCGAAGCACTGGGACCAACCTAGATGCCTCCGCACAGGTGTGTGCAGGAAAAAAATATTTTTTCAGGATTTGAGATTTTAAAGGGCTTTGTTCTGTACTTTGCAATAGGGTTGTACAGACGTAGGAGGCCACTCACCTTGCTCTCCTACAGCACCAGGCCCACATTACTTTGAAAGTAAAATGATTTCTGTCTTAATTTTTTATTATTATATCCGGGCTTCTTAGATTCATCAACCTGACTCCTATTTTCGTCCCCTCCTTTCCTTGACTTCAGGTGCCTACCTAACGGACAGCACCGCAGTCGATCCCAGTTACTTTTTTTCCACAGTCAGCTCTAGCTTCTCTATGTCCCCGCTCTTCTTGGGAGAAGGAGGAAACGAGCTGGAGGTTCCAGTTGAACTGCTCCGGAAGCTCCTCTCAATGGTACCGGAGTCCTCCGTCCTTGAGCCTCGAGTCCGTTTAGACCCCACATCGTCACCGTTGCATGTCCTTGTCTGCTTTTTTCAATTTGTAGGTGAAAAAATGTGTTTCTGACTCCTTTTTGAAAAGTCTGGATGCGACTCTGACGGAAGTTATCGAGGTAACTACCTAAAATGGAAATAGTGCCATTGAAATAGGTTTGTTTATAGGCTTTTTCTCTGTCTTGTTAAGGCAAATCCTGGAACCAACCTCTACTACAAAACGTTCAGCGACCCCCTCTACGTGTGCCTGTTTAAAATGCTGAGGGACACTTTGTACTACATGAAAGGTAAAAAAAATGCCGTCGGCGTACTCGTTATCGAAGCCACCAGCGGTTTTGGCCATTATTTTCACCCGCTCGCTGTGTCTTAGGCCTGCAGCCGTCGTTTGTGCGGGAAGTGCACGACTTTGTGCTGGAACAGTTCAGCAGCAGTCAGTCAGAGCTGCAGCGGGTGCTTCATGAGTCCACGGGGTTGTGCGTGGAGCAGAGCCCACTCAAACTTCGTTGCCAGGCAAACGCTGCCTGTGTGGATCTGATGGTGTGGACTGTCAAAGATGAGCAAGGTACTCCAACGCCGCACTGACTTCAGCAGTTAGTATCAGCTGGTTGCAGCACTTCCTGATATCCTGGGTGTCTCTTTTCAGGAGCAGAGAATTTATGCACGAAACTATCAGAGAAGTTGCAGTCGAAAACATCCAGTAAAGTCATCATTGCTCACATGCCGCTGCTCATCTGTTGCCTGCAGGTGCGAGGCTGCAAAGCCGAAACAGGAAGTGTCCTGCTAAAATACGACCGGTGTGGTATATTTTTGTCTGACGAGGTTCCCCTTTGCTTCAGGGGCTCGGGCGTCTGTGCGAGAGGTTTCCAGTCGTCGCTCATTCTGCCACGGCCTCTCTCAGGGATTTCTTGGTGGTTCCATCCCCCGTTCTTCTTAAGCTCTACAAATATCACAACCAATATGGTGCAGGTACAGATAGTGAAGTGCACAAGGAGGCTAACTGTGATGATTTGGACCTAGACACTGTTTAACCAACACTTACGATAAGGGTAGAACGGTGCTGATAGCAGAAGTCCACATCGATAAAAGCTTGATGTCACGTTTGTCTCTCATCCTATATTGATCGTTCCAATTGACTTGACAGTTGGAACCATAATTACTGTGCCAGAGTTTGTCTGTGTTGACCTCCACACCATGCTGCTGCCTCACAGACCCACTTCCTCGCTGGCCTGTTATTACGGTTCTTTTAGACGTCTAACTGTGTCTAATTCTATGTTTTCAAGGGACTGGGGAAATCAGAATCAATGTCACTAATGAGCACTCTCAGTCCACTTTCAACCTCCATACTTCAAGGAAGGACCAGCCGTCCATGTATGAGCAGCTCAGAGACATTTCCATCGATAACATATGCAGGTCAGAAACGTGTGCCCCAAAATATATTTTTTAAATACGTTTTTATATATTTGAAGGGTTCGGAAAACCCACTTAGAATCTGTCTTTTTTTTTTTTACAGATGCCTGAAAGCCGGTCTGACCTTGGACCACGTGATAGTGGAAGCCTTTCTTGCCAGTCTGTCGAACCGCTTATATATTTCCCAGGAGAACGACAAGTGAGGTTTCCTTCAGCTCAAACTGTTTAGATGTTCACCAGAGGCAACAAGAACCTAAACCCAAACCTGTTTCTGGCAGGGATGCGCATCTGATCCCGGATCACACCATCCGATCCCTGGGCCACATCGCCGTGGCTCTTAGAGACACGCCCAAAGTCATGGAGCACATCCTGCAAATCCTTCAGCAGAAGTTCTGCCAGCCGCCCTCCCAGCTGGACGTCCTCATCATCGACCAGCTTGGCTGCATGGTCATCACAGGAAATGTGAGTTCAGACCTCCACTGATCACAAGTGTAGCTTACCTCGCTGGATTTAACCCTATCCTTACAGTGTTCATTTGCATAACTGCAATTTTATTTGATTTATTCACCCAGGACAGTCACCATTAGGACTGGAACATTTTCAAGGTTGTCCTGGTCCAGGCAGGCAGCTGCGCCGTGGCTATAAATTCACTGTGACATTGGCAGCAGATACAATCAATTAACTCCCTTTTTAAGGCAGAGCGGCTGGCCAGCTGTAATTATCGGATGCCTGCTGACGGCTCAATCCACTCTGTATAATTTATAGTTATCAGCATTGCAGCTGACGCCCCGCTGCAGTGTTCCAGTGTTCCACAAAAGCTACAATTAACTCAGACTGGAAACGAATCTCAAGCTACGCCCCCGATGAAGATCTATCACACGTTCTTCTTCATATTCCTAAACTAAAATGTCTTAAACTCTCGTATTGTTTTTTCCTTTGTTTCAAGCAATACATCTATCAGGAGGTTTGGAACCTGTTCCAGCAGATCAGCGTGAAGGCTAGTTCAGTGGTCTATTCAGCTACCAAAGACTACAGAGATCACGGCTACAGGTCGGAATGTTTTTGTTTTTTTTTTTTACAACCTTTACCTACTTCAAACCTGTCTCATGTATACTGTATGTGAGTCCTGACTGGCTCTGGTTAATTGCTCCCTCTGTGACCTCCAGGCATTGCTCTCTGGCGGTGATAAATGCGCTGGCTAACATTGCAGCAAACCTACAGGGCGAGCAACTTGTGGACGAACTGATGGTGAACCTTTTGGAACTGTTTGTCCAGCTCGGTCTGGAAGGGAAGCGAGCGAGTGAGAGAGCCTCCGACAAGGGACCAGCTTTGAAGGTACACAATTAAGCACAGAAACATATAAACGCCACAGGAAAACAACCTAGTAAAGTTGTGACGCCTCTTTATTTTCCACCAGGCATCAAGCAGTGCTGGAAATCTTGGAGTACTAATTCCAGTGATTGCAGTGGTGAGTGTGTTTTGATTGTGACCATTCAGAGAACGTGCCCACTCAGTTAAGACGCAAACTTGTGGTAAAAGAGTACCCAGAGTACGTCCGCTGGGCCACAGGATAATCATCTACTCGATTGTTTATGAAATTGAGTGGGTAGTTAGCATTTAACTCCATCTGCAAATATTTACCATGTCAGCTGCAGTACAAACACCATGCATACAGCCTATATTTCATTTCAGACTTTTGGATCTCTAAGAACAGCAGTAATTATTTGAGGCCTAAATGCTGTGTGACACCGAGATAACAAACGATCTCTTTTTTTCACAGATAGGCTCACCACTCATTTAGAAATAGAAAGGAGGCGTTTGAATCTTCACTACGAGGCTACAGAACACGTTCATGCATTACTTGCGCACTGTAAAACCATCAATAGTTGGATTTTTAAACCTACAAATGTTTAAGCTGGATCTCCTAGATGAAGATGAAATTTAAATAGATGAGCGGTCAAGTTTTAACTCTGTGAAGGGTCGACCACCCGCCCAATGAACACTAGGCAATCTGTACGGTGCTCATAGATCAGGAAGAGGAAGGGGTGGTCCACAGTGAAGCGGATCTGAGAGGAGAGGGGCATGAAGCCCACCTGGGTGAGAGCAGCAGCCTCTGTTCCCTCCTCATTCACTGTGATGGTTCCCTGGTGTTTCAGCTGTGAAGGCAGAGCGTGAGGCAGGAGGTCAGACACTGGCCGTCCATACAGATGAAAAGGTGGACCCAAAAAAAAACAGGCTTTAGGCTTACCCAGTTCATGGAAACTTTTTCCGAGGTCATTTCGGAGAAACCTCCGCTGCTCTCGAACAGGTCAGTGAGGCCGAGCTTCTGCAGGTTCTCAATCAAATCGTAGCTCTGCTCCAGTTTAAACCGGGGTAACACCACCTCCCGAGTCCTGAGGGCAGAAGGTTCAGCAATGGTCAAAATGGACGCGCCCGATTTTCTCCCCAGCTATTTTATTCCCCGGGAGACTCCGGCTGACCTGTTGGTCATGTTTTTGAGCCACTTGCTAACGACAGTAGGAGAAATGTCCTGCTCCAAGGTCCTCATGCCGGTGATCTTCCTTGGCAAGGCGATGAGCATGCTGATGTTTCCTCTGTACGGGAGCTGGAGATGAGAGACGCTCAGTGTGTGTTTTTCCGGTAGAGTGTTAAAGGCCAAATGCGAGCCCTCCCACCTGTAGGATGTCGCAGTCCAGGTCATGATCAGCAGCAGCCAGGTAATTCCCTCTGTTGATCATCATCGGCACGCGGACCTGAGTCTTCTCATTAACTCTGAAATTGCGATAGTGAGTGCTTTCTTTGGGGAATTTCTGTTCCCATGTACCTGTTGATATGTTGGAGAAGAAAAACCCCAAATGTTAGCAGTTTAATATAGAAGTGAGGACTGTTTCTGCTTTCACCCACCTTTGAAGTACAGGTAGTTGAGCAACATCAGGACCATATTTGGGTCAATGCTCTTGAGCGGTTGTCTGATTAGACCCTTAGTCAGCTTTAGGATTCGACTGTTGGCCTTGTCCAAAAAGGCAGGGTCCCTGAAGTTCACCGACTGGGGCTCGGCGAAATAATAAGCCTTTGTCTCTGCACGAAAGGCGTCTTTTACTGCAACGTCCTTCTTTATGTACACGTCGTTCACGGCGCGGAGATTGTAGCCAAAGTTCCTCCGGAAGAGCCTGTGCGTCAGCTTTCTGAAGAGCTTGTGCACCGTTGTGTTGTCGTAGCAATGGCTGGCGTTGACGAACTCGGAGAATCCCATGGCTTTGTAGATCTGGTCTTGGGTTTCAGCCCCTGCCCCCAAAGACATCATCCCCATTGCTATGGAGATCCCGGCCGGAGCCAGGAGGATGTTGTCGCTCTGGTTGACGGTGTTGCGAAGACTTCGGTACAGGTTAAATCCGAAGTGGGCATTAACGATGTTGAGGCGCTGCAGACGGGACTGGCCGTGGAAGAGCCGCAGGAGCCTGGCGCGGCGGATCTTTGGATCCGAGGGCTCAGCAAAGATGTCGATGTCTGGCGCCGGTGTGGCGATCTCATCGATGTTGTCCCCGTCTCTGGAACGTGTCACAAGCAGGCAGTTCATATATAAATTAAATCTCACTTCTTGGGCAAATATTTAAATACTGCTGAGCATTACTGCACCTGTGAACTCGTATTAGAGAGAATTTAAGTAGGTCTAGAATCAGTGTTTGCTTTGAATCTTGCACCAGAACTAAAACAGGTAACACTCACGAGTAATCGTCGCTGCCCTCGGCCAGGATCTTGTCAAAATCAATATAATCTTCATCTTCGAAGCCATCAAATATTATTTCCTTGGTGACGGTATTTTCTTTGTGGAACTCCAAGGGGAGAGCTTCTATATCCATCTCCGTCCCCTCGAATCCTCGGGGGTCTGGTTTGGGGTCACTCAGAGGAGAGCTGGGGTGTTTGGTCTCAGCTAGAGATGGACTCGCCATCAGCCAGGCCACACAGACGAGGGAGATGACCCACATGGTCGAGGCTGGAGAAAACAGGACAGACCGTTAGCGCCGCCTAATTAACCGACTGGTCGGCTGTTTTTAGATTAAACTGATCAAGTTGAATCGAAAGAAAGATAAAACAAAACAAAACTGTGATTACCAGGTAGGAATTAGCTGGAGTATAGAAGCTGTGTGAATAAGAGGTCTTACCTTTGCTGGTTGCTGGTGCGACTCGTGATGTGGCTTCTTGTTTACAGGACTAAGAGCAGAGGATTGAATACAAACCTGAACTTTGATGTGGGCTCTTTCTGAGCAAACAGACCTGATCAAACAGACCAGAATATGCTGCAACTGGCTAAAATCAATACCTCCTCACAATTACATTTATCTGTTAAATGGATTTTATATCACATAGCTGTTACACATGTGATGGTGTAGCAGGAGAAGACTATTATTTGCATTAAGAATTTATATTGTGTTTTTTTGAATACTCTGAGCAGGAACAAACCGGAGAAAATCTGGGTCAACCTCTATTTCAATGACGTTTGCATCATTTCTGGTTTCTTAGTTGACCAGACGGCTTCCGCCAATCAAAGAGGCCAAGCCTCGTCTCCAGAAGCTGTTCAGAGATTTCTGGTTGTACTCTGTCGTCATGGGTTTCGCCGTGGAAGGTTCAGGTGAGCGAGGCAACCGTGCATCCCCAGGGTGTGACGGTTTCACGGCCAACAATGAAAAAGCCCGTGTTTGTGATGAAATGATGAATTACTCTGGGTGCATTTCTCCCGTGCAGGGCTTTGGCCGGAGGAATGGTATGAAGGTGTGTGTGAGATTGCCACCAAGTCTCCTCTTCTGACCTTTCCCAGCGGAGAACCGCTTCGCTCTGAGCTGCAGTACAACTCTGCCCTGAAAAATGACACAGTCACACAGGTAGATTTATCATTAGACACGGTTTTGTCATGCAGAAAGATATGCGAGAAAGCAAAGTTCCAGAAGCGTGGTCTCTAGTTTCTCCCTACCTGTCCTCCAGGCCGAGTTGAGTGAACTGCGGGCGACCATTAACAATCACCTGGACCCACTTCCTGAGGTGTCTGCCCTCATTACCAAGCTGGACTTTGCCATGTCCACATACCTACTGTCAGTCTACAGACTGGAGCACATCAGGTCTGCTCCATTTCACAATCTGCTTTCTACTAGTTAGCTCCACTGGTAGTGATAGCATAGTCACGGCAGCATTAAAATGGTGTGTTCGTGTTATTAGTGCAGATACGACAAGTAATATCTCCTCTGCTTTGTCCCAGGATGCTGCGATCCAATGATCCTGACAGGTTCCAGGTCATGTTTCGCTACTTTGAAGACAAAGCCATCCAGAAAGACAAGTCTGGTGGGAACTTTGGCGCCTGTTCCATATGTGGAAATGCGTACAGATGAAGTGTGGTTCATGCTCAGTCTCTCTTTATCTCCGCAGGAATGATGCAGTGCATTATTTGTGTTGGGGATAAAGTGTTTGCTGTCTTTCTCCAAATGATGGCAGAAAAGGTAGTTTGACAGCACTTGCTGGCTGTACCTTTTACTTCCATCCATGTAAAGGAGCGACAATCATTTAATTTTCACTATTTCGTTTTTAGCCCAGGACCAAAGAGCATGAGGAAGAACTGGAGCGACACGCTCAGTTTTTACTGGTCAACTTTAATCACACACACAAAAGAATACGCAGGGTGGCCGACAAGTACCTCTCCGGCCTGGCTGACACGTGAGTAACAACCATTCAAAACCTTGGCTGTCGGTATTTTTTTCTTTTCTTATTATGACCTAAACTGAATGGGCCCTATTTCTCTACTAGATTTCCTCACCTTCTCTGGAGCGGTCGTGTTTTGAAAACAATGCTGGACATCTTACAGACCCTTTCTTTGTCTTTAAGTGCTGTATGTATCTTGAAGGCTAGTTTGTATCCTAGTTGTGTTTTTTTTTTTTTTTGGTTGTTTTTATTTAAGTTTCTGTTGTCAAATCTCGACCATGACTTTAGATTAGGCCAGTGAGTCGTTTTGACCTTTGTATCCTTTGTCCATTCAGGATATTCACAAGGACCAGCCATACTATGACATTCCTGACACCCCCTACAGGATCACTGTTCCTGACACATACGAGGCCCGAGAGGTGAGTTTGTATTTACAGTTATCACCACTAGAGAGCAATACTGCATTGATTTTAAACTCCTTCAGTAACTTTCCAGGTTTATCTACCTTTTATAAATCTGCTCATTTATGATTTATTTGATGACATCTCGCTGGCCCATCTGTCACTCTGTAGAATATAGTGAAGGACTTTGCTGCTCGTTGTGGTGAAATCCTAAAAGAGGCCATGAAATGGGCTCCTTCAGTCACAAAGTCTCACTTGCAGGTGAACTACTTATTATTCATCAGAGCTTAAATACTGTTATTAATCTCAAATATCTCAATCTAATATTTAACTGCTATACAATTGGTTTTTTTTTTTAATTGTCAACTTTTGTATCTCACCTTTATGTTGTGCAGGAGTACTTAAACAAGCACCAGAACTGGGTTTCAGGCCTTTCACAGCACACCGGCCTGGCCATGGCCACGGAGAGCATACTGCACTTTGCTGGCTACAACAGACAGAGTACAACACTAGGCGTAAGTATTAGACGCTCGAGAAGAATCTGTGCCTCTAAAACCCTGAAATGACACAACTAATGAGGACCTAATCTGCAGTTGGATCAAAACTAAGACAGCGTTGTCATTTGATCTGATGTTACTAAGAAAAAGAGAAGAAATCATTGTCAAAAATTTAATTTTTCATTTTTGTTTTGCATTTTTATTTCATGATGATTAGTCAAGCCTTCAGCTTTGCTGCATATTCATTTTGGTCTGATTGTACTGGCTCTTCAACTCAGCCAGTTTTAAGCACATTTAAGCGTGTGAATGTTAGGTGAGGTTAGCTTACGAGGTGTTTTCTCTTTTGTTCACTTACATTCATTTTGTAATAAGTAAGCATTTTGCTGTTGTCTAATTGTGCATGTTTGTATTTTTTTGCGTGCTATGCAGTTCCTGTGTGCTTCCAGCTTTGTGTTCTACTGCAGCCCTTCCTTCATTTGCTTTGTTTATGTTTGCCTTTATAAAACTGCATCAACCTGGTTGCTTGGCTGATTTGTGGATTTGCTGGTTACCTGGTTACTTACCTGCATTGGACTTGTGGGTTGGTTCTGCTTGTCCGTTTGGCTAACTGGTAATGCTGTCCTCCGCCATGTGTCCAACCATAGGCTGCTTTCCCCCAGGTTGGTCTCAACAGTGAAAGTGTCACAGCTCAGGCTTGATCCCCTCTAAAATGTCTAGCTGATTGTGTCTGTGCAGCTTTAGGGAGGCTCTAAACTTTGTTTATCTTTAGGCCACTCAGCTGACAGAGAGACCAGCGTGTGTGAAGAAAGATTACTCCAACTTCATGGCTTCCCTCAATCTGCGCAACCGCTACACAGGAGAGGTGAAAAGTTGATTTTAAGACGGAGACGTAACACCTGAGGCTCTTTGCAAAAGGGGATTTCATTATTGTCCTCGCTGTGCACTGCCTAGGTGGCGGGTATGATCCAGTTCTCAGAGGCCACTCAGACCCGCTCAGACCTCAGTAAGCTCCTGATCTACCAGATGACCAGCGTGCTGGAGAAAAAAGATCCCGAGGCTTTTACCCAGGCCATGTTCAAGATGGCTGCTTTGCTCATAACTACCAAAAGTGAGAACGAGTGCTCAGACTGTTCAGGCTGAAATAATAGCAGTTTCCCTTCAAATTCCCGTTTGTCACTCTGTGTGTTTCCAGACTGCGACCCTCTGCTCCTGCACCACCTGTGCTGGTCTCCTCTGAAGATGTTTACAGAACACAGCATGGAAACGGCCATCGCCTGCTGGGAATGGCTCCTGGCTGCACACAACGGGGTGGAAGTGCCGGTGTGCATCACTCACTCTTTGTACCATCAGGCAACTCTTTGTCAAACGAATGTCTGAAAACAGACTGATTTATATTCCCCTTGTGTAGTTCATGCGTGAGATGGCGGGAGCGTGGCAGATGACAGTGGAGCTGAAGATGGGATTGTTTTCAGAGACCAAGGTGGAGGCAGGCCCTCTGGCCGTCTCAGAGGAGAGTCAGCCCACACCCTGTGCCCCTGAGGTCATCCCTCACTTCCTTTGGATAGAGGTCGGCTCGTTGTCCTAAGTTCAGCATTTCATATTTTAGTTTTAAAAATGGATTGTTTTCCTATTGAGTATTGTTGATCCTTTTTGATATGTTTTTATTAAGGCTGAGCTGGAAGGAATGTTTCTTCCCTAATTGCTCCTGTTTACCTTCCAGTTTCTGGTGCAGAGATTCGAGATTGCCAAGTATAGCAGTGCTGACCAGGTGGAGATTTTCACGGCCATTCTGCAGAGATCTCTGTCTTTGAGTGTGGGAGGACCTAAAAGCAGCCTGAACAGACACGTCGCTGCGATTGGACCAAGATTCAGGTACAATGAACAAGAATTTATTTCTAAAAACATGTCTTATTTTAGCAATCTCATGTCACCATGAGAAAGGTGAATAAACCTAAGACCAACGGGGGTGCTTTGTGTAAAAGATAATCATCATTTTATTTGTTCAGACGTTTACAGTGGAGATCTTATTCATTGTTACGGAGTTAGGAACACTGTTTCGTCATCACTTTGTTTCTTTTTCAGGCTGCTGACTCTTGGCCTCACTCTCCTACACGCTGATGTCGTCACAAATGCAACCATCAAAAATGTGCTCCGAGAAAAGATCTATTCCACGGGATTTGACTACTTCAGGTAGTTGGAAGAAAATCAGTAACAAAGTCAGACCCTTTTGAGTCAACTATTAATCTCTTCCTGTTGTCGTGTTTGCAGCACCACCCCTAAATTCCCCACTCAGACAGATAAGAGGCTGAGAGAAGACATCAGTATCATGATCAAGTTCTATGCCAGTTTACAGTCTGACAAGAGGTACCTGACTGCCCACCAGCTCGTTCCCCCAGGTACAACCCAAACACAACCGCAGCCTTGTTTTTCTGACACGTTTGCTCAGAAACGCCTTTTATGTACCAACTACAATGTTCAAATATGCTCTCCTGAAAAGCCCAACATGTTTCGTCTCCCCACTCAACGATGATTCACAACCAAGACTAAGGAAACTTCTCCTCTCCAGACCCGCAGGAGATGTCGGTGAACAGCCTGTCTGTAGTAGCGGTGACGGAGAGCCGCAGCAGTCTGGATGCGGCTGTGGGCCAGAGGCAGCCGGTCACACAAGGATGGATCAACACCTACCCGCTATCTTCGGGGATGTCCACCATATCCAAAAAATCAGGTAAAAAAACATGTAATGTTACATTCAGATGATCTATTGTGTGTAGAGAAAACACATTTTTTAAATAGACAAAAAAAAAACATTCCATGGATAAAGAGCTTCATACTTGGAGAAAAAGGTCCTAATTGTGCATTATTTAATTGTTTTTCATATTTTCTTTAAGGATTATCTAAAAAAAGCAACAGAGGTTCTCAACTTCACAAGTACTACATGAAACGTCGGACACTTTTACTGGCTTTACTGGTATTTTCATCCGTCCGCTCCCTTTTCAAGCCGCCAACAAAAATCCAACCACTGTTCCAATTCCAATTCTGCCGATTCTTGTTCACTCTGTGTCTCCAGGCCAACGAGATCGAGCGCCTGACCATATGGTACAACCCGCTGTCCACGCAGGAGCTTGCTATTGCTATGGAACAGTCAGTGGAGACCAGCATCGCTAACTGGAGGTCCAAATACATCAGTCTGACAGAGAAACAGTGGAAAGATAACGTCAACCTGGCCTGGAGCATTGCCCCCTACCTCGCTCTGCAGCTACCCGCCAGGTACACAAACGCTGACAATCAGACGCTACAGTTAGCGTCAACGTAATCCCAAAAACAGCGTGCTGTCAGACGGAATGCATACACATGCATATGACATTGTGTCATGTTAGTTATTAGATTTTTTATATATTTTTTTTTTAAATCCAGATTTAAAAACACAGAAGCGATTGTCTCCGAGGTGACGCGTCTCGTACGCATGGATCCCTCCGCTGTGTGTGACGTTCCAGAAGCTGTCAAGGTGAGTTCGGGGGATGAGCCATTACAGTCGTTACCGTTGTACACACGCTGATTGTTAAACGTGCATGTGGAGTGAGCAAGACGTCTTTTTCCAATGACCTTTTTGTTGGTGACGTGAGAAATGTCGGTGTTGCTGGAGGAATCTTTTCTATCCGACTGAGCTCCTAATGAGTCGATATCTGTCTGAAGAGGCAGCAACACAACCTTCCCCACGGGCAGACCTCATGCTGTATGAATCTCCGTTCCACATCTGAGTAATTTATTCCCGTTTATTTTAGCAGCTAACAAGCAGCAGCTCCTCTGGAGTCCTGTTGACGCACCATCAGTGAGGGTCAGACTGCTGGCAGGTTTTATGCGCCGATACGGATCCAGACATGCTCGTGCCGGGAGCAAGCGCAACGCTGTCCTCGGTTGCTTCATTGTTGTATCAATGGTTTCGATTTTTCCCTTGTTTTTGTCGCCCTGTGTCGCGCAGTTCCTGGTGACTTGGCACACGATCGACGCCGACTCTCCAGAGCTGAGCTACATCCTGTGCTGGGCTCCGGCAGATCCTCCCACAGGTCTATCCTACTTCTCCTCTCTGTATCCTCCTCACCCCCTCACAGCCCAGTACGGGGTCAAAGTTCTGCGTTCTTTTCCACCGGTATGCATATCTGCTCTGGACGTTTCCTTTAAATGACTCGATAGAAATGACTGTTGCTTTCTCAAACAGTGTTTTGGTGTTGGAAAGTTTTAGCTTACACCTGTGATCTGTCTGTTTCGTATCATAAAGTGTGATGTCATATTTTGACGCTTTCTTCCATCTCCAGGACGCCATCTTGTTTTACATCCCACAGATTGTCCAGGCGCTTCGGTACGACAAGGTAAATGTTCTGACTGGATTGGCAGACGCAGTCAGACACCAGCTGCGTGAGCTTTCCGTCTCCTCCGTCTCGCCGTAGATGGGTTACGTGAGGGAGTACATCCTCTGGGCTGCCCAGAAGTCTCAGCTTCTCGCTCACCAGTTCATCTGGAACATGAAGACCAACATATTCCTGGACGAGGAAGGAAGCCAGAAAGACCGTGAGATGTTCTCCCACCTCTCTCAGGCAGGCGCTGCGTGTTTGTAAGACACTGAGGTCTCCTCTCCCTGCAGCTGATATCGGTGAGCTGCTGGAGCAAATGGTGGAGGAGATCACCGGCTCTCTGTCCGGACCGGCCAAGGACTTCTACCAGAGGGAATTTGACTTCTTCAACAAGATCACCAACGTCTCTGCTATTATTAAGTATGACTCCAGTTTTTCGTGTGCCCAGTTTTAGGCCTCCACAGTGGAACTTTTGGTTTTCACAAGAGTTACAAAGTTTCTAGTTATTTCTAAAATATGCTCGTCTGAGAAATTGTAAAAAAAAAAAAATCATATCTTGTGTTGGCAAAATAACACAACGGGATAATTAACTTTTCCAAGGGAGTAACGCGACTAAACAGAAGCCTCTTGGAGGTCTGGGAGGTGTAATGAGGAGATAACGAGTGTTCCCCGAGGCCTGATGTTTTGTTCTTTTCTCTAATGCTCCACCGGTGGTCTGCTCTCCAGATGCCTTTTGTTGTTGGTTTGTTTTGGCTTTTGGCACTTATCTTGTCTCTCTGATTATGCGCCGGCCTGGAAAATCACCGAGCGTCTGTGGTTCTGTCTGCTCGCATTATGGCCGTCGCGCTTGGCGGGCCGTTTTATCGGCTCACTAGAGGCACCGAGTATTCTCCTCAGCGCTCATTACAGCGCTAATTGCATTTATCCAGGGGGGGAAACTCGCTGTCCCCCAGCTTTCATTTCATCATTCCGCACCCCAGCGGCTTTCCTTCTGTGAATAACAGGAGAGACTGAATGTCACTTTTGGTCTGCAGTCATTCCGGTTAGATACCGTTGAGTAATATTCCCACTAATGTCACTTTCAGAGGTGTTTTCAAGGTGTTGTTGTTTTTTTTGTTGTTTGTCTTTCTCAGGCCTTTTCCCAAAGGGGAGGAGAGGAAGAGGGCCTGTCTGGAAACCTTGTCACAGATCCAAGTCCAGCCGGGGTGTTATCTTCCCAGCAACCCGGAGGCCATCGTTCTGGATATCGACTACAAGTCTGGGACGCCCATGCAGAGGTGGATCCTCCATCTTTGTTGTTACAGATTCACCAATACACTTTGTTTGAAGAAGAAGCTGTTGTTAAAGTATAGTTTGTGCCTCTGGATAGTGCTGCCAAAGCTCCCTACCTGGCCAAGTTTAAAGTAAAGAGGTGCGGAGTCAGCGAGCTGGAAAAAGAAGGTACGGCTAACGCCAGAGCTTGAAAAGTGGGAGCCAAGTGTGCGGAGAGCCCCAACGGCATGCGATGGCGTCTTCCCCTCAGGTCTGCAGTGCCGCGCAGATTCTGAAGACGAGGTGAAAAGTGAAGAGGAGGCCAAGAGGATCTGCTGGCAGGCGGCCATCTTTAAAGTGGGAGATGACTGCAGACAGGTCCGAGCCTCGCCCACAGCTGGGCTCTTTAGCGGCGCCGGTGTCTGAACGAGTGTGTTTGGAGTGACTTCTGTGTCTTCCCAGGACATGCTGGCTCTTCAGATCATCAGCCTCTTTAAAAACATCTTCCAGTTGGTGGGGCTGGACCTCTACGTGTTTCCGTACAGGGTGGTGGCCACGGCTCCAGGAGTATGTCGTTAAAGACGAAACGCCCGTACATTCTGGTATTTCGTAAGTTTTGACCAAAGACGTAACCACAAACGATCGGGCGTCTCTGCAGTGCGGCGTCATCGAGTGCATCCCAGACTGCAAGTCTCGCGACCAGCTGGGGCGGCAGACAGACTTCGGCATGTACGACTATTTCAGGAACCAGTACGGAGATGAATCCACGCTGGCGTTCCAGAAGGTAGCCGCCTCACCTCACCTCACCTCACCTCACCTCACCTCACCTCCCGGTGCCTCCGAACAGCTGCTGGTCCTTCACGCCAGCCACGCCAGGGTTCTTCACCGCCGGGTTTTCTCGTTTGTTTCCCCCATTTCCAGGCACGCTACAACTTCATCCGCAGCATGGCGGCGTACAGCTTGGTGCTCTTCCTGCTGCAGATCAAAGACAGACACAATGGGAACATCATGTTGGACAGCCAGGGCCACCTCATCCACATCGGTGCGTAGGGGTCGTCCAGAAACCATCTCTTCAGTCTCCGCTTCAGTTTTGCGGAGTGGAGGAACAGAGCGAAGCGTGCGGTTGACTCTTCTTCCCGGTTTGATCCATCTGCTCTGTGTTTCCAGACTTTGGCTTCATGTTTGAAAGCTCCCCTGGCGGCAACCTTGGCTGGGAGCCAGACATCAAACTGACTGACGAGATGGTGATGATCATGGGGGGGAAAATGGAGGCGACTCCCTTCAAGTGGTTCATGGAGATGTGCGTGAGGGGCTACCTGGCTGTGCGGTGAGTACGCTGGATGGGACATTACGAATCTAGCGTGCAGGCGTGGGGATCATACAGGGATCATTCAAATCCATTTGGATCTACTGAGGTTTGCTGACCTGCTGGAATCTCATATAGCTGAAATAAAGTACAGAGCAAATGTTACTGTTGGAATACAGCCTTTTGTTCCCTTCTTTGGTTGATTTCTGTTTTTACTAATCTGTTTTTGAAAATAAGCATTAAATAACAAACACACTTTTCCCGTGGGGCATCAGGCCCTACATGGACGCGGTGGTCTCCTTGGTAACGCTCATGCTGGACACTGGCCTGCCCTGCTTCAGAGGACAGACCATCAAGTTGCTCAAGTGAGTACAGGAGCATCCACCGACGTGTAAAAGTACCCAAAACACGATGATATTGATACTACGTTTGGATATATTTCCTTTGCTGCTCGTAGGCAGCGTTTTAATCCAGGTTTGAGTGAGAAGGACGCCGCTTCCTTCATCATCAAAGTGATTCAAAACTGCTTTCTGAGCAACAGGTCAGTGCACAAATGGTGACATAATCCAGGTGGAAGTGCTTTTTGATGTTTATTCTGTCTTTTTTTGTCCATTACAGGAGTAGAACCTATGACATGATCCAGTATTACCAAAACCAGATCCCATATTAGAGACCTGTGCCTGTTTGTGTGCATATATTTACTGGTACATGATGTATGAACGTGACGTATGTGTTTGTGCCTTTGTTGATGTTCACCATTGGAGAATGAGGTTTTATTTCTAAAGATATGTTGATACTTCTTTAATTTCTTTAGTGTTCCCCCCCCAAATGTTTTTTTTAATCAGTGGCATCCTTTATTTATTTGCATTGACACCAATTGCATTATTATTACTTATTGCACTAGCATCTTGACTTTTTGTGCACTTAGAGAAGAAAAATGTGATGATCTGCACGTTTAGTAAATCAGTCTGTGCCAATTGTAAGTAATTTGTAATGTCTGTGGATGTGAATTCTTAAAGCTTTTCCTTTTAAATGGAGTTTGAACTGTAATCGGGTCCTTGAAGTCGCCCAGTCCTGACCAGTGCGGCCTACCCTGTCATCCCACACTTGACTGTAATACTAGTTTTTTTTTCTTTGTGATGGACCAGTCAGCTGTCTCCGATCTGTAGCATGATGCTTGTGCTATCGCCAGCTGTGGTGACAGACTGGCTGCTGTCTGTTTTGGAGTTTCAACATTTGCTGTCACGGTAAAATCGCACACAGGTTCTGGAACATGCTAGGATTCAGGTTGGTGTATTCAGCATTACCAAACTCTAACAAATTCTGTTTATAATTAAAGAATAAGGCACATTGAATGTTTGCCAGCTGCATGAAATGATCCATACACCATGTAGCCTGTGTGTAAAATGGCTTTTTGGTAAAAGTTGTTTTCATAATCCAAAGTGCTGTATAAATTTTTAATATGGATAATTTTGGCCTTTATGTATGTGAATGATTGTTTAAAAAAATGGCCTTTATTTGTATATTTTTAGCCATGATTCTCTGTCTCTTTTTCTATTTTCATGCCCTTTTGAATGTGTATATAAATTAAAGATCTGACGACTACATTTTTACTAGTTGATTTACTCTGGAATTCAGTGGGAGTCAAGTTAATTGCACCAAGCAACAATCAGTCCGAAATGTGCACTTTATAAATTTGAATAATTTATTCTCAGTAGGTTAATTGTGCCTTAAACCAACTATTAAATAGTAGAATTCCAGACATCCGGTCACATGCAGTCTCCTCGCTGCAGCCTGCGATGGCATCATTTATCCAGCAGGGGGCAGCAGTTAATGTAATTTTGACTGGTGCCAGTTTTACGTTCAAACTTTAATGAGGCAGTTTTCCTAAACTAATCATCCCACATCGGTTCACGCTCAGGTGTATAGGCTCTACCATTTATGGAATTAATACCTTCTGCTGGGCAGCGGTCCCAGGTATGAGACTCCAGGTCAGTGGGGTTGGGAAAGGTTACAACTTGTTTAGTCTTGGCCCAAAAAACTGGTGGAAGACGGTGGAATCTCTGCACTGCAGCACATTGCATTGCAAAAAACAACAGAGCATGCTTATCAGATATCTCTGGTCCTGCTAACAGCTGGCCCTGGAAACAAGCCACCAGTCAGAATGACTCCAATAGTCGGTCTCACGTCTCAACCAGCAAGAAAAAGTGGTTTGCTGATGTTCCAGGCTTGCTGAGGGGTGTGCCTCAAAGCCGGATTAATGAATTTATCAGTCATGTCACTCAGACGCCATTTCTGAACCATTCCAAGCACACTGCTAAAGAAAAACGAGATCAACAGGGTTGCAGAATTTAAGAAAAAAAACCCACAACACCCACATCTGTTCTTGCTCTCACTCAGTTGTGTCAGTCAGATAATGAGAAGGGCCTGAAGTGAGCCTCGGAGCGCTCTGCAGACGCACTGAGTGACTGCTTTTGAAGAAACTGCCCTTTGACAGCGCCACAACAAAAAGCTGGCCGTGCGTGTGCGTGCCTGTTTGCACTGCCACGACACACAAAGACAGGTTCTCATGTCACTCTCACACACACACACACGCGCACAGAGATAATAAAATAAGTGCTCATCGGATGTCCTGAAAGATGGAGACCCCGTGACTCAGCATTGGTTGTCACAGCTGATCTGAATGAAGAGCAGGCGGACCGGACGAAGACGGGGCCGATGGTCATGTGCGAGGATTCTCTCCGTTAAATGAATTTTTCACTGCATACAGATGTCCTCAGGGGGAACATCTTGATGTATTTTTGATGAGACCAGATCACTGGTTGTCATGGATGCCCGCTGGGCCTCCGCAGGTGTGCTGATTTCATCCATGCGGCCTCGCCTGGGTTTCACTTTCAATTTAAAATGTGTGTGCGAGAAAAACAAGCAAAAACAATGTTTTGGATGAACTAAACACACGTGTAAAATGTTGCTCATCTCTATTATCTATTAGATCTTTGTTTTAATGCCTCACACCTCACCAGAACACACAGGCGTGAGAGTGTGTGTACGAATACGTTTGGTGGGGCCCTTCCTGTCATCTGCACCTTGTGATTCCGCCGTGCGTGTCGAAGTGGCGCAGCCGGCGTGCCCGTTCCAGCCATAATGAACTCCTCTCCCAGCGGTTGCCGTGCGGCAGGACGGGGAGACTCATTTGTCCCGGGGCCGTCACAGACAGACAGGCCTATGGATGACGCGCTCGGCCCCATCGGGGACTGCGGCCGCTCGGTGTCTGTTTCCCCTCAGATCTGTCGCTGAAATGTCTCACACCAGTCTGAAGGCTTGGGTGAGGGTTGTTTTTGTTTTGCGTTTGGCAAACACCATCTCGTGTGGCGCAGGGCTGCGGTTGAAATGCGGGAGGAGGGCGACGGCGGGCGTCACCCTCTTGTCTGCCGTGTTTCTTCTGTTGATCAGTTGTGTTATCTGATGCTGTGACGACTGCAGGGTGGGGCCCACACTCATTTGTTTGCTGTTTTCCTGCAAGCTAAAGGCCACTGGTGAACAAACACGGTGGATTTACTCACCCGGACCCACAGGAGAGGACTCGCCGAGCAAACTGTGACTCGCTCACGGTCCTGCCGGATCACCTCCGCGGTTGGAAGACATGGAAAGAGCTGTTTTTACAACCCCCTTAGTGCTCATCTGGCACCCAGACGACATCAAAATACTTTTGAACTTTGCTGAACGCTGAAACAAACATAAGGGAGGAAGGCTGAGAGAGTGTGAACAGACTTCATGTGTTTCAGTGTAGCTCAGCTTCTTCCTACAAAGACAGCAACTTTATTATTATTATTATTTTTTAAAGACGTTAAAGAGATCAAATGAGGAGAAGCATTTGATTTCAGCAGCGGCGGCATATTTTCGGGGCCTCCTGGACTCCCCGTCACACCCTGGCTCACG
>CAAE01014993.1:714903-745580 GCA_000180735.1 Tetraodon nigroviridis | reverse complement strand
GATTGTTTAAAAAAATGGCCTTTATTTGTATATTTTTAGCCATGATTCTCTGTCTCTTTTTCTATTTTCATGCCCTTTTGAATGTGTATATAAATTAAAGATCTGACGACTACATTTTTACTAGTTGATTTACTCTGGAATTCAGTGGGAGTCAAGTTAATTGCACCAAGCAACAATCAGTCCGAAATGTGCACTTTATAAATTTGAATAATTTATTCTCAGTAGGTTAATTGTGCCTTAAACCAACTATTAAATAGTAGAATTCCAGACATCCGGTCACATGCAGTCTCCTCGCTGCAGCCTGCGATGGCATCATTTATCCAGCAGGGGGCAGCAGTTAATGTAATTTTGACTGGTGCCAGTTTTACTTTCAAACTTTAATGAGGCAGTTTTCCTAAACTAATCATCCCACATCGGTTCACGTTCAGGTGTATAGGCTCTACCATTTATGGAATTAATACCTTCTGCTGGGCAGCGGTCCCAGGTATGAGACTCCAGGTCAGTGGGGTTGGGAAAGGTTACAACTTGTGTAGTCTTGGCCCAAAAAACTGGTGGAAGACGGTGGAATCTCTGCACGGCAGCACATTGCATTGCAAAAAAACAACAGAGCATGCTTATCAGATATCTCTGGTCCTGCTAACAGCTGGCCCTGGAAACAAGCCACCAGTCAGAATGACTCCAATAGTCGGTCTCACGTCTCAACCAGCAAGAAAAAGTGGTTTGCTGATGTTCCAGGCTTGCTGACGGGTGTGCCTCAGAGCCGGATTAATGAATTTATCAGTCATGTCACTCAGACGCCATTTCTGAACCATTCGAAGCACACTGCTAAAGAAAAACGAGATCAACAGGGTTGCAGAATTTAAGAAAAAAAACCCACAACACCCACATCTGTTCTTGCTCTCACTCAGTTGTGTCAGTCAGATAATGAGAAGGGCCTGAAGTGAGCCTCGGAGCGCTCTGCAGACGCACTGAGTGACTGCTTTTGAAGAAACTGCCCTTTGACAGCGCCACAACAAAAAGCTGGCCGTGCGTGTGCGTGCCTGTTTGCACTGCCACGACACACAAAGACAGGTTCTCATGTCACTCTCACACACACACACACACACACAGAGATAATAAAATAAGTGCTCATCGGATGTCCTGAAAGATGGAGACCCCGTGACTCAGCATTGGTTGTCACAGCTGATCTGAATGAAGAGCAGGCGGACCGGACGAAGACGGGGCCGATGGTCATGTGCGAGGATTCTCTCCGTTAAATGAATTTTTCACTGCATACAGATGTCCTCAGGGGGAACATCTTGATGTATTTTTGATGAGACCAGATCACTGGTTGTCATGGATGCCCGCTGGGCCTCCGCAGGTGTGCTGATTTCATCCATGCGGCCTCGCCTGGGTTTCACTTTCAATTTAAAATGTGTGTGCGAGAAAAACAAGCAAAAACAATGTTTTGGATGAACTAAACACACGTGTAAAATGTTGCTCATCTCTATTATCTATTAGATCTTTGTTTTAATGCCTCACACCTCACCAGAACACACAGGCGTGAGAGTGTGTGTACGAATACGTTTGGTGGGGCCCTTCCTGTCATCTGCACCTTGTGATTCCGCCGTGCGTGTCGAAGTGGCGCAGCCGGCGTGCCCGTTCCGGCCATAATGAACTCCTCTCCCAGCGGTTGCCGTGCGGCAGGACGGGGAGACTCATTTTGTCCCGGGGCCGTCACAGACAGACAGGCCTATGGATGACGCGCTCGGCCCCATCGGGGACTGCGGCCGCTCGGTGTCTGTTTCCCCTCAGATCTGTCGCTGAAATGTCTCACACCAGTCTGAAGGCTTGGGTGAGGGTTGTTTTTGTTTTGCGTTTGGCAAACACCATCTCGTGTGGTGCAGGGCTGCGGTTGAAATGCGGGAGGAGGGCGACGGCGGGCGTCACCCTCTTGTCTGCCGTGTTTCTTCTGTTGATCAGTTGTGTTATCTGATGCTGTGACGACTGCTAGGGTGGGGCCCACACTCATTTGTTTGCTGTTTTCTAGCAACCAAAGGCCACTGGTGAACAAACACGGTGGATTTACTCACCCGGACCCACAGGAGAGGACTCGCCGAGCAAACTGTGACTCGCTCACGGTCCTGCCGGATCACCTCCGCGGTTGGAAGACATGGAAAGAGCTGTTTTGTACAACCCCCTGTAGTGCTCATCTGGCACCCAGACGACATCAAAATACTTTTGAACTTTGCTGAACGCTGAAACAAACATAAGGGAGGAAGGCTGAGAGAGTGTGAACAGACTTCATGTGTTTCAGTATAGCTCAGCTTGCTTCCTACAAAGACAGCAACTTTATTATTATTATTATTTTTTAAAGACGTTAAAGAGATCAAATGAGGAGAAGCATTTGATTTCAGCAGCGGCGGCATATTTTCGGGGCCTCCTGGACTCCCCGTCACACCCTGGGCTCACGGCCTCCCAGCTCTGTGTCCCTCTTTCTTTCTCTGTCCTGCACTTGAGTTTGAATGGACAGAGTTGGACAAGCTGCGAGAAGAGAAGAAGGAGGGATGGGTGGCTGGGCGGGTGTGTGTGTGCGTGTGTGTGAAGAGGGGGGGGCACACATTTTTAATGAGATGCGCAATGTCAATGGCCACTCTCTCTGAAGAGGGCAAGAAGAAAAGGGCGCTCTCCCCCGTTTTTTGCGCTCCCCTCTCCTCTGTGCCCCTCTCTCTTTCTCTCTCCTGCCCTCCTCCCCAGCTGGCGAGGGGCTTTGTTCGGCGCCAGATGATACCCCAGATGCCCCAGCACAGCCGCCCCTTTTGGTTACATTCACCAGCCTCCCATCGGGTCAGAGGTCACCACCGGGCATCTGAATGGGTCTCCGTGGCAACAGCCGCCATGGTGGCTGAGAGAGTGGCAGAGTGTTTTTGCCTGGTTGCCATGGACGATACTTTAGCTATAAGCAGGGTTATAAAAAGACCCTGAACTCACACTTAAAATGAACTAATCGTTAAATAAGTAAATATTAAAATAATTAGAGTTGAAGACGTAACATGAATTACTTTTACAGAAGAGTAAGTATAAAGTAAAAAGTGTTGTTTCTAATGAGCATAAGTTGTATGACCTGTTAAGGTTAAATCAGACAACAGTTTTATACATAAACGCTGTACAGGGAAAAAGTTGCTCATGTGCCAATATCAAATGGGGAAATCATTAAAATGTGGTTTTTAAAATACAAAATAAAAGACATCTGTCAGTACAAGTACAAATAAAACAGTAACTAATCTCTTTTTGGCATAAATAAGTCTTAAACACAAGAGTCTGGACGGTCACTTGTGATAAAACCCAAAGATAAACGTCAGGGTTGCTTCTCTAGACAGAAGATCAACCAGCTGAGAGGGAAAAGGACTGTGTAGCACCTCTGGAAGATAAGTGCACGTCTGACATGTGACGCGTCACACAAACGTCCACTTGTGTGGGAACACACTTTTGCTTCCCAGCCTCTGCCGCTGAGCCGTGCCCGCTTTCCTCCGGCCTGACTCGGGTGTTTTCTGGTCCTTCTGTCCCTACAGGCCCAGTTGGTCACGCTGTCCAAACAGATCAAAGGTCACATGATAAGAAGAGGGAGAACACTGGGGCCCATTCAGCAGCATGTAGACCGACCGTGTGTCACATGTGGGCACCGTGTGTGTGTGTGTGTGTGTGTGTGTGTGTGCGTGTGTGTGTGTGTGTGTGTGGCCGGCACAACAGAGCAAACTCTAAAATCTTTTACTGGCTGCAAAAGGTGTTTAGTAAATGACAGGGAGGCGGGGCCTAAACAAGTGGGTGTTGTGTTAATAAACCACGTTGCTACACATAATAACCAAATCCAGAGATAAGTGCGTGCACTCATCAGCACACACACGTGAGGTGTGTTAAAGGATTGATTCCAGATTAAAAACCCCCACAGGATGACATTCCTGCAGGTAGAAGTCCTCATCCGTCTGTCTTGCTTCCTAAATCCAAGGGTACGGCCCCGGAGCCCCACCGTAGCCCCGGCCCTCTGTCATCCGCGCTGATGAATGGGCCTTTGCGTGTGGATTTTAATTACCGCTCCGCCGAGGTGGGAATTGGCCATGCATTAAATTGGAATGAGACACATTTTTCCCCTCAGCAGGGGAGCTGAGAGAATGGAGGGTAAAAAGGAGAAACTGGTTACTGTATATTAATTGAACTATCCAGTGGCACGAAGTTCTCACAGCGACAGCCAATGAAAGAAAGAGGAAAAAAAAGAGTGGGCTTGAAGAGGAAAACACACGCAGGGAGACTGACTGTGGGGTCCTGTCAGATTTATACCACGCACAAAGAACACAGTTGAGTTAAAGACATCTTTTTCTGTCATTAAAATATTTGTCTGATGAGCTAAACGGTCGGCGTCTTCGTCTCTCCGAATGTATTCAGCCAATCTGCCGTAAGTGCCAGAGAGACGGCACGAAGCCGCCCTGCGGCATGACGGGCAAGGACATCCAGGCATGATGAAGGTCCATCCGTGTCAATTACCTCTGATTAAAAAGGACATTACTGGGGGTCAAATTCCACTCTGCAGTTTGCTGATTCAGTGCGCCGGCACCAAAGAAAATGGAGCTTTGAATCCTTTAGGCGCACACAGTTTAAAGCGCAGGTCAAAAGAGACGGGTCGAGGGTGCACTATGTCGTTTTTCCAGAAATGGAAATGTTCAGAGAAGACGAGCTACGTGTGATACGTTCATTACCCACTTAGGCCCTTCTGGAGGATCAAACCTTTTCATCAGCCAGGATCAGTAACGATCGCTTTAAGCCCTCACCTCTGCTGCTCCTACGGTGGTTTACAGTCCTCTTTTATAGCTTTGAAGGATGTTGACGTATGATTTTGCCGTGATACTAAAAAAATACATTTTTACCTATAAAAATTTCTGGCATGAGGTCTCTATCTGTGTTGGTGTGTGTTCGGACGTGTATGTGTGTGTGTCCAGCCGTCCATGACTGTGAGGGCAGATGACACGCTCATATGATTTGATTCACACAAACACACGACACACACACACACACACACACACACACACACACACGCATATGCAGTCAGCTGACAGGCAGAGCCACCGTGTGATAACAAGCCAGACGGGCAAAGGACAAGAGAGCATGACTTGGCAAACAACACATGACCCCGGCAGCTATCTTTGTCTCTCTCTCCTTGTTTAGCCGTGTTATTTTTGCGTCCGTCTCCTTTGAAGATGGGGATGGACGCCGGTTTTCTCCTCTGTGGAAGCCCAGGGTTTCCACAAATTAAAATCTCTGAGCCTCTGACTTGCATAAATGAAGTCATTCTTCCTGCAGGAGGGTAATCTTGTGGATCTAAAACACTTTTAGTGGAAAAAAGAAGTTAATAATTTCTGTATTTTACAACCAGTGCAGGCCAGAGACATTTAAATGTACTTTACTCTTATTTCAGCTACTGAGGGAGGTTTGTTCTATCCGTTTCCCCTCCTGTTTCTTCCCCTCTGCTTTTGAGTTTCCCTCTCTTGCTCTCCTCCTCTTTTTGCCTCCCTTCATCTTTCCGCCTCAGTTTGTTAATGGACTGATGGCAGTGAGCCAGGGGAAGCCTTGCTCTGCAGGTCTTCCCTGCTTGGCACAGCTCCCAGTGTGTGTGTGTGTGTGTGTGTGTGTGTGTGTGTGTGTGTGTGTGTGTGTGTGTGTGTGTGTGTGTGTGTGTGTGTGTGTGTGTGTGTGTGTGCCTCTCATAATCACTGCCATTCAGCACCTCGCCTGGCTGTGTCCCTGTTTACATGAGAGGGGTCACGGAGCAGGCAACAACTCTCCCTCTTTTCCCTTCCCAAACACGCTCAGAGGAGAGAGTGGCTGGAGAAAGAATGGGGGAGAGCCCCTTTTACTTCTTCCCCTCTTCAAAAAGAAAGGAAATTTGTCCTCCTCATATTCATTCGTATTCTCATGGAGTCGTCCTGTAGCTGGTACATACTTGAACGCTCCTCCGCCGGAGCAGCAGCCACACAGAGACGGGACTCAGCTCCCGAGTCAACGGAATGTCGTGCAAAGTCTGCATTGTAAATTAAAATGCAAATATTACTCCGCTGCACTCATAAACAGCCGTTGGCAGGGCAACCTGCAACGCAGGTTCTAATGTGCCCTTTGACTTGGCTTCCGCTGACAGGCATGACAAAGCATTCGCCTCTTTAAATTCTTCACACTGACAAGGAACGGAGGAATGCAGCTTCTTCATTTTCTTGTTCTTGTTCTGTCTGTTTTCTCTCCATAATCATTTCTCCCCCTTCTCTCTTTCTAAGCTACCTGCTACATTTCCCCCCCAAGGGTGTGTGGGCATTCCTTTTTCTATTTGCATGTTCGAAGTGGGTGTGTGAGCAGTTGAACTGTCGGTTTAGATCTCAAATAGCCCAGGGACGTGCCGCTCATCAGCGGATGGCAATTATATTCTTTTAAAAGACATACTGAACCACCTTTAAATGAGATGCCAGAACAAGGTGTCCCATTGTTAGGACTCACTCACTGGTCTCAGTGAGGGTTGGGACCAGTGGCACAACTGGTTCCTGCCGGTAAGTGTGTGTTTTTGTTTTTAATCTTCATCATCTGTGAGTGAGGCACACAGCTGCAATCTTATTGGAGAAAATACAAGACTTAATGACTGTTTGAGGCTGTCTCTAAAAGTCAGCCAGACTTAAATAGTTTGGTTTATGTCCCAGTGAAGATGGAAGAATGCAAATAAAGTTTTGCAGGTGTATTCTGGTGCACAGGATCCATGTTGTTCTCAATTCTGGGCATCGTTTTTTGCTTTCCACACTTGAGCTGCATCTCATGTCAACATTTTGCTTCATTACCTTAATAATAATACCTTTTCTTGTGTTAAATGACTGGATGGAATTGAAAATCAGTATTTTTAAAAATCCTAAAAAGGAAAATCTTTCCCTGTCCTCTGCCAAAACGTCTGACTCTCAGTTTGTCCTACTTTTACACTAGTGGCATTCACTCATGTGAGCAACCTGATGATACTAATAAACCTAGAGGATGATGAGTCAAAGGCAAATGCATTTTGTATTTTTGTTACTCAAACCTGTAGCACAATGTTTCCTGACCACACTACTCGTACAATAGTTTCAGAAATGTCAAACAAGCTGATAAAGGACAGATCAGCCTGATAAAATACCAAAAAACTGAAGTTTTAACCACTGACGAGAAAGATCTCGCTGAGGGTTTGAGCACGCTTTCCTTCCCTGACTGTTCACTATTTTTCAAGGAACAGCAGCATTGGGCTTAGAACTGGTTTAGTAAATCACCAAGCAGATTAGGATACCTACCGCATGCTTGCAGGGGATTGGGCACACAAACACGGAATCCCACGGCACAACCAGATTACAGCCTCGCTGTGGCACACGACTGGCCACAGCAGCTGAGTAGACTTATTAAAGTCTGGCTGGTAAAACCACATCTATAAACACACGCAAGATCAGCATGTTATATAACGCGCATGAAAGAAGGCACACATGCATGCGTGTACATGCGTTAGCATGTACGGTAGCACATGCCAGCACACTGGGCTGCACCATCTGACAGTAATCCTTCTGTGGATGGAGGCTCAACCGCCCTCTCTACATTAAACATTTGTAAAGATAACTGCATCAAACGCTCTTCATTAAATGTCAACCTTATTTGTTCCTGTACGCTTGTGTGTTTACACTGGTCGACAATTATGGAAAATAAAAAAAAACGTGATAATAGCATGTTTGTGGATGGTTGGTGTGGTGAGATAATGTGGTTGCGGTATAAAAAATGTAGATGTGGTAAAATAAACTGCAATTCAGTCATCGACTCCTGTGCACATGTGAGTTTTAAAACATTAAATATTCACGGCTTCATAGCAGGTATTCAAATTGAATTTAAATCTGTACATTACTCTGGAAACACGGGTTGTTGTTGTTGTTGTTAGGATGATATGTTCGCACGGAGCAGGCCTGATTCTTTCTGTGAGCTGAGAGTCCCAGAGGGCCATTGAGGCTCTGGGGCCACCGGTGGTTGAGAACAGCGAGGTGATCTATATTCATTGGCCAGCTTTGGAGAGGCCTGCTGTCATGGCCTTTCTACCCCCCCATGCTAGACCAGACCAGGTATGCGTGTGTGTGTGTGCATATGTGCGTGTTTGTATGTGAGTGTGTGCGCTCCTCATGGCACTAATGCAGTCTGTCAGAGATAAATGGGGCTGAACTACACCGTTTCAGCAACATGGGCTCCAGTAGGAGAGTGGAGGCAGATATCAGCATAAAAAACCCAAAGAGGGAAGAGATGGAGACCACGCAGGTGAGGAAGGGAAAGGGAACGGAGAGGATGGAAGGAGAGAGAGAGATAATGTGAAGAGAGAGACAGAGGGGGGAGGATGCAGGTGTTGGATTGAGCCGGGAGGAGGGGGGCTGTCCCCCCTTTTCATTGTGAATGTATCTGTACTCGAGAAGGGGATTACTAAGAGGACGGACGGAGAGATTGGTTGATTAAAAAAAGGCAATAAAGTGAGGAAAGAAAGAAGCGATGGGAGTTTTGGTGACTTGACCCGAAACCTGACTGCAAACATGAAGAAACAATCAGGATGTTTTTAATGAAATGATGAACATTGATGAACAGTAAAATCCCGCCTATGGACCAATTTACATAAAATAATCAACCGTACAGTTTAAAATTGGGTGAGATGAAGAAACACCAAAGCTTACATTTATCTCAGTTATTGTGAAATTATAGGGAGACCAAAAAAAACAATAACTTGTCACTGCTGCTGAATATATATAGGGGCAAATAGATGATTTCATTAGGCTTCCATATGCTGTGTACGGATATCTGTACAGCCCAGCTCTCAGCCCTGTGTGTTACTGGCAATAATAACTGTTTTGCAGGAGATACACTCTTTGTTTCCTCTCTGCAGACTGACAGCACTGATGTGTTTATGTGCCATTTGCACCATGCTGGTTCCCATAATGGACCTCCAGGCCTCTCTCTCCTCCACTCTCCCCCATTAACTGCACTCCTCTCTCAGACTGATAGACTTTCCGTAGAGCAGTGTTTATCAAAAGATACAAGATCGCGAGATACGTGAGAGGAAATTAATAAAGGGAAGAAGGGGAGCAGAGGCGACGGAGAGTGACCAGAGCTGAAGTAATCAGCCGTCAGATCAATAGGAGCGGAGTGCTCGGCCCTGTGGCAGATAAAACACAACAAAGTTCATCCCGCACTGGCCTTTCAAAAGAGAAAAAAGATGGAGGTTTGTCCTCCAGCTGGAGCTGTGACGAAGTGCTGCTAAAATCTTCATGCATTTTAGATGCGTCACCAACATTCTGTCAGTTTCATTTAATGGCTGAGTGTTAGCGCGAGAGCTCTCAGGCCCGACCTCTCCAGATGATCTGTGATGGCTTCCGCCTTGCTTTGCCTCACTTACACACAATAAAACAGGTTTTTTTTTGAGACAACACGACCTGCCGCTGCTGGTGGCCTGCGGCGTCCGCGTGACAACAGAGCAAAACAGAAAGTGGCGTACAAACACCTGTGGTGTTTGTGTTACAGGTGTGGACATACAATAAGAGGGCGCTGACAAGCTGCACCGTGATGTAAATACCAGCACACACGTCCTCCGTGAGATAAATGAATTGGCTGAAAAGTGGAAAAAAGGGTCGGTGTATGCCTTAGCTCCATGCACGTGCGCTGGCGGGATTAGCGAGCATGATAGCGCCGTCGATGCCGTGCTCCTCTGTTTTGAATTTTAAAAAAGTACAATGAAATTGGGAATTAATAGCCATGAAGGATAATTACTAATAATTCCATCCCCTCATTAATAAATCATTGACTGCAGCTTCCTTCGATCTGGCCTCGATTACTGAGGGAAATTCATAAAGGAGTGGGGGTGATGGAGGTTGCTATGGCAGCGCTAATGACACCCAGCTCCTGTTCCATGTACTGGCCATTTCCAGTGCAAACTCTGTCTAAAAGAGCTGGTTCGGTTTATGGGCGGCAATGTTTGACTCAAACAAACAAACAAACAAACAAAAAACAGCACCAAGACATTTATTTTTCTTCTCTGATTCTTACGGCGTCTGTCTGTCTGTCTGTCTGTCTGGAGTAAAAGCAGGAGAGTCTGCAGAATGTTAATTATGTATGTCAGAAAAACGCAACTTAGACAAAACAACATCTCGGTCCGTTTTCCAGGCAGACTGATGCTTGCGCCTCCCCGGCCGGGCTGAGCTGAGGAGGAGCGCGGGCCGTTGCCGTGGAGAGGGAGGCTTAGCCATATAGGCTGATTACTGATTACCGCAGTACTGCTGAGTATGCTAAAGCACGCCGGCTCAAGGTAGGCCGGGTCACTACGATTAAGTGAAAGGGAAGGTGGGTGCTGTGGACGGGAGAATGAAGGTGAGAGGGCCACTGAAACCCCAGCAGGAGATGGAGGGAGAACTGCTGAGAAATGCCATTCCGAGTTAAAAGGCCCACTTCCCCACCTCGTACCTGCGTGCCCACCCAGAAAAACTCATTAGGGCACTTTCACATCAGAGGAGGCGCGCTACGGAGCGGCCCGCTAGTCAGTGACACCGAGTAGGAATTCTTTTAAATGCTGCGTGTTCAGGGTCGCAGCGTCGAGTCCTGAGGGGAAGATGTGTTCAACAAAATGGTGTAGAAACAACAGCCAAATATGCTTTAGTAATAGAAACGCTGAAAAGATGCTGATCTTACCTTTGGGCGGATGTGCATTTCTGTAAAGGGGGGATTAATGAAATCCATTTATGTGCACTCCTCTTTCCCCTTGAGGTACCTCTTGACTTTATTGTCGGCTAATTGTCATGGTGTAACTGTCCAACCGCTTCAGGTTAGACAATAACGATGCTCTTTTATTGTTAGAACAACACTTGTCCAGGCACAGGTTCGTGCACGTTGCTGCATAAATGCCCGAAGGTCTGGAAGGAAGACATTTTAAAGGGATATAAATATGAACACTATCCATTCGTACAGAAAACTGACACATTTGAAATATTTGCCCGTTTGTTTTTTGGCAATAACACTGGCACATCACAAGGTTGTGGGTTTGAAATTCAGAACCTGGGACAAGCGTAAGTCAGCTGGAAGCATCTCAGCTCAACAGAAATCTAACTGTTAAGCTGAGAAATGTAAAACTGAACATTTCAGAGACAAAAAGGGCCTTTCAACGGAGAACCAACTGATGACGCGATGTGATGAGCTACCACAGAAGAAGATCTTATGACTAATAACCTCCCCGCCACACCGTAACCATTAACGCTGATCAGTAAGGTTTTATTCAAAGCGAGTGTTTTTGTCTAAAACTAAAGAAGTGGATAGTTTTGCTTGAAGCCGTGACACACAAATGAAGTTGTGTTCTCATTGCATGACTGAAGCAGATATAGGCCATACACATCTGGGTAAAATAGAGAACAAACAGAGGAAAGAGACACGCGTGGTCTGTCCGTGGTGTCAGAGCAAGCCCTAACATATTTACTCTTTCTGCCTAGCTACAACACACACACACACACACACACACACACACACACACACACTCACACACACACACACGCACACACACAAAGACAGACAGACAGAGACAGAGAGAGAAAGGGGGAGAGAATTGCTGCCAGGCAGGGAGTTATTACCAAAGATGTGCTTCAACTTGCCACACGACATTCCCCAGAAACCATGGCAACCCAGAAATAGCAAGAGTGGGTGGTGTGTTACAGTTGCTTTTAAAGATCTCCAGTGCCCATCGGTGCACTGGCCCTCGCTGGAGCCACTCCACATCTTTCAGGAGATGAATAGGGTCAAGCCTGCATGGCAACAATCTCGCTTTCCTTTGTGCCTCACTACTGGGACCCTTAAAAGAAACCAGGAGGGCATAAAACTCATTCACTGGCTCACCCACTCACACACACACACACACACACACACGACACACACACGCGCGCGCGCGCGCACACACACACACACACACACACACACACACACACTCACATGCAGTGGTAGAATGTGGTGGTCTCGCGGGCGTACGAGGGTAAGTGGAACTCAACCTTAAACTGACCCTCCATTGAGGTGGGGTGTGCACGTGCTTGTGCTCGCCGCCAGCTCCAGGTTGCAAACACTCACCCCCAACTCTAGTTCTACTTACGCCGGTGTGCGTCGATACCAGGCTGTGCGGTGTTAAGTGTGGATTCCTCGGCGAGGCTGGCTCCAGGTGAAGAGCGATGGGTCAGTTTACACATCTTCTTTCTCTGCTTCTCCTCTATTATTCATTCCCTCCAGCTCAACCAATCACCGTAAGCTGTCAATGAGCGGAAGAGACTTGAGGGGGCGGACATGGAGAAACGTGGCAGGGCAGAAGGAACTGGTGAGTGTGTGTGTGTGTGTGTGTGGGGGGGGGGGGGGGGTCAAAAGAAGCTGCCACTCACTCAGACTCTGTGGGCTCCATTATCTGCTGGAAGGAACTCCTGAAGGTATCTGATTTCACCGAGCCTTGATGGTGCACAAAGGCATGTACACATGTCCTCATTACATGTATGTAGCACGCACGTGTAACACACTCATGCTGAGGGACGTTGCTTCTAAAAAAATGCTCCCACAACTCCTGGGTAATCATTAGCATAGTAATAGCATCTTGTATACAAGGTGAGGCTTTCAATAAGGTATTATGTCCTCTGTAGGTGCCATAAGCTTCGGACTTATGCACGTGCGAGTGCAACACCCACCTGCAGAATAACTGGTATTCATCACATATGCAATTACGTATAGATCAGCATTACCGAGGAGCTGGAGACGGAAAGGTTTAGGTACAAATAGAAACCGTTTCAGAATTGTGGCTGTGCGAGAAAGGCAATACGGGGGCCCAGAACACGAGTTTTCAGCTCCACCAACTCTGGTGGAAATGACTGTTTGGTTAACAAGGTATCATGAATCAATAAAACTGAAATGTAATAAATGTGTTTGTTAAAGTAGCCTTCACACTGAAGCACAAAAGGCACAATGTCGTGTTAATGCAGAGCTGTTGAGAACCTCCGTATTTCAGCAGCTGCCTCCTCTCCCGTCCCAAAGACGTGATCGTAAGCCTCCGAGGTGCCCTCAAGTGTCAGCGTGTTCACCTGCGTCTTGTCCAATCACGGAGGAGGCAGGTTCCACTCCCAGCACCACCCGCCTGCCCCGATGAGCAACAACTGTGTGTTCATAAAGAAGAACAAACAGAAAAGCTTCCCCCTCACACGAGAAAACAAATACTACATATCACTTCTACTTACACTAATAATGAACAAAAGGTGGTGGGTTATTTTTTTAGACCGACGGGAACACAAGAACACATCTGCGGTACAAAGGTTACTTTTTTAAAGCAATTTTTAAAAAGAAATGCATGGCTGCACAGCATGAATATTATTGCTCTGAGACAACAGCCTATAACGAGTGCCGGTCCCTGGGGTCAGGCCGTCACCGCTTTGCTTCCCACAATGCACTTTGGTGCCTTCGGGGCAAAGGGTGCAGCTCTGTGCTACGAGGGAGGTTTACCCCCCCTCGCCCTCCCATCTATCCACACCTTTATTTTTCCTCACCACAAGACCATTGTCCTCTTCTGTGTGTGGACACAACAGAAAGGAACTCCCTAAAAATATGGATCATGTGGAAGCAGGGCACAGAGAAAGCGCTGGTGCATCTGCTTCTGAGCAACTCATGAGTCATTCATGAGGATGATTTAGACTTCGGCACACCTCACAAAATCCGACAACCAATTAAAAATTTTAAAAAAAGTGAAAGATAAAAGCAGATCTTCATGTGATACAAATACTTGTTAATCTGATACTTATGTACATTAGTGGGGGCAAGTTGAGCATCCTGGTTGCCCGGTGGAAGAAACTAAATTAAATACAATTTAATAAACCCCAGAATAGATATAATGTATCTATGAGAGAGCAGATACACTGTAGCTATAAACCAAAGTGGTTGGTAATAAGACTAACAGAGATATACTGACAGGTCTTGGGTGTTTTAATTAATGTCCTTATTGCTGTTGGGATGTCAAAAATGGTTCGGTAATGAATTCAGTGGAAATTTCTTTGGTGTTTACCACCAGCAGAGGCCAACAGTTCCTCTGATTTAACCGTCCTGGATTCTTTCTTTCATCTATGTCTGCAGATGTATCCATTATTTGAAACTGTCATTAGACTGTGCGTCACCTGACCTCTTCTGTGTGCCGTTCTGCTTAGTTACGCCCATGTTTACATCTTGCTGCTCTTCCCCTCTTTCTCCTCTGGCTCTGTTTCATCGTTCCAACATTCTTGGAATTGTTAAATATTCTCTTTTTTTTGTTTGCTCCAATAATGTTTGAGTAAAAACAGTAGTAATTGGAGGCAGAGAGAAGTGTTTCATCAATACGGAGAGTAAGACGTCAGTCTGCATAGACGCGGTGTGAATGGACATGTTGATATTTGAACAGAGTAATGGGTGTCACGCTAAAGCTGCTAATTGGACATTCCGCTGCACGTGTGGTCGGCACTTTAATTGCCGTATTATCTGTGCGAGTGTGTTTGTGAAACGTGTGAGATGAAACACTGCAGATTTCATTATGAGCAACCCTCAAAGTTAGCTGGTGAATGATAAATTACGAGTGGATATTACTTTACTCACCACCAAGTAAACACACACACACACACACACACACACACACATTATGTAAACAAATTAGTGCTAAAGGGAGGAGATGAAACCGGATGAAAGCCTAATCTCACTCATACATCTTTCCTCTTGTGACACATTAGAATGTTTAGGATTGATGTGATATGTATTCTGTATGCAACTCCCAGGTTCATTTTTTAAATCAGAATATGCTGATGAAGGCCTTGGAGCAGGTCCTGCTCGTAGGCCGAGTCTGTGCTCCCGCAGCTTCAGCTGGATTAGATCCCGGGCAACCTGTCAGACCCTGGATCACCAAAACTCGCTGATGGAGCACCACTACCTACAATACCCGTCGAATCCAAATAACAGCTAGTGTTTGGGGTGAAAGATTGGGAAGGACGACAGCGTCCTTGAGCCCGCCAGCTGTCAGAGAGAGAGGGTGACGATTAATGGAGACAAACGTGTCGCGTTTGCGTATAAGTAAAGGAGACCAAGGGAGGGTCCTTTCACTCTCACCGCAGGGGATTAGCCATTTTGGGGGAAAAATGGTCTGAATTTATAGTGAAGACCTTGTGGACTGGTGAACTGTCCTCGGATCAAGTCATACAGCATGCCAAGTGTTTTACAGATGACAGAAAAGGTTTGGCCAAAGCGCCTTTGATTTTCTCTTTTTTTCAGAAAAAAATAGTCGCAAGGAAAAATCTGAAAACAGGAGAAGCATATCAGCCATTCTCAACCTCTTACTGAGCTACAAAATTGGGATAATGATGCTAATGAGTATTATTAGTGGAAATGGATGTGCTGGAGCACAATAATCTAAACTGTCCATCACAAAGGGGAATAAAAGAAGTGGTGCATTTTTTGTGAGGGCCTCTGTGTGTTACAGCTTTACAGTACCACTTTGTAAACGGACAGACATTAGCATGCTCTGAAAGGAGCAGGGCCTTCGCTGAAGGGAGCAGGTGAAAATCTCACTTTGAATCATTTCCCCTCCCGATCCCTGCCATTGTTGCTGTCCTTACACATGGCAGAGGCAGAAAGAAATGATCCTATTATTCCAGCCCAAGCCTGTTCTCCTCGTTTATGCTTTAAAAGAGGGGCAAGGAGAGGGGGAATATTCTGATGGAAAGCAGGGCCTCAGTGGCAGAAGAGCAGTTGTGTGCCAGCTGAAAAGGCTCCGCGGGCCGAAGCTGCTGCAGTGCCCACCACCTGCCGAGTTCTTTCTCCTTCCTCCTTCGTCTCCCTTTCTCTGCCTTTCACCGCACGCCGCTCTGTGACTCAGCAGCCCAGGTTCAATTGAGGCTGAGTCCTTGAGAAATAAAGAATACAAAAGAGACAGAACAGATTAATTTCTTGAACGGGAGGGTAATAAATGGGCTGAAAGGCACACATAGGTGTTGTAATATTTTTTTTTTTTTTGGAACACAAAAAGAAGAGTCCAAACTGCACCTGGAACTGTGTATTAAAGGTAGTTTAGATTGGTGTGGATGAAGGACAAGTTGGTCCAACTCATCTAAAAACAGAAAAAGAAAAAAAAACAGTACTTGAGCTCAGGATTGCATATTTCATTTATTTTGTATCCATATATGTCTATTTTAGCCTTGCCCCCCCCCCCCCCAAACAACCACGCTTCACCAACACCTCAAACCCCCCCCCCCACCCAATACCCCCCCCACACCCCCCCCCCCCCGAAACCCCAAACCCACCCCCCCCCCCCCCCCTGGGGGGGGAAAAAAAAAAAAAGGGAAAAAAAGGGGGGGGGGGGGGGGGTTTAAAGGTTTTTTTTTTTTTGTGGGGTAAAGAAAAATGGGGGGCAATTTTTTTAAAAAAGAAAAAAAAAAAAAAAAAAAAATTTTTTGTTTGGGGTGTATTTTTTTTTTTTTTTTTTTTTTATTTTTTTTTTTTTTTTTTTGCCCCCCCCCCCCCCCCCCCCCCCCCCCCCCCAGAGCTCCATAAGCAGCCCTGCTGAATTTAAAATCAGATATTGATGGTCAGTGGACGCTCAGCCACCATCAATACTGATGGGTTATTGATGAAGAGAGTGAATCTGTACTCGGCCATCACCAGACTGCTGCTGTCAGGGAAACGGTTGACATGCTGAAATGATAAAAAAAGGGCTAAAGCAAGATGTTGTTGTATATACTGCACACTCACATTAAAAAAAGAAAAAATCAATAAAACCTTACACAAATACATGTTGTGGATATACATTGCCTGCAGCATTACACATTTGTGCCAGTACATCCACTGCCTGCTGGGATGGAGAATCCACTCCAAAGAGAGGAGGAGAACAGGGTTTACCACATGGATAGAGGGAACAGCGGTGTGGTCAAAGGTAGGGGAGGGATAAAATGATGCAAAGCAAGAAAATACAAACCGTTTGAACCAGGGATGGAGAGGGTGCAGCTCTGAATCAGAGGGAGAAAGCAGCTGGGAAGTAACATTCTCCTGGACCTACAGCAGCAGCAGCATCTGAAGGGCTGCACTGGCAGCCTGCGTCTCCAAGGAATACATTCAACACATTATTAATAATTGATGCGCATCAAAACACTGACGTTACGCACACATGATGAGAATGTACACATTTTTCTCTTGGGTGATGCCTTCTCTGGTGGAGAGCCGTCATTCTGCTGATAACTTTGGACAAATGGAATAATATGTTTTTCTTTTTGGTCATTCCTGCCATTATACTCAACAAGATCACTGAGCAGGTGGAGGAAAAGAACACATCCAGAAATGCTCCAGGTGACAAAAAGGCATGTCTCAATCCTCTACAGCGTCTCTCATGAGCATCGTAGTGCGAAACACTGCTCATACCCACAGGAGATGAATATTTCACTCAATGCCAGCTACCATGAAGTGGTGAAACAAGCACAAACACGTCATGTTCAGGAATATGAATTTTACATCAAAGGTTCACGGATGACAGTCCAAATATATCTTTTTCATTAAACAGCCTTGGCGCTTAAATTAAACAGCATGTATGGAGGTATACTGCTAGAACCAAACTGGGGAACTGCCTCTTAATCTTTATTTACACTTGTTTACACAGAAATGGGAATTTTGCCCAAAATGTCAGGTTTCTTTATGCATGTACTCACACACTCATGTACAAACCTGCATGTTGTTCATTGTTTTCCTTATGAGTCAAATCAATTTAAGATGGATTGGTGTCCAAAGACCACCTGACTCAACTGTACATGGCGGTAAATTTCAGCTACTCATATTATAACAGCTCATTGTGTACTTTTATTGTTGTCACCCAACGCTCAGTGATGTTATACCGGCTTAAACTCATTTATCAGAAAAGATATAGGAAGACAAACACACACACACACACACACACACACACACACACACACACACAGTCAAACAGAGCCAGTAAATGAGAGACGAGCTCAAGACAAGAGACCCTCTGGTTAACATCACAGAGACACGAGGGTCATCTGGCAATGGAGATAAAGGGGGTGTGAGTTCTGTGCGTGTGTGTGTGTGTAGCACTTCTAACAGACGCTGTCCATCTCCCTTGCCCATCATGGGCAGGCCAGGCTTCCACATTCCTCAGATTATAGAGGGCTATCTCAGACGAGCAGAGGCAAGCCTGGACCCACCTGGGCAGATCTGGGTAAATTCCACTCATGTTTAAAGGTCCACTGAAATAAGATCGCGTACGTAAACCACCTGAATCTGGCACGGCGTCGCTCACCGTGGATCCAAGACGGCAATCAACATAAATGACCCCACGCAGCTTCAGCAGCACTCCCAGCCTTTGCCGGGGGCAATGTCCATCCTGTGCCGACCCACCCATCTACCCACCCCCAATACACCCTCGCCATTATGTTTACTTGGCGCTGATGTGAAGGGAGGCGGGGGCCTCGGGTGGGGGAGGGCAGGGTAGGGCAATCGTCACCAGGGCTTTTGTTTCCTAGCGACCTCCCATTCAGGGTCATTTAGCATGTGACACCTCTCGGGGCACAGTGCACCAGTAATGGCACAGAAGAGCAATAAATGTGCCAGCTCACTTCACTTTTGACCCGAGACACGCTGATGAGAACTAAGACAGGATAGATAAGGGGGAAGAAGTGGATGACAGTGGCGAAATGCGGGAGGGCCAAGTAGCGACATGGTGAGCTAGGTGGGATGCCTGATGGAACACATCTACCCGGGGACTGTTAACATGAGCATATGTGATCTATGCACATGTGAGTACATAAACACACCGATCGCCACGGGCCTTTTGACCGGGCACTGAAGGCAATATGAGAATCTGACGGTGGGGGGCTGGGCGCTGAAGGCTGGAGGAGGCCCGGCGTCTCCCCACAGCTGGCTCTGTCCTAACTGCAGGAGGCGGAGACAATACCGACAATCCATACCAATGAAGCAAGGTGCCTGCCTTCTTTTTAAATATTCATGTATTTATCACTATATTTTAGCACAATATTGAGTGCAATAGGTGAGATTTCCATCTTAAATACAGCTATGATCAGGTGATTTCATGCAGATCGCTGCAGGACTGTAACAACACTTAACGACCCCGCCTGCTCCTCCCCTCCCTGCTCCACCTTTCCATTTTTCATATTAAATATGAAATGAATATATATGTATACACACAATATATACATATATATATACATATACATATATATATATATATATACACGTATATACATATATATACATATACATACATACATAAATACAAGCGACAAATAGGAACCTTTTTAGGAAATTTGAAAATCATGTGTCATTTTCTATGTTTTCTTTTCTTTACGAAGTCTGCCGTCAGTCAAAAGACTGGATGCCATTGTATTGGTATAGTCGAAGAGTACATATGGTATGTGCATATACCATGTTAATGAAATGTAAACAAATAAATGCAAAAGCAAACCGCACAGGGCGGTTATACCGGAACAGTGAGGAGAAATGAGACGATCCTGTGGAAGCAGGATCTGCCACGCCCCCATACCTTTAATTTCTAGGACGAAAAAGACGAGACAAAAAGCCAAAACACCCATCTTAGTTTTCAATCAAGCTTTTAATGAAAAGATCATAAAATAACAGTTTCTTTTTCCTCACTGCTGTACATTAAGACTGCAAGGTTGTGAGTGCTGAGGTCAGCCGTATTACACTTTTTATGACACTTTGAGTTTTGTGAGCCCCTTCGCTGTGCACAGCGGCGGCTCTGACCTGAATACAAGTTCTCAGAGGAGTGGAGATAAGAGAAGAAGCCCAGCCTGGGTGCTGCCAACAGCCGCGGAAAGAAAGAGTTGCCCCTTCAACAGCGGTGCAGGTTAGGTTTTGATCCAAGTCTAGACGGTGGCATTTGTGTTTGCATGAGGGGAGGCGTTTGTGCGCCTGCCAGCAAAAATGCACCTGGGTGTGTACACCTATGCATATGTAGTGTGTTTGCCAAAGGGGAGGGGTTGTCAGCCTTAAATTATTCAACAGTAAAAGACCCTACATGTCCATTCCAGAGCCTCTCACTCCACAGATCCTGATACATTATTGAGAGGCTCTTCCTGAAGAAAGCAGAGCGAAGAGGAAGCTTGATACCACCACTTCATGGGCAGCACCGCTAAACAGCTCCTCAAAGTTCTACTTTTAACAACCAGCCTTTCCATTATTGTCAAAACACCATGCGGACACTTTGCAATTCAAGGTGGGGAGTACCGAATGCACGCAACTGCTATTAAAATAGTTTTAGAAAGCATAATTTGGTTATGGACGGAGAAGAAGTCTAAATGTTGAGACATGATGGCAAGACAGCATAAATCTGTAAACACTGAGGTTGAGGTAATTTTGGTGTCTTCGACTAACATTACTAGGAGGTACAGTAAAAACCAATATAAGATGTTAAATGCAGAATGTGCAGCCAAACAAAGGGTCAAAGGCTGAAAGCAGGAGGTCTGGTGTAACCAAGATAAAACCCGGGGGTGGTAATGTTTGGACATGCTTTAATAGCCCCGGAGGCCATTTTAAAACTGGCTTTGGTTTCAGTCTGCCAAGAAATATGATAAAATAATATAAATAGAGCATCTTAATAGAAGCTGAACAGACCAGCCCTCCTGCTGCACAAGAATGTCTGGCAATAGCAACAACTGCAACATTTAGGCATGATACCAGGAAACTTTAATGCTTGAGAGGTAAAACAGCTGTCTCTCAGTTGCACCTTCTGCTTGGTATAATTGGTTTTAAAGCTTTTCTAACACTGCATTAAGATGTGATTTTTAAAAAAAAACAGAAACAAGGATGAGGTAAGAAGAGAAAGAGAGTAAACCATCAGTCAAATGGAAACTGATATTAGAATGGGTCTTTTTAGAAGCTTTGAAAAACATACAAAGTGCACTTTAGTAAAGCTATCTTACCCAGAAAAAACAAGATCCTTTTGAAGACCTAACCAACAAAGAACATGAACATCACAGGAAAGAAATGTAAGAAGTGGTGAGTGGCTTAAGACAAAGAAGGAGGTGATAATTATGTGCATGGTTCCTTTGGGCTGATGTCCTAAATAACAATGGCAGCAGTGTGGCAACACCCAGGATGAGCAAACTTGAAAAGATACAGTAGCCTCCTGTCTGGATGCAGGTCCACAGTGTCCTGCCTGCGTCCAGACACACACACACACACTCGGGCTTAGAGTTCAACTTCCCTGGTGTGCAGTCATTCAGCAAAAAAAAAAAAAAAAGAAAACCCACAAAAAAAAACAAAAACCCTACAGACTGTCAGTTGTTACTGAAAAAATAATAAAATTCTTTAGTTCTTTTCTTAATTTGAAAAAAATATCTATTTTCCCACAACAAAAAAAAACAACTTCACAAATCATGGTTAATGGATATTTTTTTTTCCTTTTAATTCTCACCTTTAAAATCCTTAAAAAAACCCCCTTCTCCACCTCATTCTCACACACTGAGCAATAATTCTCTCCAAAGTTGAAACCAAAACAGGAAATAAATACATTCATCACCAACAATAAACATTTAATTTAAAAAAAAAAAAAAAAAAAAGAGAGAGAGAGAGAGAGAAAGAGAGAGAAATAAACACTTTAAATAAATTTTTCCACCAACTTTTTTATAAGACCCCCCCAAACAAAGTTTTTTCCTTCTTTAACCCATAAAACACACGCACCTTTAAAAAAAAAAAAAAAAAATCGAAACCATTTTAAAACCAAAATTTTTATAAAACATTCACATTTAAAACTACCAAATATCCCCTTTTTCATACACCGCCGGAAAAAAACCTACATTCTCCCGTTAACCTTTCCAAAACCCCCACCATTAGGAATTTACCAAGACACAAAACGAAACCATTCAACCCCCACCCACACACACACACACACACACCAAAAGTTATTCCTCAATTCCATTCTAATTAAACAAAAACAACCTCAACCTAAAAACCCTCCCTAACAATCCCTTTTTATTAATACATCAAATTTCCCTCCCCCCCCCCCCCCCTCCCCCCCTCCTTTTTTTTCTAACAAACGATCTCTAACGCTAAGCTCCATGTGGTGGAATTCCCGGCCAGACAGAGGTTTGTGCTGCTTTGACCCATAGAACACAGGCAGCTTTGAAAAAAAAAAAAAAATCGGAACCATTGTAAAAGCAGAAGTATGATAAAACATTCACAGTTAAGACTACCAGATATGCCCGTTTTCATGCAGCGGCGGGGAAAAAGCTACATTCTCCGGGTAGGCTTTCCAGAACCGCCAGCATTACGGATGTACCAGGACACGAAACGGAACCATTCGAGCCCCACCCACACACACACACACACAGCAGAAGGTAGTCCTCAAGTGCATTCTGAGTAAACAGAGACAACGTCGAGCTAGAGAGCCTGGCTAACAATGCCTTTTGATTAATACATCAAGGATTCGCTGGCCACCCCCCCACTGCTGCCGCCCCATCTGAACACAGGCCAGAGGGCAGAGGGACTGGGCCACAGGGTCACCCCAGAGCCAGCTGGCAGAGAGGGGGGCGGCCCCCAAACCTCGCACCCCACCCCTTCTGCTGAATATGCAGAAGCGGCCATGTTGACGCCAAGCTTTTGTTTTGGCAGCCACCTTTATGGAAAAGCATTAAAATTAGAAAGAAAGAAAAAAAAAAAACAAGCACACACACACACACACGCACACACACAAGGACACCTCTGACTGGCCGAGCCCTAACTGAGGTCTGTAAAACTGTAAAAGTTTATGTAAACAATGAGATAAATACATATGTTCTTTTTTTTTTAGAGCCACAAATGGTTCCATAATCATTCAAATGTGCTTTGGTTTAAAAAATAGTTTGTGAATTTGGGTATGAGCTTTTTTTTTTGTATTTCTTTGTACAACTTTGCAACCATTTCTGAACATACTGTGTTACTAAATAAAATGTAGACTTGCCTTTGAGCTGCCTCGCCTTTGTCAAGACTCTTTGTGTTAGTTGGAAAAGTACCCCCCTTTTATCTTAAATATGAAACTAGTGATTTGCTTTTCCCATGATTTAAAATACAGAGAAATCGATACAATACCATGTCTTACAAATGTAGCTGAGAGCCTGCATTCACAGATGCAGAACAGTCCCTGAAGTATTTGAATAGTAGTACTAGTAGTAATAGTAGTAGTATGGTCACAGTTTGAAGTTCGTAGTTTTTTTTTTGTTTTTCTTTTTTTCTTTCGTTATGTTAAACAAGCAAGCATTCAAATGTGGCTGCAAAAGTCATTTGCAGAGATGGCTAAAGGTCTTGCTGGACAAAATAACCCCACCTTTGACATGACAGACATTATGCTGTACTGCAGTTAAGTGCCGACATGTACGAGAACGTTTGAAGGCAATGCATTGCGGACTCCCTCGTAAGCTCCACGAGGTCACAATGGAACAGGCGATACGCAACATGTCTGCGGTTCAGGGATGGGCAGCGCGAGAACGTCGTAGATTAGATGTACCATGCAGTCGCTCAACAGCGGCCGGTCAACAGCGAGACACCGACATCCAACAAACCATGAAACGTCCCCTCGGGGAGTCCAGGACGCAGGTACCTTAAAACGGCGGTGACATTTGTGTAACTGTAGCTGCATCTCTACCACGACGACGGATTCACAGACCATAACATGAGGAAGAAAGAGGAATAAAAATCAAGAGACAGTTAAACATAATAAAGGAATGCCTTTACCAAAAAACGTGTAGTGAAGGTTAATGCACTACAGCGCAACTGTAACGATACACTGGACAGGTTTCAGTAAAACCCCGGCCAGAGGGGCCACCGTCATGAATACTACCATTTAGGATGAGGTAACACCTTAGGAGGATTAAAATAATTTAAAATAGTCCTGTGATATAAGCCAACACAATCGAAAGAGTAAAGGATGCCGCAGAGACCGATGAAAAGTCCAACTGTCCAGTGCATCTCTGCTTCTCCCTTCTTTTTTGTTTTTTTTTTTCCCCCACAAGTTTTTCACAGGTCGGGCCCAATAAACTAACAAGCAACTTCACATTAAAAGATTCTGATTAGAAATTTCTAGTTTTTTTCCTTTTTCTTTTTTGGTCTTAACAACACAGGTCAAAGGTCAGCTTGTCCTGTTTGTAAAGTCAGGGAAATATAAAACGATGGGGGGACTCTGGGTAGAAATAATTTGGGAGAGGAAAAGAAAAAAAAAAAAAATACATTTCAGAGGAGGATGTTTTAAAACCTTTTAAACCTATTCTACCGGCCCACCAATCACCACAAGCTTTCCTTGCAAACCACAAGAACCTTCCGCAGTGTCAAGAGTCTCTGACCAAAACTCCATCAAAAAGGGTGGATTGCTTTTGGACATAGAATATAAGTCATCTTCTGTTTTATACAGCAAAAAAAGAACTTAAAAATGAAATAATTTAGTAGCTATATATCTTAAGTACATCTTTAAAAAAAAAAAAAAAGCTTTGGTTATGAACTTGTCTAGCAAAGTTTGTTAGTTAGCTCCGTTCTTAACATTCATAGGATCTTTGGAACACTATACATCTACACTAACTAACCACTATTTGCTCCGGGCAAGAAGCTACAGTACACTTTGAGGTGGGGCCACACTGTCGAGGGCACCGAAAAAGCTATAGTCAACAAATAAAAACAACAGCTAAAACAAACATTAATATGTAAAGTCTTTGAGCATTAAAAACCTGTGTTGAGAGATGGGCAGGTTAAAGCATTAGGTGAAAAGTTACCATAATCTACACACTTTGTACAATTAATTACATAGGATCTTTCAACTAATTGACAAGAGTTCATATGTTTTCAGAGGTAGCAAGGTTAGGAGCCTAAATAAATAGACTTCTTTTTTTCTGAGGGGAGGAAAGCTTTACAGACAAAATAAAAACGTACCCACTGAACACGATGTCCAGCCTTAAACACCCTTCTCCTAACCCCTCATCAAAAAGCACAACTCAAATCTTTCCCCTCAAAAAGAACCCCCCACCCCCCCAGACTTCCAGTTTAAACATTCACTGAAGTGTTCCAAGTTCTTTAAGTATAACAAGTACCTCCAGGGGTTCGTCGTTCCAGCCAGGGTTCAACTCCCGGCAGCGCTGGCAGGAAAATCCCAAAACGAACGAGATCCCACTCCTTACACCTGGGAACAGCTGAAGAGAGGCCTTTGGGAGTTTCTTAAGGAATATCTCAGCATGGACCACCAGGATTCTTGCGTTAAAGCACAGTCCCAAACCCAGGTTCCCCCTCGTCTTTACATACAAATCCCAATCACCAACATTTTTAAAAAGGAAATAAAGCTGTCAGGGTAGAATTCATTATTTTGCTGAATTATTGCCAGTTTTTGCTTGCACAGGATTTTTGGTTAAAGTAGCCGTGTGAATACAGTGGAAGGGGGGATGGAGGAGGGGGGGGGTCTCGGGTTTATCAGAAGTGATCTGAAAGACTTTAACCACTTGATGCTGAAAGGCAGAAGAGCAGAAGGCTGCTGAGGGGCATCGAGTGAGGGAGCCTGACGTCGCGCGAGGACCCACATTCACATTTGACAGATCTGCAGCTGGGACCAGTAGCCGTGCCGTTCCAGCATGGCTTTGGGACTTTGGAGGGAGAAAGGAGTCACTGCGACACCCCCCCAAACAACTCCTGAGAGGGGCAGCAGGTGTTGGACAGAGACGATGGCGTGATCCTCACGACACCCAGACTTCCACAGACACCAAGAGCCCACTGCGGCCACTAGCTACATCATCCACTGAGCAAAGCTGTCGTAAACAGGAGTCGCATTGAAGTGTGCGTGTCCGCGTGTTAATGTATATATGTGCGATAGTTCGATGTCAAAAAAGTAGGGGGAGGGAGGTGTGTTTTCTTAATTCCCAGAGTTCTTTGGCTTGATGCGTTTCTAAGTGGGCGAGGTGTGCATTCGCAGGTGACTGATGAGGTTGCGCTGCTGGGTAAACTTGCCTCCGCAAAGCTGGCATTCGTAGGGCTTCTCCCCCGAGTGGACGCGCATGTGCTCTGTCAGACGGTACTGGCGGGTGAAGCGCATGCCGCACTCCTCACATGCGAATGGCTTAAGGCCGAGATGGCTGCGCATGTGACGCGTCATGGTTCCCCTCTGGGTGAACATCTTGCCACAGATGTTGCAGGGGAACGGCCTGGTCAGCCAGTGGCTCTTCTCGTGCTGCCTCAGCGTGGCCGGATCCTTGTAGCTCTTACTGCACACCGTGCACTTGAAGGGACGCGTCTCAGAAGCAAAGTTGGAGGGACCCATCGGGGCAGACAGGTCCTCGGCTTCCTCCTCATCTTCCTCCTTCACAAACGTCCCCCCCTCTTCCTTGATGTAAAGCTCGTCCTCGGTATGCGTTTCCACGTGAGCGTTGAGCTGCTCGGAGCTGGGGAAGCCCTTCCCGCATGGAATGCACACGTAGAGGTTGTCTCCGAACGCTGGCTCAAAACCCTCCTGCCGGTATACGTAGTTGGCACCGTGCCCCCCCGCTCTTCCTCCTCTGTTGCCATTGCCTTTAGCGCCGCCACCCGCGCTCTCTCCGTCACTCTGCCCGCTCTCGTCAGTGTGGTCCTGTCCGTTCTCTCCATCCTCCTCATCTTTACATTGGTCGGAGGCAAAGTTGCTGCTGCTCCCCCCTCCGATCCCAGAGGAGCGGCCATCTTTGGGCCCCACAATCACCCCGTTAACCAAAGGCCTGTCGTGATCTTCAGACTTTAACCCGGACACCTCCCTTTTGGGCCATTCGTTCTTGCGAGCCCCCTGTCGGGATTTTTTCTGGGGTGGAGGGCCGTCGTGGTTCGGAGCTTCCTCTAAGGCTTTAGAGGAGGTAAATTCCGTGTTCTCTGAGCCACAAGTGTCGATGCCTTGTAGGTTTGCAGAGTCGTCCAGTGAGGCACTGTTGGTTGTGGATACTGAGGCAGACTGCGGGGATTCCTGGGAGTTGCTATGCGGGCTAAGGGCATCGGTGGCTGTGCCCGCTGACGGAGGGCTCTTCTTGGACAGGTCCAGACCGAGGTCTGGCTCGCCGGCACTTCCTCCGCTACTGAGGTTACCGTTACTACTGCCATTCCCCACATTTTTCCCAGAGCTGCCAACAAACATTTCATCATCTGAGAACTTGTCCCGAAGGCCTTCGTCTGGCTGTGGTTGGTCAGAATCTGAAGGAGTGGGAGGATAGTGGTTGTTAGGTCCAGTCGGGGTCGAGGAGGAAAGGCGCTGGTTCGTGAGGCGTAAGCGACTGAGGGGTCCTGGGGTGGAGGGTTTACCTGGGAGGGGTTTCCCACTGTTGCGCTTGAGCTTTTTTCTGCAAAGAGCAGCAAGGTCATGAAGCTGGAGGTAGCTGGCTGCGGTTAAGAGGGCACTAAAATTCTGCTCGCTGCTCTGTTCGGACGAGGACAGGAGCTTCCCAGTGTAGATGAAGTCCAGAACTTGTCTGAATATAGAAGGGTTGACCATCTCCGTGTCAAGATTGATGAGGTTATCGTGGAGGACCAGAGATTTAAAGTAGATGCTGCTAGCCGCCAGGATGTTCTTGTGGGCGCGGAAGAGAGCGTTCTCCACCACGATAATGACGTCGCACAGAAAGCCCTTCGCTCTCTGCTGATTGAGTTGCAGCAGCAGTTGTTTGGCATGATTTGGCAGTTCCATTTCAACCTTCCGTCGTTCCGTCTCTCTTTCTCTCTCTCTCTCTCTTCCTACACGAGCGCCACCTGAAGCTGCATCAGAGAAGAACAAGAAGAAAAAAAAAATCAAAAGGTGGTCAGGTTAACGCAGTGGCTTACACACCGTATTGATCAGCCAATCAGCCTGTCAGTTATCGTGCGTCAGTCCAGCACTTCTGTGTAAAGCTACTAAATCAAAGCCCACCGGACTTCCAGGCAGAATTTCAAAGAAAAAGAAAAACATATTGAGTTCAAATTAAACCAGCCCACCCCTGCATAGTGTGCCACACCATGATTTGGCAGCTCAGACACCGAAACCCTTCTTTCCCCTCTCATCTTCCTTTTCTGCTAAAAGACACTGCAACTCTACATGGGCTGCATTGTGATTGTGCACTTTTGTGCCACAAAAGCCAAAGGGCGGAGGAAACGGGAGGCTAAAGTAACACGTTCTCTGTGCTGCCTCCGCGTCTCTGTGCAGTAACTCTGGTTTCAGCCGGTGCCCTCTTTGGAAACGCGGCTCATTCTCGTATCCATTAGGTCATGGTAATGTCAGCCCTGCCCTATTGTCTGGAGATGGGGGTTGATGGCACATCAGAGCTGGGGGGGACGGAATTAGGTGACACCTGAGCAGGTAAAAACCAGAGAAAAAAAGACGGGAGGAGGGTGTGGTGCAGGGACGAGGACAGCAACGCCTGACAGTTGAGTCGCATTTACATTTCACCATTTATTATCAATCCAGGCAGCTGCTTTGATCAACAACACGTTTTAGGTCAAAGAATATGCAATATATGGGGGTCTCGTAATTTCACATTTGTGTTGTTTAAGGCAAAAGGAAAAAGTAGGCGTTGCTGCCGCTGACTATTTTAACGCAACGTCCACTCAATCGTTTTGATAAAAGTAGTGAGACATAAGTAAGAGTTAAAGAGAGTGGCGACACGAGGGTGCGACTGCAGGCTGTGGATGTGAAATCTGGTCCTCAAGAACTGCTGCGCCTGAGTTTCTGTCATTTGAAGCATTTGAGGCAGAACAGCCTAATGGTGTGTGTACACACACTTCGGTTGGCAGCAGTGGTAGAAAATCTGCAGCGATTACAAACTGAAGCCAGCAGCTGGACCCAAAAAAAGGCACTAGTCTAAGGGCAGAGTTGGTCACCTGACTGCTCACCAAGTGTTGTGCACAGTCACACCAGTCTGAACGAGCCAGAATGACTCAAAGAAACCAGATGGCCTGTCGTTGTGGGCCGTACACACCTTTTCTCTCACTTCCAGCCCTAGGTTTGCTTCCTCTGCTACGACACTCTCTTTTCCCCCCTCCCCCATCTTTGCTTGGCTCTTTCCCTTTCGCTCCATTTTCGTGCTCTCACCAGCCTCTCAACGGGCACGCAGACACTTCTCGGGATGGGTTCGGTGTCGGCGGTGCGAAAGATAATGAGACGGTTTCAGATACATGACCGAACGCTGCTCAATCCCACAATGTGCTCCGGGGGTGTACGCCACTCCAGCCTGCAGGCAGCCATGGAGAGAGAGGCTGTTAGGGAAAGAAAGGCCTCCACTGCGATGCCAGTCAGGAAGCCATATATCAGTCAAGCCTCTCTTAACGTACACACACACGCATGCACACACACCGCTGTCGGCTTTATGGAAGGATTCAAGAGGCTTTTCTAGTATACTGACATAAAAAGGGGGCTGGGTTCAGAGTACAGAAGCAAGCAAGAAAAAAAAGCCCTCCCCCACCCCTCCACTTCTCATCCCTCATTCCCTCTCTCTCTCTCTCTCTCTCCTCCCCCATCACCCACCCAGCTACACTCTTCCCTTGGCCCCTCCAGTGCTGTGCTGTGCTGTGCCGGCTGGATTTCAGGGAGCTGCTAATGGATTACGGCTGATCTATATGCAGCCAGAGTGGGACACGTGTAGGCCCAGCTCCCCTTCCAACGGTGCTGCCCAAGAAGGCCGGTTTAATACCAGAGAGCCGACAGATGGGCAACGGCCGTCGCAGTAACATTTGCACTCTCTGGCCAGATCTGTGTGGTCTCGCAGCATCGGGGAGTCACAGGAAAGCCTTTATTTTGGCGGGGTCTGCAGAAGCTGGCAGTGAGTTAGGTGGATGGCAGCGCGGCCATCACAACAGCGCTGGGACAACAGAACAATACTTGTTCTGACCAAATAAGGCACCGCATACCTTCCAAAGACAGCTCCAGGCTCGGAGAGCAGACGGCAGTAGATGCCCTTCGAGTACAGGCCCAGTATCGGCTTACCTTGCCTGCAGTGTTAACCTTTGGAAAACTGACTGTGGCTTAGTGACAGAGGGGGCAAACGTCATTTTAAAAGCACGGCACTCTAGTGCTTAACCTCAAGTTCTTTTAAGAGCTGCCTGATGTAAAAGATGCACAGACAGGCATGTTTCTGCAGACCTGACTGTCACTGACAGATATCCGTGTGTCAAAAACAAGCCAGCATCGGGGCCCAAGAAGCAAAATGAATGTCAGCCTGCTTTCAATTAGACTGGTTATGTCAGAGATCTGGATCATTTGGTCTAACTTCATTTAGCCTTTCCTGTTAATGCAGCCATTTCCCTCCTCCTCAAGGGGTTTATGGATTAAACTTTGAGCTAGTAAACCTTTTCAGAGTCTGTCTTCGTGCAGCAGAGGTAAGAGATTGGTTTGCTGTGGTGCTAATCTCCTGCGTGGAAGGTAGAGAGCCAGGTGAGAGGGCAGAGGTGAAGCAAAGTCCTGTGGCGCAATAACAAAGCACGCCCTACTACTGGGAAAGGTTGTGGGCTAAACAACCAATGAAAAACGAGGCGGTGAATGGTTTAAAATAAAAAATTTAGCCTCGGTACATCACTGTCGGCACGGTCCCTTTTCAATTTGTTGGTGTAAAGGGGCGGCAATCAACAGGTCCGATCAGACTGATGTGAAT
>CAAE01014993.1:689626-703575 GCA_000180735.1 Tetraodon nigroviridis | reverse complement strand
GGTTTTTTTTTTTTTTGAGTGTGAAGGGGGGGTGTGGAGGGGGAGATTATGTGATATTTATAATTATATATAAATATATATATTTATGTGTATATATTTTTGTTAATGAGTGAGAGATACAAAAAAAAAAAAAGAAAGAGGGAGAGAGGGGGGGGGTCTGGTTCAGGCCTCCCCCAGCAGCTCCATACTGCAGACACACACTGCAGAAAATATAGGGAATAGTTTCAAGAGTTCTGCTGGGCCATGCGCATGAAATAAATAAATAAATGAATAAACAAACAAATAAATAAACAAATCAAATGATACAGGGTGTTTTCATAATCAGATATTATGCACATGCATGACTATAACCGTCACATAAGATGAATTTACAAGAACAATTAGGAAAGCAGCCAGACCAGATTACTCTGTGGAGGTTGATACTGCTATTATACGTGTGTGTGAGTGTGTGTGTGTGTGTGTGTGTGTGTGTGTGTGTGTGTGTGTGTGTGTGAGCTGATGCAGATCGTGCACTTTGACATCTTTTGCACACCTCCGTCTGTAGACTCATTATTTATACTGTGCATTCATTTATATTTGATTTATTGACTTCATTTTATTCGACTTTACGATGTTTGTGGGGCCAAATCCAAAGGAGAGACCGGGACAGGTAGTGGACCATGGACGTGAGCGTCGGACGAGGCTGTCATGTGGCCCCAAATGAGCGGAGGAAAGTCGCTCGGTTGGCTGCTCAGCACAGAGGCTCCTGGAAGACCTTCAGCCGCGTCGATAACCTCGGACTGTCTGTCAGTGCAATGACGGTGATGGTGAAACAGAAAGGTGTTTTATCGTTTAAATTGATTGGGGGGCGCTAGCTGGCGCGGAGACGCGTCAGTTTAACTTTAAAGTGTCTTCCGTTTATGGTTAAAGCGTCACCAGGGTTGGACGCTATGACGTCTGCCAAAGGACTCTACCGCCCCCGTGTGGTTGTTTTGGGAAGTGCAGCTACTCCTGACGCGCTATAGTTTTGACTTCCCACCCAATACATTACCAAGATTAGACTCACTGCGTGATTCTGCAACTTTATTAACTTTCAGTGTAGTCACTGGTTTCAATACAGAGAAAGTTTCTTTAAAACCTGACGGACTAGACATGGTCCAATGAGAAATTAGACAACATCTACTAGAAGTCTCAAGTTGTCCGATATCTGATTGTCAACGTCGTTCCATGTTTGCATCAATCTAATTCCATCATTCAGGAATTAACAGGAGTTTCTGTTAAATGTTGACTGTATAAATGGATGCAGGCATCTTTAGCGCCGGCTTGGTCCAGAATGGCACCTCAGGAAAGACAGACAAACATATTTGACTCACATTTATGATCCAACAACATATTACCGGTCAAACCTGACAATAAAAATTATTCTTATCATTATATCCTCTCTCACCTCCTCCTCCTCCTCCTGCAGCATCCTCTCCGCACCTGGGTGAGCAGCATCTCTTTGAGCGCCGTGCACCCTCTGATGTACATGACCGGGGTCAGCGCCGCGTTTATCCGGGGCAGGATGCGAAACGGGTCAGTGCCTTCGTTTCTAAACGTGAAACACACTGTGAAATTGCACACCGTTACATGAAACAATAAGGGAAGCCAGGCGCCCAGGAAAAGAAAGGCCACCACCAGGATGAGGTGCACCGAGGCGCGCTTGCTCTCCCTCTCCTCGGACGGCGGCTCCTTGTCCAGCTGGAACCTGGCTATGATGAAGAGTCGGATGTTGAGTCCTATCATTATAGTGACGGCGAAGATGTTCCCAATAAAAACCCCATAGCCCGTGATCTTTCTGGCGGTGCTCCCTGTCACCATATTGCTCACAGCCACTATAAAGAAAGCGTAGATCCAGTAGGCGGAAATGACCCCCAGGGTTCTGTTTCGGGTCATGCGCTGGGAGTATTTCAGAGGCGAGACCACCGCGTGGTAGCGGTCTGCCTGCGCAGCCAGGATGGCCATGAAGGACAGTCCTAGAAATGTGGGGACGATGTGGAAGGTTCTAGTGGGAGACACGAAGGTTTCGTTCACGTCTATCACGCCCACGTAGAAATAGGAGACCCCGGTGCAGATGTCACTGAGGCAGGAGCTCAGCATGTACATGAAGCGGTTCTCCCTGCGCAGCGCCTTGTTCAGCAGGATGCACAGCCACACCGAGGTGTTCAGGCCAACGATGGCTGTGGCCAGGGAAATGTTCAGCAGCAGAATCAGCACGTTGCCGAAGCTGTCGAGGGGCACCAGCAGAGACAGAGCCTGGCTGCTGTTACTCATCTGTTCGCTCCGTGCGTCAGGGCGGCAGCACAGGACAGGACAGGGTGCGTCTGATCTGGCTTTTATAGGAAAGCACAGAGCAGCTGACGGGTCCAACTGAGCCACTCTAATTCCCTCAGACAACCAGTCAACAGGCGCTGGGCAAAAACAAGCAGACGTCACCAAGCAAACCCCAGTGAAAACCGCCAGGCTGGAGCTGCGGGGGGTCTCTGAACCCGCTGACCGGCCGCACTGTGCGCAAAACATGAACGTCTACTAAAAAAGTGTCACGTGGATCAAAGTAAAAAGAAGAAAAAACCCAAGAAGCAGGCCTGATGTTCCACTTGTTTGTGCAATTAAAGAAATAATTAATAAATAAAAGTATTGCCCTCCGGAGCAGTAGCCGCGAGCTGCGCCCTCTAGTGGCCGAAAAAGCCGTTTCTGATCTAAAAAGGCCAAAAGAGGAGATTCTGCTTCTGTAGCTTCATTCGGAATAAATACTACTGAAATACTACGCAACGCAGTTCAGCATTTAAAGTCTAAGAAAACTTTAAATACAAACAAATTCAACATAAACAATGAGATAACCCTCACAGCTATGACAATAAAGGACTTATCAATCTATATATCTATCTATCTATCTATGCAAAGCAGCTGTGCAATGCCCCCCCCCCCCCCCGGTCTGTACACCCTGGAAAGGTCACCAGCCTCTGGCAGAGCTCTGAAATGCCACATTTAATAGTCAACTAATCTTCTAAAACGAGTGACTTTAATGTAGTTTAACCTAATTATGATAGTGCCGTTGTTTACACCAATAATTTAACAGCGCGCAAAATAAGCAAATATTGGACTGTTAAACGTGAGATCGACAAGAAAAAAAAAGGTAACGATCCTCTTTGTGCACTGGAAGGTTCCGCTGCTAGGAGTTCGTCATCTTTTTTGCCCTCCAGAGATCCGTTTGCGTCAATCCTGACTCCTGATGGCGCATAAATATGCCCGAACCGGCGCTGCTCTTCTCGGCGGCGCGTCACGATGCTCTTCAACACCACCGTCCCTCTGTCAGTGAACTTCCACACTGCGGGAGACTTCTTCATCTTCATCTTCCACATCCTCTTCGCCACCAGCGCCGTGCTGGTCGCCGGCTCGGTGGTCGTCGGCATATCTTCCACCCGCTTTCTGCGCCGCCAGAATCGCTTCATCTTCATGCTGAACACGAGCGTCAGCGACACCCTGACCGGCTTCTCGGTCTACTACCTGGGCCTTTTCGATGTCCAAGAGGGCTACCCCTCACGGAACGGGACGTTTTATATTCTCCCTTCGTTCCTAGGAGTCAACCTGCTGACCTTCCTCTTCGCTCAGTTCGATCGCTATTTGGCGGTGTGCTATCCCTTCTTTTACAACCGCTTCATTGCGCGCTCCGTGGTCATCGGGACCTGCGCGTTTTGTTGGATCTACACGTACACCATCCTCATAGTGCAGAACATGGTGCCCATCTCCAAGGCGGCCCAAATCAACGCCTTTGGCGTGATGACGCTGCAGATTATAGTCCTGGTCAAGGTTCTGATGACCATCAAGCTGTACGTCATCGCCAGGAACCACCTGGTGAGAGAGCCCCCCAGTGCCGACGGCGACAGCAAGAAAGAGTCGCTGCGCATCATTGTCTTCGTGGTGATTTGTTTCCTGGCGCTTTGGTGTCCCTCTTTCGTCAACATCATAGTCAGACAGTTGACCAGGGGCGGGCTGAGGTTCCGGAACGAGGCCACCAACCCGTTCGCCATCATGGCGCGTCTGAACGCGCTGGTCACACCCGCGCTGTACGTGTGGGGCAGCCCGTCGCTGCGGGGAGCCGTGAGGAGCACAGTGTGGCGGAGGATCTGCCCCTGCAGGCCGAGGTGATGCTCGGCGCACACGCCCGCGGCTTGGTCACATGCGCCAGTGCGCGCGGGCTTCGTGCGCCTTCGATGACGCCAAAGCGTAAAAACTCCTCTGCATGTGTCTTTTTCAGGGTTGAGTGTTCCTTTGGAGGGCCGGCCAATAAAGCAGCCCCGCTAGCAATGGATTCATCATAACTCTTCACACTGGACAGACACTGATGAAGACGATGATGATGATGAGGGTGGTGATGATGAGGGTGAACAACTCAGGTTTTTGGTTAAATGACAGATCAGATTTGCCAGTTTCAGCCTTCCAGTGTCATAACTTCAGTTTTGAACATAACTCGTGTGTGTGTGTGTGTGTGTGTGTGTGTGTGTGTATGGGATATCCTTTAATGTGTTGCTAACTTGGTAACACTAACTAGTTCCTGTACAATAACTGTGAATCTTGCCTTTTCTTAGGCGCTAGTCTTTTTCAGGCACCTTTTTAACCCCGACAGGCTGTGGATCGTCACGCATCTCCACCGTGGAGGGCGCCTGCCTCAAAACCTTTCTGCGCACATAAACACAGCGATGTTCACCAAAGATTTCTGATTTCAGACAAATATGGAAACCTAATATTAAATGTATCCCAGGCAGTGAAATTGGGTGTGGATGATCTACCCAAATTGTCTTCAAATCTTTTAACGGTGCTACTTTCTGACGGTTGATCATTTTTGTCATGAAATCTTGGGCCTTTCCGCCTCCAGCGCGCAGGCTGGCTGCACCTCCGATCACAAAGGTCACCTTTTATTCTGTTGGTGGTGGAAAAAGGGCGCAGTCATCTTTATTCCCCTCTAGGACGCAGAGTAGAAAATATTCTGCTGCTGCAAACAACAATGAAGACTTTGGTTCATTTGGCACGCATGTAAATGATGGAAAAATAATGCAAATGAGAACCACCCATATTAAAATGTACGAAAAAATATTCACACATGCAAAATTAATAAATAAAAAAAGTCTTCAGTGCGCACAAAGCATGAACACAGCTCAAAAATTAGACCCTTCATCTTCTTTTTCTGACTATTTCGGACCCGCAATAGATTCAGATTTGTATTGTGATAAAGAAATCTGTCTGCAATAAAACCACAGACTCAGCCTGCAAAAGCTGACCAATAAAACTGCAGTTTGTGGAAATAATAAAACAAATAAATATTGTTTTTATGTTTAAACCTTTAGGGGTTATTTTTAATGCCATTTTCTTTTATCCTAGACATTGTTTATAGAAAAAAGAAAACCAATCATCAAGTCCTATATGTCTACGTAGAGGGAACCAGTTTAGATTTGGACATCCTAACATTTCATCTGTTCTCAGCTACTTCTGGTGTGTTTTCCAAGCTTGCAGAAACCAAATCTAAAACATTTTAACATCAACTCTGACATCTTCATGAGCACTTTGGGAAAAGGCCATTCTCATGGGTGAGCCTGGCTTCGGATAGAAAGACAATAAGTCAAAGCTGTGTGCAGATGCAGCGATGCCTCTCTCCAACACCACGGGCTCTGGGCACGGAGGGATTCCTCTCTCCGTTACCTTCGAGAGCCCTGCAGATTACCTCATCTTTATTTTTCATATCTTATTTGCTACGACTGCTGTTCTTGTGTCCGGCTCTGTGGTCATCGCTATCTCGGCTACCAGAGCTTTGCATCTGCAAAACAGGTTCCTTTTTATGCTGAGCACCAGCGTTTGTGACACACTGGTGGGGCTCTCTGTCTATTATCTGTGTTTGTTTGATGTTCAGGAGGGCTATCCTTCCAGAAACGGTACCTTTAACCTTCTACCTTCTCTCCTCGGGGTGAATGTAATGACCTTCCTGTTTGCACAGTTTGACAGGTATTTTGCCATTTGTCACCCCTTCATTTACAGGCGTTTCTTCACCCGGTCAGTGATTATCTGTGTAAATGTCTACTGTTGGCTTCAAGTCTATGTCCAGTTAATAGTTACAATTCTCTTACCATTTTCCAAACAAATCCAGGTGTTTGTCTTTGGCATTGTGAGCTTACAGGTCATCGTGTTTATTAAAGTGGTGTTGACTATAAAACTCTTTATTATCGTCAGGTACCAGATTGAGAGGGATCCTCCCAGTGCAGACAAAGAAAACCAGAAGGAGTCACTAAGAATCATCATCTTTGTGGTGGTGATCTTTCTATTGCTGTGGGGTCCCTCTTTTGTTAACATTGTCCTCAGATTGCTACTAGGCCGGGGACTGACGTTTCACAACGAAGCCACCAACCCCTTCGCCATCTTGGCTCGCTTTAACGCAGTGAGCACATCGCTGGTGTATTTGTGGGGGAGCCCGGCTCTGAGGGCAGCCACGGTGAGAACAGTGTGGTCCAGAGTCTGTCCACAATGGAGAAAGAGGTCAAACGTGTGCGCTCTGACTAAAAAGCTCTGACTTGCTGCTGCGTATCACCTCTGCCTTTTTTTTTTCAGCTCCCAGGGGTTTTTTTTTTGTTTGTTTTAAAGGTTTATTTAGGTGGCAACTAACATGAAATATTCATTTCATTTCAAAGGGGTGTTTTGACTAAAATTATTCTCTACACATAAAATATTTTAAGCCCTGAAAAAAAAAACCTTTTCAAAAAACTTAAGTATGTGTGGGTGTGGAATGAGTCCCCATGATGTGCAATAGAGTTCAAATATTTGTTATTTATCTGTTGTTAACAGTGCTGTTACAAACCCAAAAATGTTATATGAAATTTCTAATGACATTTGGAAACTAGTGCATTTCAAATACACCTGCGGACACACTCCCATCTCCTGATTTTTATCTGAATTTGAGCTCAGGTCTGATTCACTGAACAAGATGGACAAATTCGTCTGACGAGCCGATCAGTGATGTAACACTCAGAGGAGCAGGATCAAGATCACCAGTGGGGCCTAGTAGCTGTTGAGCTGCCTGGCTGGCTGTTTACATTATTTCAATTTAAAATGTTTCAATTATTTCTGCGTCTTAGAGCAGATTAGTGAACCCACTGCATGGTAGCGGTCTGCCTGTGGCCATGAAGGACAGTCCTAGAAATGTGGGGACGATGTGGAAGGTTCTAGTGGGAGACACGAAGGTTTCGTTCACGTCTATCACGCCCACGTAGAAATAGGAGACCCCGGTGCAGATGTCACTGAGGCAGGAGCTCAGCATGTACATGAAGCGGTTCTCCCTGCGCAGCGCCTTGTTCAACAGTCTGTAAACAATGCAGAGCTCAGTCTGAGAACGCCCGTTGTTTCATCTCAGCAGTCTTTGTTTCCTAATATTCAGTCTCCTCCTGCTTCCACTCAATTCTAATGAGCCCAAGTCTCCATTACTATCTGAAACATGGCCTATAAAGGTCGTATGAAAGTGATGTGTATCAACAATCATCCTCCAAATATTTGCAAATGGCCACCTCTACCTTGGCTTCATGTCAAGTCATCAATATTTCTTAATAAAAAAGGTTCCACCCAAAGAGGAAAACAAAAAGGTAATACAAAATGTTCATAAAAATCCAGATTATTTACTGTTGATAGTTGACTGAGTAATACACAATATATGTGTTTGTTCAATATCAATACGAATGCATCTCTAACGTATTTGCACATCTGTCTGAATTTTTATACACCAATGTAAGTCATCAAAAATCAATAGTAAAACATGCCTCACATCAAGAGAGAAAAAGGTAAAACCAAAAAGTCTCCCAAATCCAGGCTATTTACTCTGGTCTTGAAAAAATTTAGAAATTATAGATATAAAGAGCAGTCTTGCGAGGAGCTTTCCCTGAATTCCTGTTTGGCTCTCCCATGTGTGCAGCCACACCTAATGTTTTCATCATATTGGTATTAAACACTAAAATGCCGTTTTGTTTGTCAGCTTTTACACATGTTTGTTCCTAAAATAAAAAAATTAAACCACAAAGTACAGATTATATTGTTGATATTAAGCCTGTCAAAGATGAACTAAAAATTTAGAATAGCAACAATTCATAATCTAGGTTTTAGGGGCACTGAGCGTCAATTTAGGGGTGCTATGGTCATATACATGTACATCATTGTGTTTGGCATCCATGCAGCTTTTGTGTCGGGCTAAATTACACAAATTGCACCACTTTCTGTCCAAAATGGCCGCTGCGTGCTACTGCCGCGTCGCCATCTCAGAGACAAGAAAACAGAAAACCAATAATCAAGTTCTAAATATCTACGCAGAGGGAACCAGTTTAGATTTGGACATCCTAACATTTCAAATCTAAATAAATCCAAAAGATTTTAACATCAACTCTGACATCTTCACGAGCGCTTTGGGAAAAGGCCATTCTCATGGGTGAGCCTGGCTTCGGATATAAAGACAATAAGTCAAAGCTGTGTGCAGATGCAGCGATGCCTCTCTCCAACACCACGGGCTCTGGGCACGGAGGGATTCCTCTCTCCGTTACCTTCGAGAGCCCTGCAGATTACCTCATCTTTATTTTCCATATCTTATTTGCTACGACTGCTGTTCTTGTGTCCGGCTCTGTGGTCATCGCTATCTCGGCTACCAGAGCTTTGCATCTGCAAAACAGGTTCCTTTTTATGCTGAGCACCAGCGTTTGTGACACACTGGTGGGGCTCTCTGTCTATTATCTGTGTTTGTTTGATGTTCAGGAGGGCTATCCTTCCAGAAACGGTACCTTTAACCTTCTACCTACTCTCCTCGGGGTGAATTTAATGACCTTCCTGTTTGCACAGTTTGACAGGTATTTTGCCATTTGTCACCCCTTCATTTACAGGCGTTTTTGCACCCGGTCAGTGATTATCTGTGTAAATGTCTTCTGTTGGTTTCATGTGTATGTCCTGTCAGTAGTTCTAATTTTCTTACCGTTTTCCAAACAAATCCAGGTGTATGTTTTTGGCAATGTGTGCTTACAGGTCATCGTGTTTACTAAAGTGGTGTTGACTATAAAACTCTTTATTATCGTCAGGTACCAGATTGAGAGGGATCCTCCCAGTGCAGACAAAGAAAACCAGAAGGAGTCACTAAGAATCATCATCTTTGTGGTGGTGATCTTTCTATTGCTGTGGGGTCCCTCTTTTGTTAACATTGTCCTCAGATTGCTACTAGGCCGGGGACTGACGTTTCACAACGAAGCCACCAACCCCTTCGCCATCTTGGCTCGCTTTAACGCAGTGAGCACATCGCTGGTGTATTTGTGGGGGAGCCCGGCTCTGAGGGCAGCCACGGTGAGAACAGTGTGGTCCAGAGTCTGTCCACAATGGAGAAAGAGGTCAAACGTGTGCGCTCTGACTAAAAAGCTCTGACTTGCTGCTGCGTATCACCTCTGCCTTTTTTTTTTCAGCTCCCAGGGTTGTTTTTTTTGTTTGTGTTAAAGGTTTATTTAGGTGGCAACTAACATGAAATATTCATTTCATTTCAAAGGGGTGTTTTGACTAAAATTATTCTCTACACATAAAATATTTTAAGCCCTGAAAAAAAAAACCTTTTCAAAAAACCTAAGTATGTGTGGGTGTGGAATGAGTCCCCATGATGTGCAATAGAGTTCAAATATTTGTTATTTATCTGTTGTTAACACTGCTGTTAGAAACCCAAAAATGTTATATGAAATTTCTAATGACATTTGGAAACTAGTGCATTTCAAATACACCTGCGGACACACTCCCATCTCTTTATTTTTATCTGAATTTGAGCTCAGGTCCGATTCACTGAACAAGATGGACAAATTCGTCTGACGAGCCGATCAGTGATGTAACACTCAGAGGAGCAGGATCAAGATCACCAGTGGGGCCTAGTAGCTGTTGAGCTGCCTGGCTGGCTGTTTACATTATTTCAATTTAAAATGTTTCAATTATTTCTGCGTCTTAGAGCAGATTAGTGAACCCACTGCATGGTAGCGGTCTGCCTGTGGCCATGAAGGACAGTCCTAGAAATGTGGGGACGATGTGGAAGGTTCTAGTGGGAGACACGAAGGTTTCGTTCACGTCTATCACGCCCACGTAGAAATAGGAGACCCCGGTGCAGATGTCACTGAGGCAGGAGCTCAGCATGTACATGAAGCGGTTCTCCCTGCGCAGCGCCTTGTTCAGCAGTCTGTAAACAATGCAGAGCTCAGTCTGAGAACGCCCGTTGTTTCATCTCAGCAGTCTTTGTTTCCTAATATTCAGTCTCCTCCTGCTTCCACTCAATTCTAATGAGCCCAAGTCTCCATTACTATCTGAAACATGGCCTATAAAGGTCGTATGAAAGTGATGTGTATCAACAATCATCCTCCAAATATTTGCAAATGGCCACCTCTACCTTGGCTTCATGTCAAGTCATCAATATTTCTTAATAAAAAAGGTTCCACCCAAAGAGGAAAACAAAAAGGTAATACAAAATGTTCATAAAAATCCAGATTATTTACCGTTGATAGTTGACTGAGTAATACACAATATATGTGTTTGTTCAATATCAATACGAATGCATCTCTAACGTATTTGCACATCTGAATTTTTATACACCAATGTAAGTCATCAATAATCAATAGTAAAACATGCCTCACATCAAGAGAGAAAAAGGTAAAACCAAAAAGTCCCCCAAATCCAGGCTATTTACTCTGGTCTTGAAAATATTTAGAAATTATAGATATAAAGAGCAGTCTTGCGAGGAGCTTTCCCTGAATTCCTGTTTGGCTCTCCCATGTGTGTAGCCACACTAGTAAACACTAAAACGTCGTTTTGTTTGTCAGCTTTTACACATGTTTGTTCCTAAAATAAAAAAATTAAACCACAAAGTACAGATTATATTTTTGATACTAAGCCTGTCAAAGATGAACTAAAAATTTAGAATAGCAACAATTCATAATTTAGGTTTTAGGGGCGCTGAGCGTCAATTTAGGGGTGCTATGGTCATATACATGTACATCATTGTGTTTGGCATCCATGCAGCTTTTGTGTCGGGCTAAATTACACAAATTGCACCACTTTCTGTCCAAAATGGCCACTGCGTGCTACTGCCGCGTCGCCATCTCAGAGACAAGAAAACAGAAAACCAATCATCAAGTTCTAAATATCTACGCAGAGGGAACCAGTTTAGATTTGGACATCCTAACATTTCAAATCTAAATAAATCCAAAAGATTTGTACATCAACTCTGACATCTTCACGAGCGCTTTGGTAAAAGGCCGTTCTCATGGGTGAGCCTGGCTTCGGATATAAAGACGATAAGTCAAAGCTGTGTGCAGATGCAGCGATGCCTCTCTCCAACACCACGGGCTCTGGGCACGGAGGGATTCCTCTCTCCGTTACCTTCGAGAGCCCTGCAGATTACCTCATCTTTATTTTCCATATCTTATTTGCTACGACTGCTGTTCTTGTGTCCGGCTCTGTGGTCATCGCTATCTCGGCTACCAGAGCTTTGCATCTGCAAAACAGGTTCCTTTTTATGCTGAGCACCAGCGTTTGTGACACACTGATGGGGCTCTCTGTCTATTATCTGTGTTTGTTTGATGTTCGGGAGGGCTATCCTTCCAGAAACGGTACCATTAACCTTCTACCTACTCTCCTCGGGGTGAATGTAATGACCTTCCTGTTTGCACAGTTTGACAGGTATTTTGCCATTTGTCACCCCTTCATTTACAGGCGTTTCTTCACCCGGTCAGTGATTATCTGTGTAAATGTCTTCTGTTGGTTTCAATGTGTATGTCCTGTCAGTAGTGAGACAGAACTTGAAGATGAATCAAATGAATCAGATGTTAACTCAGTAGCCAAATAGTTTCTTTGACAGTGTTCAGCAGGATTTTAATTCAAATGTTTGTTATTTATCTGTTGTTAACACTGCTGTTAGAAACCTAACCATGTTATATGAAATTTCTAATGACATTTAGAAACTAGTGCATTTCAAATAACACCTGCGGACACACTCCCATCTCCTTATTTTTATCTGAATTTGAGCTCAGGTCCGATTCACTGAACAAGATGGACAAATTCTTCTGACGAGCCGATCAGTGATGTAACACTCAGAGGAGCAGGATCAAGATCACCAGTGGGGCCTAGTAGCTGTAGAGCTGCCTGGCTGGCTGTTTATGTTATTTCTACATCCCATAGCAGATTACTGCTGGTCTGAACAGTCAGGACACATCAACGTCACACAATCCAACGAACTGAAAATGATACGAAAATAGACAAACATAGAAACTAAATAACCTAAAATAACTTCACAGGGGAAGTTGTTGAACCAGTGTTTTTTTGAAGATAACCGTGATGACCTTTGATGCTTGATCAAACACATCATAGTGATGTTTTTGGTTAGGGTTCATTCTGATTCTGATCCTTGATTACGTAAGAGTGTTCAGTACACAATCTTCACTGAATCTTCTTTATTCTTTTACTGAGCATGTCAGTGGTGCTGTGTTCATTTAAAATGAAACTTTTTGTTATGAAAAACACTGTTTTCAAACCCATAAAACAATATTTTCCTTGATGTAGCTCCATGAATATTAAAGATACCACAAATCCATTCATTTTTTTCAAATGATAAAAGCTTTAATTTGTAGTACTCTCACATCTCTGTTCTTCTGTCCTTATAAGCCTTTTCTTAGACATAGCCTACCAAATACCCAAAATAAAGCTGAATTCTCACAACACATAGGTAATAACTATTAAATAGAAATAGAAAAATAATTAATAAATACTTTCTTAAACTACAAGTAAGCTCACATTTTACAATTTGAAACTGTGCCATAAAATAAATATATTACCTGTAAAAGGAAATACCTAAGTGTTTAATAAGAGTGAAATTTAATTGGAGAAACAAAAGGGAAGCGTAGACATGTGTGGACAAAAGCAGGGGCACAGCAAACAGCAGTGGCCTCAACTAAAATCAGCTTCGTGTTGCCAGTCACTCCAATTGCTCCAGCTGGACTGCAGCAGGGAGTCTCTGGAGCGAACCCTCAGCCTGCTGATCTCCAGTGGTACCAGAGTTGACAAAGTACTGTCAGTCTGTGGTCACACAGGTTAGAGAACATCTTATTAAAAAAAAAGTGGCCCTGTCATTTATATTTTGGTATGAAAATGCGTCTACCTTGCCGTCATCCTTTAACACATATTCAGTTTGGTGTTCCAGGCTGAAGAAGCTGTGAGGAGAAGACCAGGTGGGTGATGGCTCGATGGTCACGTTCATCTTCTGGTCCATCTTCTCGAAACTAACGATCTGGGGACTATCAGGCTTAACTGTGGAGAAGAACCAAACCAGCTCTGGACTCTTGCAAATTCGATGCAAACTCTATCTCTCTGTTTTTATCTGTAAATATCATGTTTTATTATTCATCATTCTAGAAATATGATTAAAACAATTTAACTCACTGATCTCTCTAAGAAAAAATAAGCGTGTTTCCCTCATGACCGACTCGTTGACGAGGACCTCTACAGTGACCTGCAGCCTGTCTTTTTCCTCAGCGTAGGGTGGGAGTGAGTGGAACAGAGTCAAGAATCCCCCATCTGCCACTGAACTGCTGACCCACTGGCATGACTTTGATCCTTGAGCGCTACAGACAAAAGGACAAACCAAATCAGCTCACATTTACAAATTATTTCATCTTCACAAGTGGCTTTTTTCTTCAAAAGTTCTTTTCTAATTTACCATTCTGGGCCCAGTCCCACACGTACTGCTGCTGCTTTGTTCGCGCTGCTCAACAAAGTACAGTTGAACCTACAGTCATAGGAATTTGCCCAGCATTGGAAGCTACTGCTGGAATCTGTGCAGACACCAAGAGTGGGATTACAAAAACTAGAAATGCACAAGCCTTAATATTCGAATGAGCGATGGG
>CAAE01014993.1:662503-685091 GCA_000180735.1 Tetraodon nigroviridis | reverse complement strand
TTTAAAATGTATTTTAATTATGTTCATACTGCAGCTCACCTTTCCGCCAATGCGGACCTGTTCCTGCAGTTTGGCAAGTTTCTCCTGGTTCATACTGAATTCCTTCATCTAAAATCTGAACACAAACACTGATTAATACATTTGATTGAACATTTTTCACACTGCAATACTGGTAATGTATTCTACCAGCATAGCCAAACTCAAATACTATGTCTGCCCGAGCTCTGACAATCAATGATCCACAAATACAAAGACGTACATATACATCTTTTCTACCAAGGTGTCACAAAATACATAAAATTATATTCTGCCGAATTATTTATTTACTTTCAGTCATGCCTCACCCTGAAACCATCAAATTCTGTTGTTTTTTTTTTTTTCCTTTGACACATTGAATTAACAAGAACGCACAGCTGCCACAACACCCGAAATAGCTGCACCATTTTTTTTCCTCGAAACAAATTTGGATTACAAAGAAACTAAGCTGTCAGTACCTAAGAGTACCATTAAAGAGTCAAGTATATTTATGAGGAAAAGTGTGATGTGACCACGTTGAAATTTCGTGCTCCTAAGTTTGGGAATTTTACACTTTGGCGTGCTTCTGAGAAGTATCATGAACTGATGTACCGGCTAATTAGCGAGTTAAGCTAAAAAGCTTGCTAAGGCCTTTCGGAAATGACACTAGAACTTTAGAAGACCTTGTGATTTTCCCATAACCAGATGCGTGATGTGAACTGATCATCCTGCCAAAAAGAAAACCGATACTAAATCCGTGTGGCCGAAAATGCTGTGAAAGCACACACTGACCTGGGAGTGTGTGCACACGCGGAGCACACAGTTGATGGAGGCACGAAGGAAAAGAGGGACTTTCGGAAGTGACGCACAACCTTCAATCACTTCCCGGACGTTCTCTTTTTTTTTTTTTTTTTTTTTTTTTTTAACCATTTTTACAATATCTGACTCCAAATAACAATAATAATAATAATAATAATAATCAAAAATAGTTTAGCCTTGAAAAGTAAAGTGAAACACTAAGAATTATTATTTTTCTGTAGCAGTTGCCGCTGGTTTTAAAAAAGGCCCCTGGGTCAACATAGGGCCTGACCTTAATTTGATAGTCAAAGTGGTAATACGCAAATGTGTTTCTACATTATGTGAGAGTAAAGGCTTTACTTTTTCTCATATATTTTTAGACGAGAAAGATTTACAATTTAGTCATTAAAGGTAAAATTAGGTAACTACAATCCATCATACTAATAAATCTATGAAGTATGTCACAGACTGGCAATAGCGTTAAAGCCCTGCTGGGGGCAGCAAAGCACGAGTCTGCCGATAAAGAAGAACGAAGAAGTCAGACGTAGTCACGTTTACAGTCATGGCGTCCTCCAGAACACCAGCATACAACGTGATTGTTTTTTAAAAGGACCGGTTGGCTTCAACACATTGTCTAAGAAGAAAAACTGCATTGTAAACTGTCTATTGAAAATTCGGCGATACTCTAGAATATCTTCTTTCTAAGGTGGGAGTCTCTACACACTGTAAAAAAAGTTATTCTCCGCTAATGCGCAGTGTTGCTACAAATCCATAAATTTCGTTCATCACGTTTTCTCACATATGCCCAAAATGAATTGTTACTATTTTAGGTGAGCGTCAGTTAGCGTAAGTTAAGTTCACAAAAGAGGGGCTGTAAATCTTTCATCTTTTGGTATGCTCGTCAACCTAAAATGGAAAAAAAAACGCATAAATGAACATTATCTTCCCGTTACGCACGTTTGGAAGGCTGATAATGCCTTCCGTGGTTTGAATTGAGTTTAAAATAGCATCTATGTGTGATCGTGTACTTTTGTCATTATGTCTTTTCAGGTGTCAGAGGTTTTCCCGTATTAACAATGGCTTCCTTCAAACCAACAAAAGTCCAAGTATACCCCAAACTTGGAGAGAAAGTTACACAAGACACCCTGTACTGGAAAAACTACAAGGTAATTATCTTTTATTCCTGATGCAAACAACAATACTACACCCCTGCTTTTGTTTAACAGTTTTTTGGGGGGGGTCTTTGTTTTATTTTTCACAGACTCCCATCCAGATTAAAGAATTTGGAGCCATTACGAGCATAGATTTCTCGCCAGTGGCCCCACATAACTTTGCAGTGACGGCATTTACAAGAGTATGTTGATATTTTTTTATATTTGTTTTTCTTAGTTTTTTAAGATTTTGGTCCTCTGGTATTTCAGTATTTATTTGTTATATGCCTCCCTTTTTCTCTTCAGGTCCACATATATGGGCCATTCTCCCAGGAGCCTGTAAAGACATTTACAAGATTTAAGGACACCGCATATAGTGGCAAGTTTAGGTCAGATGGACAACTACTTGTGGCCGGTTGTGAGGACTCTGTGGTCCGGTTGTTTGATGTCAGTGGCAGGGTGGCTCTCAGAACATTCAAAGGGCACACAAAGTAGGTATTCCACATAGATCCAATTTCTTTACTTGTTTTACATCCAAATTTGCATTGACACAATGTAAAAAATACTATTTATTTTCTATAAAACGTTACGTCACTGCGAATGCCCTGTTGATTGATGATGGCTTGAGTGATCCATCGACTGAATTCAGTGATGATCTCAAGAATTCTGACAACCTCTAAACTATTTCGCAGAGTTTTGAATACTTAAACATAGAAGCAATTTTTTAAAACTTATTTCATTACTAATGAATTTGTTTGTCTACCTAGGGCTGTCCACGTCACAGACTTTACTTCAAATCATTACCAGATTATGACAGCATCAGACGATTACACTTGTCGAGTTTGGGACATCCCGAACGCAACAGCAGTCAACACATATCAGGAACATACAGATTACATCCGCTGTGGTGTCACAAGCAAACTCAACGGGGATCTCTTTATCACTGGTGAGATGGTTGCTTTTCTGTTAAAGTTATAGATAGATTTTTTTAATCAGGGTATATGAATGGTTTATGACGCTTCTTGCTGACATTTTGTAAAAAAGCACAAGCTATTTTTAGTGTAGGGTGACTTGTTTTCTTAGATTAAATGATAATTTGCATGTTTGTTACAGCAGAAAAGTTGAGTGATCACACTTGCAGTGCTGTTCTGTTATTTAGATTGCTGCTGAGGAGGAGAAAGAGTATTCAAGTTTATTTTCCTGTATGTTATTAAGAATTCTTTTTGTCCATTAGGCTCTTACGACCACAAAATGAAAGTGTTTGATGCCAGAATGGATAAGAGTGTGTTGACCATGGACCACGGTCAGCCAGTGGAGAGCCTGCTTCTCTTTCCTTCTGAGGGGCTTCTCGTCTCTGCAGGTGGGAACTCAGCCAAATTAAACACACTGTTACCTTTCTGCAAATGCCACCTTTGCTTGGGCACATTACATGAACTCGTCTGTCTCTGCAGGTCAGTAAATACATCTGCTTGTTATTTTCAGGTGGGCGATATGTGAAAGTTTGGGATCTGCTAAAGGGAGGCCAGCAGCTGGTGTCACTGAAAAACCATCATAAAACGGTCACTTGTTTGCACCTTGGCAGTAACGGACAGAGGCTCCTCTCAGCTTCCCTTGACAGGTACAGTCGTACATCTGGTTCAACGTCTCGAACCTTGACATTATGCCCCAAACAATTCCTGTGAAATAGTTGTGCCAACGCCTTGTAACATTGTCTCCTGCAGGCATGTAAAAGTGTACAATACAACTAACTACAAAGTGGTCCACAACTTTGACTACCCAGCTTCCATCCTCAGTCTGGCTTTGGCTGTAAGTATTGACACTAAGCCTTTTTAGAGCATTTACTCTACGTTACAGGTTCTATGTAAACAGCTGCGTTTTACGTGGTGAAGAAAGTCATTGGTATTACTACACAAAGAGTGATGAGTCATTGTTGTGGGTATGACTAATGGCATTTTAAGTGTCAAACACAAGAAAAGCCCCGAGGAGTCAAAAGAAGGCTCTGGCCAAGCAAGGCGACAGCCCTCCTATCGTGTTTTTGTGAAGGGGAAGAACTATGTCCCTAAACAGGTGCGTTCACTTACCTAGATTGATCAAGGACATTTCATTGTTGAAAATATTAGTAGTATCATTATTGCACGCTTCATTTTTTTTTCTTTTTTTCCTTTTGCTGTTGTGCAGGATGACTTTCTCGTCAGTAAACCGGTGAAACAGCACTTGGCCAAGTATGACAAACAGCTCAAGAAATTTAATGTATCACAAGCTTTAGATACAGCACTGGCGGTACGGCACGGAAAAACATTACAGGCAACATTTACAGCGGTCGTTATATGGGGACAACATTTCATTTCACTCTAAAATCTCATTTCATTTGTAGGCAGGGGTCAGGCATAGAAAGCCAGAGATCACAGTGGCTGTCATAAAAGAGCTGGATCGAAGAGGAACTTTAAAGAATGCTCTAGCAGGAAGAGATGAACAAGGACTCTCACACTTACTCAACTTTCTCATATCGTATGTAACCCGCACACATGTACAGATTATGTTTAATTCAAAACTTGTTAAAAAATCATTCTTAAACTTTTTATTCCTTTCCTCCCCAGGAATTTGACTGACAGCCGGTTTACGCCTGTCTTGGTAGTAGCAGCCGAGATGCTCTTTGACATCTATCGTTCCGTAATCGGCCAGTCGTCAGTGGTGGACAACCAGCTGCAGCGTCTCCAGGACCTGATCCAGAGGGAGATCGACTATCAGCAGCGTCTGGTGGAGGTGCTGGGAATGTTGGATGCACTCTTTGCCTCCTCTGTCTCCAGAAAGGAGGTGCCGTGCTCTGGGATGAGCAGGACTAATGGGCTGGCTTAGGCAGCCACATGTCCTGACCAGCCATTCAGGTGACAGGAGGCAGGACATCACCTGGATTTGACATAACTTAGCCATTTTTAAACCAGTTGAAACAACGGTATCAAAAATAGACTGATCACCATGGTGCCAGTGTGGGTAAAAGAACATACTGTTTGTTTACAGTAGGACACGTTGCTTTGCTTGGACGTAAAGTTTCTAAGCCTTTTATTTTGGCTTCCATTTGTAAATGTAGAATATGAATTTATAAGCACACAAAAATAAATCTTTGTGTTAGAAAAATGGCTGCTTGCTGTAGTTGATATTTTTTGGGATGCTATCTAGACACACTGTTCATGTGCAAAATCTGTGCTAAAATATGAATGTACCCAAATGTGGTGTGGTGAAATTTGAAGGAGGATTTCTGCGGTCATTGTCTCCAACAGCACTGCGTTTGATTTTCTCTACGTATTTTTATTTATATTTTTATTATTGACCTATAATTTAAGACACTTTTTACTGGACATTTTGTAATTGCGTATTTGTCCTCTAGATGGCGCAAAAATTACATGAACCGAAAAAGAAACGTCATTTAAATGGTTTTGCTCCTAATCTGTTCGTCCTGATCCGTCTGATGTGACCCAGTTTTTTTAAATCTATAATTTTTCTCGTACACTGTCAAGTATGTGCAAAATGCTTAAGCATATTTGCTGGTACTGTTGCTTCAAAAAAAAAAAAACAGATTCATGCGTTTACCTCCTCTGATTTTTCCCCCTAAAGCAGCCGGTCATAACAGAATCGTTTGTTTTCCCCAGTTCTCTCGCCGTCCAGTAGGTGTCGCTGCAATCAAAACCACAACTTGAGCCGGCGGAAGACGGCTCGAGCACAGCGCGAGACCTTGGGGATGCTGCACGCGTCTGCGGCGTCAGCGGCGGCTGCGATCGCGCCACAAACTACAGCTGCGAGCCGCTCAGCGCCGCTCCTCAACTTGGGCTCCGGCGGCCGCGTCAGAATTAGCAACCAGCTAAAGAAGAATGACTTAGGTGATTTCTTTCCCTTCCTAAATCTGTAGTCTTTTTTTTTTGGACGGAGTTTAAACTCATGTCAAGGTAGGGACATCAATTCTTGTTTGTTTGAAGCTTGTTATTAAGGCACATTTTTTTTAACGGCTAGCTAAACATCAACAATGGTGGTGTGGTAACCTCAGATATGTTTATAACTAAATAGGTCAATCTGAAAGTGCCGGATAAATATAAGATATATTCTTCTATATGATTTGCTGATATATTTTAAGAGCAGACGCCTGAACGTCTCTCAGTCAAATGATAGAAATGTTTTGTCACAAGCCTGCAGCAAGTCTCTGCAAGAATCTGTCCTCTTATTTATTGAATTTGCAGGTATAGTAGTCTGGTTACATGTGACTGCTGATAAAGAATAAATCTGATGCCTGCAAGAACAAAAAAAAAAAAAAATCATTGCTTATTCAACATACTATTGACTCCTTGCTACATCTGCATGGTGATATATTTGACATTTTCATGCTAGCTCTGCCAAATGCCAAGTAGAAATCCTAATTAAAATCATTATCTGTGAGCCTGTGATCAAAAGACAGCCCAGCGTCTCAGGATTTCCTTCTTGGCACCGGCTGGATTTGGTAATCTGATCAGAGGGGGCTGCCAAAATAACAAAAGAAGTAATGAAGTCACATGGCTGTACTTTTCACTTCTGTCTCTCATATGGCTCTTTTCCATGTCCATGTTTGCAGCTTGTGCAGATGGAGCTGAGCAGGAGGAAAGTTCCTGTTTACGTGAGTACTGTATACCCATCAGTGCACACTTTAGGCCCCAGGGCTGGCAATAAATGACTGTCAAAAATAAATATAGTTTTACTAATGAAAGGTTTTTCCTTAAAAAAATAAAGACAGGGTCACCTAACGCACCTACACCTCTACTTTTAGTCAAATTATTACTGCTGGCTGTTTACAATGGAGTATTTGCACACTTAATCATGGTTTCTTTGGAAGAAAACACTCCATCAATGTCCATTAATACAGTGGTTACAAAGGCAGCCTGTCATTTATGTATATAAGTCGCAAATTAGTAACTCTGCGGCCCATTCTTGCTTATGTTTGCATTTTAGATGGGGTTTTTTTTACGTCTTTCTGTCCGTTTGATTTGTGGTCTTGTTTTTATCCTCTGTTTTGTCTGTTGTCAAGCTGCAGCCAAACGGTGCAACATTGTTGTGGTTGGGAAATGGTTACAATGCATTATTGCATTGGTTCTTATGTACTTTTAAAGCCTAAACCTGAAGTTTTTCCTCTTTTTTCTACAATATCTTAAAATGACTCTAACAGAGAAGTCCAGAGATAACAGTGTATAGACGAAAGCCTTTTAAAGAGAAGAGAGTTTCAGCTGTTGCTGTTCGTAGGTCTGACAGTCCCCATTGTTCTAATCAAGTATTTCATCTGGTGTCATTAGCACTCAGCATCCGCTCAGCCACCCAGAGGTGAAGAGTCCTAATGAGGTTAGTGCAGGAGCCGTGCAGACAATAGTGAAACTGTAGGAAAGCTGGTGTCCTCGCCGACACAGAGAGGATGACCAGGAATATAGAAACGCATCAACGCAACCTAAAGTGGGATCAGGGAACAACAAGACAGGGTATTACTCCGTGTTTCTATCCCGGATGGTGGGAGAAGTGAGGAGAAAATCCTCTGTGTTGAGGCAACACGAAGGGAGATGAATCTCTGGGGTGAAAGAGGGAGGAAAATCAATGATTTGGTCTTTTCACTGGCTGAACCTTTTATTCACTACTGCTCTGGGAAACAGAACATGGGAAATATTGTATTATTGTATATTTGGTCTTCTTTTTGACCTTTGCTTTACTTCAGCTGTGAAAGTGTGACACACACAAACACTTGAATCTCTCTTTGACTTTCTTTGTTGCAAAATAGAATGGACTAGAATAGTCTTTTATTTATCCCACAGTGGGGAAATTGCACTGTTTCAGTAACAAAAAAACATGGGAAAAATATAAATATAAACCTTGGAGATATTTACAAGGGAAGAGATGTGTCAGTATATACATAGACTGACATTACTGACTTATTGTATACACAGTGTATACAAATTGTGAACCTATTTCAGATGTACAACCCACCACCTACCAGCAGACACAGAATGACAAAACTTTAATTCAATTTGTCCACAAATAGCCCATTATATGAATAATGGATTTGCTAATTATCTGTGTTAGTTAGATCTTTGTCATGCATTAAAAACGAACAAAGTGAGGCAATTCTGATTTTTCTGAACCCTTTACAAAAGGGAACAAGGGCTGTAATCTGTCTTATTTTGTAAGAATCCACTTGAAGCTTCATGTGAGAAGAAATACATATCCTCCTTAATGGGCAGTCTGCAGCACAGCGTCCAGAAGCGAGGCAGGAGGTGGTGTCTCAGCAGCTGTGGTGAGGAGGTCCATCCATGTCCACAGGGGGCAAAGGTCGGCCCTGTCCTCTAGGTGGAGGTGGGTGGTGGGACTAATACCTAAAATGTTCCCGTGCTCCACCGGCCTGCACAAAGCCTGCAGGATCAGGCAGGTTATTGAGAGGACAGAAAGAAATTTCTGTTTTTATTGGGGGGGGGGGGAAATGTGGAACACAATTCTGAAAAGGCTCTTCCTCTCGAATGAGCCTTAATCGTTATGAATTTTTGCTCCTGTTAGTTAAAGTTGTGTTCTTTCCTCTCCTACCTTCTTTTGGGTTTTAGGGCCAGGGAAAGGTTTTTACGCCGCTGGACGGTTTAGACTCGGTGCAAAAAGACGCAGAGGTCTTTGTTGTTTTGGAAGGATCCACACTGGCCCATGTTACCAGGGCCCAAAATGATGTTATGCTCTAATTTATAGTGCCTGGTATGTGTGTGTGTGTGTGTGTGTGTGTGTGTGTGTGTGCGCGTGCGTATGAACCCATTTCTGTCTGTGTCTTGTGTAACTGTGGAAAAGTTGAAATGCTGAAAATCCTAATAGTTTAAACCCAGATTTTATGACCATCTGCCATGTAGAAAGAGCAACACACACACACACACACACACACACACACACACACACAGAGTGACTGGTGGTCCCGAGTGGCACAGAATCTTATCAGCTTCCTCTCTGGAGGGAAATGGCTCCATAAACAATATGTCAACATTACTGAGCCACTGTGTAGGTTGACGCAGACAACAGGCAGGCCTGCAGGCTTGTGTCTGACTACCAGAGCTGCATTACTGCAGCGCTGTTTCCCTCACTGAAAAGAAATAAATACTTTTTATTATCATACAGATCTGACAAGGTGGAAGCGTGATCATATTTCATACAGTCACACTGACAGTGAGCCTGTGTATGAGGCCCAGGACAGTGGTTTTACCATCATCTGCATCCCGTCAACCTTTACAATCTGCTTCTTTTTCGTTTGTAGGACATAACCTTGCTGAGGTGGTGTTGGTCCACGCATACCTGTGCTCTGAACAGGCATCCCTCATCTGGGTTGGGGAAGCTTCTTTGGAGTATGTCCAAGATGATGCTCAGGTAATAAAGAAATCCGAGTTTTTACCACTTTTAAACCGATGCATTTAACCCAGAAGGTGAGTGGATTAACAGTCCATTCCTCCGTCTCCCACCGCTATCCCTTTGTGCGGGTGCGGCAGTCATCGGCAGTGCCTGCATACCTGCTTCCATGTGTGTGTAACTGCGTGTCTGCTTTGTTCTCAGGACCTGGCGGAACATCTGGTCATGCATGGCCATGGTTTGACCGCTGCAGACCACAAGGAATTAAGCAGCCTTTTCAGCCTGGGCCTGGAGAGCCACCGATTCACAATGGATCATCAGGTAGCCTTGGCCATGGCCAACCTCAATATTCCTCCGAACTGGAATGTGCTGGGGAGCCACAGTGGAAACGGTGAGTGCAGAAATCTGTTCCTGCATTCATTTAGACTGAACAGATAAACCATCCGTAGTCTGATTTCACCATTACGGAAGGTTGGTTTTAAAGGCATTTTAGTCTAAAATGTGCACTGATCATAAAAACCTCACGAGGTCCATCAACACCTGCCACCACCTCATCTGTCACTGGGTGAACTCTTTAACTCTTCGTTGCTATTTTCCCTGCTCGCCGGGCAAAAACCTCGGAAGTGATCGCGGTCTTATGTGAGCTTTGGCTGAATTCATCACAGCCAGTTAGGCAGCATGTAATGTGGTTAATAAACCTTTCCATCTGGAAGTGGCCTTAGGCAGAGCCCAGTGGATCCGCGGGAGGGAGGGAGGGAGGGAGGGACTGTGTGCGTGTGTGTTTGCGTGCGTGTTCTCCCTGTTTCCTTGCTGACCACGCCGTATTTACAAGATGCCACCATCTGTTTGTGCAATCTGAGTGTTTGTGAGCCATCTACATAAATAACAAACTAGATTTAGGGTTAACATAGTTAGGGAAGTCTGTTGTATCGGTGTGTGTCTCTCTCTAAATATCTGCCGGTTAATTTAATCACACCCCTTTATGACATCATTCTGTTGGCCAGGTCCGTATTGTGGCTGAACAGCTCCGTCCCTGTATTTCCTTCACTCCTGCAGTGGATTCTTGGATTCAGTGAAAATGCTGGACATACCATCACCATCATGAATCATTATGCTGATTAGGAGGACAAATGTAACCTGTCATGTTTCCTGTGCTGCCCACACCAGCTATCCTGACTTGTAGCTGATCGCTGCAGGCCTGTTACCTGGATACAGAGCGGAGGACACAAATAAGACCCTGACAGCTGGGTTTTTTTTTTTTCTATAAACCTTTTTGCCTAGAAATAGGTCAGTGGTGCAGAGGGACCCAAAGCAGCTCAGACAAGACGAAATGTCTCTTTTGAGGCTAATTGTCAGAGGAGGAGTCGCGGTGGCCGCTCTTGTAGTCTAGTTAGTCTGACGCTTTCCTTCCTCGCCTCCAGAGCATGGCCACAGGGAGTCCCCCCTCCACCTGGCTGTTCGGTGGGGTCTGTACCGGCTGGCTGAGCTGCTGCTGTGCCAGCCAGGCGGCCTGATGGCTGTCAACATGCCCAATGATGAAGGAGTCTCGCCGCTGCAGCTAGCACAGACTGGGGGCAACACCAAGCTCCTGGAGCTGCTGAGACAGTGAGTTAGCCACCCAGATTATCCCTCCTGGCTCTAATCCTACTATTAACCTTACCCACCCTCTCTGGCTTAGTCCCCCCAACCCTCTAGCTACACCTCCAGCTGGTCTCTCCCAGGTGTGGGCAAACCAGTCCCACTTGTTGAGATTCTGCCATGACACAGAAAACCTGACTCTGACGGTCCGGCAAAACCTGAGGTGGGCTTCTGAGGAGAGGCGCCGTTCTGACATCCTCCTGCTCAGAGAGCGACTCAGAGACCAGGGTTTCCTGAGGGAGGTAAGTCTGGCTTGAGCGACGCTCAATGGATTTGCAACCAGGTGTAAACAGCAGGAGGCTGTTGTTATCAGATCAAAAGCTAACTGAATTTGAATGAAAATATGTTTTCTTTCTTTTAGGATTTTGCACATTTGTCTGAATTAATACAGTTCAAATTAATTAATCTAGGAATGTGAGGAAAATAGAATCGCATTATTACACATATGCTCTTAAATCTGGTTCATGCTTTTTTAATCTTTATTTCTTTCCGCAGATAAAAGCACTCAAAAGGGAACGTGTGGAAACCATCACAGAGAAAGAGGAGGCAGTGGATGATCCTCTAGAGGAGGGTATGCAACCATTCTGCTCCTCTAGCCGCTTTGTGGGGTTTGAGTGGCCTAGATAGATAAAACCTTCCAGTTTAGAATCTTTACATGCAGAGCTATTTCCTTTTTATTGGAGCCTGAGGTTTGATGCTCCTCGTTCAAAGGAATGCTTGGTGCTGCTGCCTGTTTACAGACGCTGAGCGCCCTCCTGTGGAGGGCGGAGCTCACTGCAGGTCGCTTTAACGTCCTCGGACTTCATTTGGTGTACGCTGTAAAATCTTGGTTTTGTTGTTCCAACTCCTCCCTTCTGCTTTTCTATTGCTCTTGCTGTGCCCTAAGATCCTGCACTAAGGTTTAGGAGATTTTTTTTGCTGTTGATATAGAGGTTTACATTTCTACATTTTACTGTTATCACCATGTTCTGTCCCTTTCCCCTGACATCCCCCTCTTGCTCATTTCCTTCCTTTTCATATAGTCACTTGTGTGTGGCCCCATAACCAAAAATCACCCAGATACCACGGTAATTTCTACAAGTTGCTGTTTTGTTTCTTGCAAATAAAATGTCTTTTTTGCTGCCTCACAACAGGGAAATTGTGAGCAAATGTAGTTCCTTAATCAGTGGTGTGTAGGTTAGTCGCACAAAACGAGAGGAAGCTCTTGACCATAGCGTAAAGGGACTCTCCAGGTTATGAAAGGAAAATAAAATCTTAGATTCCACATGGTACATCATAAGAAGATTGCATCCATCTGTGCTCAGTTGGGCCTCTTTTGAACGTTAATAAGTGCTATCTGGCTGCTTTCAATGTGTTGTGTGTTTTTTCTTTTCCTTTAGTGCTTTATTCTGATGTCAACGGAGAAACCTCCACCGAAGACGAAAACGTGAGTATTTAGTGCAGAAAACGAATGGGCTGTATCATTTATTGAAAGCCTTAAACACGTCCCTTCACCCTGACTATAAATGTTTGTTGAACTTTGTGAGTGTGTTTATGTCGAGAGGAGTCAGATTTGTGCACAGACAGTTTACCTATTTCACATGTGTCGGGGTATTTTATTTATTTTATGACAGGGGTGTTACTTCTGGAAATAAAAGAGAATCAGTGACTCAGGGATTCTCAATGCTCCATTCATTTCCCCACTTAAACATCTGCTACAGCCGACGGCGAGCTGTGATCACAGCCGTGAGCGGCCAACAATGCTTCACTTTGTTTCCCTCTTTATTGTTGAAGTGTCAGAGTTGGCACCTTGCACACACACCACAGAATAGCTCACTTTGTGGGAAGTCCAGTGGGTTTTTTTTAGGTATGAAGTGTGGCCTGTCCGCATGACTCCGCTCACCCAATTGGACTTGTTTTATGTGATAGGCATGGCTACCTAATTGATCATTTACTGATACACGCAGGTACTTTTCACACACTTCCTGACCTAAAGGTAAAAAAAGAGTTCCATGTCTTTTTCCACTCAGGATTATGAGGAGCCGCTGATGTTTTTTCGCCTAAATGAGGAAGATGAAGAAGATGACCTGCTGCAGCCTGTCTGTGGTAAGGTTTTTAATAATTTAACTTGAAAACTTAGACACACTTGGGAAATATTCTCCACAAACCTGTTTTTATGTGGTTTTTCCACCGGATCTCATGCTGCCTAAACTGCAGAGCTGACCGAAATTAATCCCTGTTTTTTAGGCGGCGTTATATTTAAAGGAAGATATTTGGGTTATTGTTAAATCATTAAACCATTCCAACTGAAGGAGACATTTCCTCTTGACCCGAGCCTGGAATTGTCACTGTTTTTTCCCCCTCTGGCTTTGGCCCAGAAACCAAAACTTGGAAATGAGCGTTTAGAGACCCACTGTCGAAGTCATCCCAGGTCTTTCTGCCAGCACGAGACAGAAACTCTGACTGCGCAGCTGAAGGTGGCTCCAGTCTGCTGCTGCGTGTCAGAACAGGAAGGGAAGGGAAGGGAAGGGAGGGTCTGAGTGTGGGAATATCCCTGTAGGTTAATGAGTGGCTCGTCTATCTGCACACAGCAGAATGATGCCTCAGCATAAGAATGATGTGGTTTCAATTTGAGGCTCTAGGCTTTGTAACACTTGGCAACAGACATCTGCAATCTGAACTTCCTGTGCCTGGTTTTGTTTTCCTGGCTGCGTGCTTCAGTCATTTTGGACAGCGAGCGCATATTTGGATTAGCGAGGGAGGGCATACGCGTGGGTCTTATTCTACATGAAACCTTTGCAGACTCTGTGTCTGTGACCTTGTTTGATCTCCCCAAACACGTTAGTGCTGACTATAGCGCTCGTCACTCCGCCTTCTCCTTCCCATGGTTTCCCCTAAAACCATATTTGTATAAAAAGAGCTCAGAGTTTTCGACACATGAGTCCTTCAGGATTACGATGCTTATTTAAGCCTCGGGGGCCATTTTTGAGCCAAGTCATTACAAGTGCTTATCTTGTCGGTATTATTACTGCTTTCGTGGGATCCGCTGTTACTGCAGCCAGTGCGTCAACCAGACAGACAAATCTGATGTACCTGGAGCTTCAGCGTGAGATGAGGAATTTTGAACCTCGCTGTCATATTCCCAGTGACTTCTGCAGGTCGGTCCTGTACTAACTACTGAGAAATCTACAGGTAAATAACTAATAAAGGTTAAAAAAAAAAAGATTTATCACATGAAATTGACAAAGTTTGTGATATTGCAAAAGGTTAATGTTTTTTTTTTCAACCCCATCTTCCATCTCCCATCTTGCCCTTTGAATGGCCTCAAAATTCAAATACCTCACCCAAAATGGAAACTAGCCCCCAAATACCTACACATGCAAGCCAGACGTGCGCGCCCTGATCCTCTGGAGCCCTTCCTCCCATTTCAGCATTACAATGTGAATTTTAGTGAACAAACAACTTCACCCTCAGCCGGAGGAGGGAAGGAGCTCAGTGTCTCTGTTCATGAGCAGCTGCACTTTGGAAGGGTGATTACAGTAGGTGGGAAGCCTGGGTGCACGCAGCATAGCTGAGTGTGAAAAGGGGGTGTTTATGGGTGAAAAAGAGGCTTCCAGGGCTTCGGCCAATGTAGTTTTCCAGCAGCTTTGTGAAGTTCCGAAGGAAAAGAAGCGTGTGTGTTTCATAATGCATGAAACGTCGACAGCATGTGCATGTGTAACGTCATAAATGCTAAGCAGCATTCGTTTTCACGAGCGCAGAGTGAAGATGTGCCATCGCTCTCTCTTTAGACGTTCACACCAGCTCCGCTCATCCCGTTCTGGACTTTTGTCTCCCTCATTAGACAAGCGTAAGCTGCTTGTCAAATCCTCATTACCACGTTCTTCTTCTTTTCCATCGCATTCCTGCTTTTATAAATCCAGATTTGGTGCCTTTGTCTCTTTCTTTTCTTTCCCATCCTTTTCACTCACTTTTACCACCTCCTGCAAAAAAAAAAAAAACAAAAAAAAAAAAACCCCAAAAAACCCAACCTATTAGTTTTGTGCAAATGCATTGCAGTGCCATTGAAAGTTGGCAGCGATGGGGGGAATGGCACGGAAGAAGAAAACTGCAGCAGCTCTCACTGTCTCCATGGTGAGGCTGCTGACCTGGCAGGCTGCCCCCTCCCACCCCCCCATCTCTCACCCGTGTACACTCTTCTTACCTCCTACAAACTTGGCTTTGACGAAGTCGAAGCGAGAAGCGGAGAGAGGGGAGTGAGCGTCTCCATTCATGCCACGGGGGCATATTTGGGGTGAATGGTTTGCAGATTGTTACCAACTCTCGGGGTTAATGATTTCTCCCTCTTCCGAGCTCTCCTCCTCCGCTGAGCCGCTCGTCTGTGTTTGTCTCCGCCATAGGTTCTGAAGTCATTTCAGTGTTTGACTTTGTCTCTCCTTCTGTCTCTCCGCCTTCAGTCACTCTTTCCGGCCATCAATACACTCCTCCCCCTGCTCCTGTCAGCATGTGTTGATCTCCTCTCCTTTTGAGTGAGGTGGCAGGCAAAGGCTTGATAAGCAGCCGTTGGCACAGATTTGAGAAGAGCAGACAGTCAAGTCAGTTGTAGACAGGCACTAAAACGGACAAAAGCAGCGGAGAGGGAGCGGGCGCAGGGTTCGGTTCCGGCTCTGTGAGACAGTCGGTGCGGACTTTAGAGGGGGAAGGGGTTGAATGTAGGGGGAGGGGTGGTTGGGGCAGACAGAGGGGAACATGCTGGCTAACTCCTGAAGTGTCAGGAGAGTCTACAGCAGGGCTCTGGAGAAGGAACACTGCAGGCTAGTCTGCCGTTAGAGCAACCTTTGGAGAATGGATTTAAACTGAAGAAAACCTCTCTCCCTGCCCGGACGGACCTCTTCAACCAGTCGGATGTCCTCCGCTCTCTTAAAAACAGCAAATTATGGATTCTGATTCCGATTCTCCTTTCAATTATTCTTGGCCCTCTTTTCCAAAGATGAGGATGCAGAGGAAGACGGGCAAAAAAGGTAACCCGCGGTCAAATTCTCATGTGTTGTTTTTTGTCCTTTCTGGCTGTTTACGTGTTCACTGCCACTTGTGAAAAAAGTGTGACTCACTTTTTAATTAAGTAGTGTTTGACACATTTTAGATACTTGGCCTTTGCACTGCTGTTGATATATAGCATTATAAAAATGTGCACTTTCAACTACCAGACACGCCTGTCTGTTGGTTAGGGAACAATAAGGTTAAAATGAGCCAGATCTCATATACCCACACTTATTGACAGGCCTCCGGGGCAGCAGCAGGTCATTCCGGCGAGGTAAGTTGCCAGTGATGCAGCCTGATATCTGACAGTATGTTGGGGAATGTCAGATGTCTACTCAAGGTTGATTGAATGGCGGTTTGGGGCTTTTGGCGTCTTCGTGGCCAGACTGTTGTCTGCAAGACGGACTGCCGCTCAGGTGCTGTGACCTCATTAGACAGCTGCGGTCAGTCAAGTACGGAAGGTAGCTTCACACACGAACCCGTGCCGGCAGAATTGGACAGTCCTGATTAATCCTCATGAGTTACTGAAATGTCCACAGAGTTATTGTTTAGCAGCACAGTATTTAATTTTTTTTTTTGTGAATTATTGAAAAGAACAAAATGTAATTGTCAGTAGGACAATAAAAATAAACCAGAGAGAATGTCCAATATGATGCTTGGAAGGAGTTATTTGACCACAGGTGTCATCACCAAAAGTGGGTTTTTGGATTTTGTTGGAGTGTTTTATTGAGGCTCAAATGGCCCTCTATGCACCCGAGGTAAAGTAACAGCACCCTGCAGATAACGCCACCTTCTTTTGGGTTCCCTCAACACTTGTTGCTGTTTTGCTTCTTTAAATTACACTTGGTTCTTCTATTTCTCCCCTAGTGGTTATCGTTGTGTCCAGTGCTTTTAAAAAACCATTCTGGGCAATTAATGCATATGTATTCTTAAGAAACTTCTGCAAAAGAAGGAAGAAAATACAGATTTAACGTCCTGCTGAACTTTGTGTTGTTTACCTTGTACCTTTTTCAGCCAATCAGCAGCCTCCGAAGAGAGGAAACCTTGAAAAGAACTCTTTGACTCCCCCTCCTGCTTCCATCCTGCCTTTCTAGATGCCAGTCCCAGGGGTGTGCACAGGTTGAAGGGTCAGCCTCGGTGTTTAACTGCCCTGGTCTGGAAACCTGGCAGTGACTGCAGTCTTTGTCTAGGCTTCTGTAACACTCGGGCTTTCTTTCTCTCTCTACTCCAGGCATGGCTACTGTGTAGGGCTGGCTGAAGTGAAGATCAGATCACATCCAAATATACTTTCCATGAGCAAAATCCCACATAAATAGCCCCATGCCCTGCTCGGCATTCTTCAAAACCTCCTTTGAAGCGGTGACCCATGAACAGTATTTTCTGTCTTGGCAAAAACGCATTTGGAAGAAAAAGTCCAGGAAGAAATATATACTCCATGTCTGAGTTTTTCCCTCCAGCTAACCAATGTTAAACACAGATTCCAGGAGCAGACAGTCATGTTCACTCAGGCAGTGTTTATGGGTCAGAGGTGCGTGAATGATCATGCCCGTGGTAGCAGGCTGAGGCTCTGGACCTGGCACAGAACCTTCATTATTTCTCCTGATTGTCCAGCTCCTGAGGTGGACTTGTGTGAAACGCTTCAACTCTCAAACGGCAGTTTGACCACCTTCCAAAATATGACCCCCTCTGGATTTGCTCTTGAAGTAAAACTAATCCTACCGTAGATGCTTGAGATTAATTTGTATCTTACACAGAAGTAGTTCCTTTGCATTGTCAGAATTCCATGAAGAAGTAAGAGGATCTACTTTATTATCCCACAGATGAGTGTCTTTTAGGGTTTCTCTTGTGCTGTGTTGGTGCATTAGTTTGGATTTATGCCTTTACATGTGAAGGGGACAGGGATCATCTGGTATACTCATTAAAGCCTCTCTGAAAAACTCCTCTGAATTCTAGGCCTAGGCGAAAGGCAGCCGTTCACGGTGCTGTGTGTTCCCTGTTCCAAATGCTGGTAAGCTGTTACTCCGTGATGCTGGTATCTATGTGTATACTATAGTTTTAAACACTGGGCCCTGTTATAAACATAGTTTGGCGCAGTAAATCAATATTTAATATAAATAAGCCCCAGTTACAGTTTCTGTTGGCACGTACCTTTGATAAATTACCATATGCCAACTCAGAAGAAGGATTAAGGGTGAGTTGCAGTATTAATAACACTTAGGTCTTTAAAAGTAATTTTGGATTCCATACAGCGACAGATATATTAGAGGTGAGATGGATACACGTTATAGCAAAAATAGTTAAATCCAGTATCATATTTAGCTTGACAGACTTTTAAAACAAACAAAAAAAACCCCTAAAAAATCTTGTTGGACAGTAAGAGGGGATGCAAGTGTAAATAAAGCGTCACAGCATCTCTATCTGCCTCTCCTAAAAGTTCATAAATGGGAATCTGAAGGAAAACAAAAGTGATGCTCTGCAGTAAAACTATTTTGGAGCTTGCCCAGTAATCGTGGAGATGCATCAGATAGGTTTAATTCATTTTACGGAACCTTCAAAGGTAATTCTGTCATTTGTTTTCTTTGTTCAAACCTTGAACCCATTAGTTGCTGTTCAAAGGGATTTTGACTGGATAACAACGGATGATCCCACCGCTTTGCCTTTGTTTTCAGTCAGTTTTAAGCTCATATTAAATTCCATTATTTTACTGGGAACATGTGGGTCATTGAACAGATCATGCATTCCACATGTGCCTGTCTCACTGCATACTAGACAGGCGTGCACACACAGAAGGTGCACTACTGACGGTATACACTCTACTGGCACATTTGAATGTTTTTATTCAATGGTAATTGATTAACACCGAATGCTTAATCACGGCTGAAGTTTATAAAGGATCAACTATTTCACTGTGGCATCCTTAAAAACATAAATTATAAAATGCATCATCAGCGACTTGTTTTGGGTGTTGTTGCAGCTCAAACCTGTGAGCTATTTTCTTCCCTGGAGTACCTTCTGAGAAGTTGTGTTGTGGAGCAGCTTGTGTTTTGTGTACAGCAACATCCCAGAGGGAACTGTGTGTGTTTTGAGAGTAGGAGGGGTTTTTTTTTTTCCTTGTTAAACTTCACATCCTGACTGCTGCTCACAGTGACTCTACTGTGTCGGAGGAGTTCCTCTCAATACTACTGTGTGCTCACAGGGAGTTATTTCCACTCTGCTTCCAGAGCAAAAGCAGGGTGGGGAAAGGACTTGCACATAGATGCCCACTCATGACTCCTCGCACACCCGCTGGTGTGTTTTTGCGGAGAGCCAGACAGACTCGTACAGACGCTCTTGGTCTTGAACAATGACATGCAACTCCTCAGGATGTCTATGTCATTTCCCGTGTTTGTCAGAAGTTATTTGGTGTTGCTGTGGAAACCAAATGGAATATTGAAACCCCCCTCTCCGTTTCTCTCTGTGGCTTCTCTGACTCTAGAAAAAAAACTGTCTGTTCGGGAGAGTCAGGCCTCATCTCCAACTTTAGCTGCAACTGCCAGGCTTGCAGCGATGATACACGGAAAAGACCGAACGTACAGCAACAACGTGAAGGTGGATCAGGTGGGTTCGAGTAGTTTTAAACGTGACCAACGTGCGCTACAAATTAATCCTTTTTCTGTTTCAGGAGGCTGGATTTGATATGAAAGATCACCCGCCGGGTGAGGGGGAAACAAGCCCCAACTCACGCTGGGATTGCTTCTTTCCGTCCTCTCCGGAGTCCAGGACCTGTTCCCAGAAACGGCAGCCGTCCTCACCGCACAGTGACAAAAAGGGAATCCAGAGTCCCGCTCAGGAGAATCGGCGAAGGCCATTCCCTCGCGTCGGCTCCCCCTCTCTCTTCCCGTCCTCCACGTCTTTTCCTTCCTCCCCGCTGGCTTCCCCTTTTCGTTTGTTTGAGGGAGCACAGAGGCATCCAACTTTGTCGGGTGTACCAGTCTCTTCTGCTTTGCCTGGCAGAGGATGCAGCTTGACGGAGGCAAGTCGGGGCCTGAGGTGAGACCCAGTTAGGGTTCAGTTAGGAAGAGAATAAATACTTTAGAAGAACTAGTGTGAACTTTAATACTTAGATGTAAGTTTTACTCTTTTTGCCTATGCTTCTTAGTTACTGAGTGTTAGTGTTAGTGGGGTTACCATGGGAATTAAAACTCCAACAAACAGTCAAACAAATCTTGTTTGACTTTTTTCTTTTAATTTCAACTTTCATGTGACTTAGCCTCGAAAAAGACCACCACTTATCAACTCTTTGGGGCAGCAACGGGAGCACAGCTTAGAATTTTCAGGACGGGAAGTCCGGACTGATTTAGGCTCCCTGAATGTTTCATTTAAAATGTAGATTTACAGCTTTACAGAGTTTCAAAAGAGTGCGTATGCAATTTAGAATTTACCACCTAACATTATTTTTAATCCTGTCACTGTGTCTACATTTGTACGTGTGTGTCAAGTCCTAGTCTTGAATGTGACAGTGAAGAAGAGGAGATGCTGGGAAATACATACCCTTGTTCATCTTTAAAGCAGAGCTCCATATTTCAGTCCAGCTCAGGAGAAGAGAGAGACTCTTTTGACACTTCACCAGAATTGAGCCGTACTCTCTCTGACAGTACACATCAGTCCACTCAGGTAAGCCCTGTTCATACACCTTTTCCTCACGATTCTAAATGTAGACTAAAATTGTTACTAATGACATATAATGTAATGTCATTATTTTTAAGGTAGGGGTTGGAACTGTTTGGACCCTCAGTCGGTCACATGTACTGCTGTATCAACTTGCCCTCTGGACTCCCCACATTCCCCCCTGATCTGTCTTCTTATCCAGAAACCAGAGGAGGTCGAGGTGCGCCTGCGTTTCTTACTCCTACTCCTCCCCCAAAGCAAAGCCTTCAAGGCCACAGCTGAACCGAGATGTGACCATCGGTGATCTGGCAGAAGGTGAATGAACTATGACCTTTTAGCCTTTGTGACCTTTGTGTTCCTAGGAGCCAGCTGGATGGACACATGTGGCAAATATCCGGCAGGAACTTGCATACGGGTGTCATAAATCAACCGAACCTTCACTAACGTGCGACTTTAGATTGAATGAAAGCACAGTTGCGTTCAGGTTGCCTGACTCGTGCATATATGTGAACACCTACAAGTGCACAGCATTAAGGCCGTGCTTTGTCCCATGTAGATGGTGCACTGAGTAGCAGCAGTCGTTCTCTTCTTCAAGCTCTCTCTCTCTCCAAATCCCTTTCTCGTCTCAACCAAGTTAGTAAGTACGACAGTGGTTGGCGGCTTTTACAGTCTTGCTGCCAAAGCCTGCGATGAATCATTGACTGGAAATCAAAACTCTTGTCTTTTATGATTAAAAACTTTATGTGACCATGTATTTAAACAGGGCATCTGTACAGAATAGAAAATCCAAATAAATAATGTGTTAACTCTTTAAGTCAACTTAAAAACGGGATGTTAATCATTCTGGTCGCTCCCTTCCTTTCTGGTGAGCAAAAATGTGGTTTTTCCCATATTTACTAGTATGCTTGACTGATTGACAAATGTTGTCAGTCGAGATCAAAGCTTTGGAAACTTCAGGATGTGTTTGGATATCATCTGGGACATAGTTTGCTCTCCTCTTGGTTCTGGCATCTTTGCTTTCATCTGGTTTTCAAGGCTAAACAGATGTGCTTTGTTCTATTTCGGTGGGGGTTTTACTGGATTGTTTAATTTTTCATTGGTGAGAGTGGTTTTCAATAGCACTGGTGATTTACCTACTTTTATTCACTCGTGTTTCATGTTTACTCATTTGTGTTTTTTGTTCTGTCTTACAGAGCAGAGAGCCTTCAGTCTGAATGAGAGTCCCAGAGAGAAGAGGTAATTTCCTTTTGACTCAGAGCAATACTCTCTGTGGTGTGCTCATTGTTTACATCTTCCTCCCTTTTTAGGTTTTTTTTTTTCTAGCAGTTGAAGAATGTGTGCATTTCAACATTTGTGTATCTGTGTCCTATATAAAAGCTGTGGCTGGGATGTGAGTGTGCAGGATATGACATACTTCCTGATGCAAAATCAGGCTCAAAACTATGTTCTTATTTCACCCTTCAGAAAAAACCTCACATAAACAGCAAATTATCAGATGTTCCTGGACTAAAGGGCTCAGATCTTTACATGCTGTATGTAAAGTGTATGGTCTCTGTGGATTTACTCACTCGGTGTATTTCAGCACATACAGAACTTAACTTTTATTTCTAAATTCTACAGTGTCACAAAATTCTTTCAACACTATCATAACAGATATTTATTTTAGAGCTGGCTTATCTCATTTAACCTCATAAAAAATATCACCTGCTTATGCATTTTATTGCAATAACCTTTCATTGCCAACAATCAAAACATTCTAGAAGCTAATCTTTAGAGCATCAATTGTTATATGATGTAACTGTTTAAATTGTTACAACCAAATTGTTGTAATCTCCGATAAACAGGGGTCTGATTTGATCTGATTTCTTTGCTACTATCCATGACATTATTGTTGCTCTAGTCTTAACAACCGGTGGATGTTGCCTTCATCTTAAGCTTTAGCTAAT
>CAAE01014993.1:594492-660560 GCA_000180735.1 Tetraodon nigroviridis | reverse complement strand
AACAGAAAAGTTCAGAGGCCAGATTATCTCCGCTTGCTCTACTTTAACATGTGTGTTCCAGCAGGAAAATGACTGGCGTATTCCTCGGCTTGCTTTTCTGCCGGGGGTTGTGTTATTCTTTGGCGGTTTACGTGATAGTTTGGGTTCCACTGGGCTAAATGAGCGATCGAGTTTATTTACAATTTATGTTGCAGGTAAAGACAAAAGAAATAAAGGAAGGAAAAGAGAGGCTGGGCAACCCTAATGGACACCAGTTTGCTCCCGTCTCTCCGTCTGGTCCCGCGCTCTGTGTGGCCTGTGAGAAGTCTGCTTCTGGGAAGGAACTGCTGCAGTGCTCCAGTAAGTGCTGCGCCGCCGCTGTTCACGTCTGCGGTGGCCGAACTGTTTAGGGTTTATGTTAATCGTTTTGCTTCCTGATGTTTGGTTTGAACATGAAGTCAGTCAGTTTTCTCCCACTTTTAAAGTCAACATCCGTCACAAGGTGCAACAACTTTAGCCCCTCAGCCATGTGGTTCCAGAACCCCTGAAATGTGGTCATTTTCTTTGTCATCAGCTGACCTATCAAATGATTTGGGGTTTCCATCTGTCTTTGCCTGTAGTCTGTTCCCTGCATGTCCATAAAAGCTGTCGCGAGTCTGTCGGAGCCTGTGGAAAGGTAAGCTCCCCCCCACACACACACTCTACAGTAAAACAGACCATGGCAGTTGAAAAAAAACCTATATGTTAAAAGAAAAAAATTAGTGAGGTACACCACCAAAGCGATCTATACTGAGGGAATATAGCAGATAATAAAGAGGGAAGAAAACATTCAGGGCTGACCTTTGCCACAAACTTTATGTATTATATTAGGTTTACTTTTCATTGACTTTGTAGAAAAATAGGTTTTACTTTGAATTTTTTTGTTAATGTCATTAACAAGCTATAGCAAGAAGCTTGTAATTACAGTGTTAAGCAGTAAACCTGTATAACTTCCTAAATATCAAACCTTTAAATAATCACTTAACATGCTACGGCTTTTGTTGAAGTCGGGTCTACCATTGGTCATGTCCTCTGTCCCTTGGCGTTCTGTGACATTCTTCAATGCGAGCGATAAAAGCCTGATATCAAAGCAATGAGTAAACGAGTTCCTGAGACCGAGGAAGTGTCCACAACAGGAAGAGTAAATTGCTTTTGTTGTGACGATGGAATGTGTTTCAAACATCCTGACGATGTCATGTCTCCTACATGAGGTCTCTCCAAACAATGTAAACTGTGTTGGCTGAATTTGCTCTGTCGTAACCACAACTGTTTTTTCCTCAGAAGCCGCTGGAGAGGAATGCATTGCTGATGAAAAGCAAGACCCAGTCTCTCCCACAGAGTAGGTCCCCCATCACGCACGACTCCCTTGGTCTTTGATTAAGTTATTACCTGTCCTCCCTTGCTTTTACTACAGCAGATTAAAACGACCATTTTTCAACATCCTTTAACCCCCTCTATTTAATTTTTTTTTTTTTTTTGGTTAAAAAGGTTAAAATTTAATCTTTCTCAGTGGGAGATCCTGCTGGGGTTGTGTTTATGAGCATGTTTGTGCACGAGGACAGAGGTTAAACGTGCTGAATGTGTGCAGACGGGTCCTCTGCGTGCCTGGTCTCTGACACTGAGCGTAAAACATATTTATCTTAAACTATATTCTTTCAAATAGTCTCACACTTAGTTAAACAATGAATGTAGATATCACTTACTACTGTTCTACGACTCAAGTCACAAAGAAAACAAATAAAGAACTCAAACGAGACATTTCAAGTATTTAAATCAATGTTAACCAAAGTGTAAATAATTCGGTTTCTGCTTATTGTCTTGCTCTAATTCTCCAGCCTCTGTCAAAGAAAGTTCTCCAGCCTCCATTTTCTCTCCATGCTCATCCTCGTCACTTCCTCCAATGACCAGAGATAAAAAGGAAACGGCCCTCCCTCTCTCCAAAAGCCTCTCCATATCTACCGAGGGCAGGTGGGACCACACAGCATGTTAGAGTCAAATCTGAACAGGGCTTGTTTGACATTAGCTGTGTTTAGTGTTGAATGTCCCTTGGCTAACTTTATTCAGACACACATTATTGGCGCAGTAAATGTTTTTAAGATTATTGGACGAATTAAATCGGTCTCACACAGGCTACCTCAGTTTTTCAATCCAAATCATTTTGCCTCTCCATAGACGACTAAGTGATGCTGCGAAGATAGAAAGTGAGGGCGGTGGCGCAGTTTACGCCAACAGCTCGCCATCTGATGAGGGAACGCCGGTCACGACCGCTCCTCCTTCTACCGAGCAGCCAATCACTGCGCAGGGTGGGAAACACACCCTTGTATGAAACAAGACACAGACGCATATTATCACTATTTTAGGTCAACTGTGTTTTGTGTGCGTTTTTTTGATTCCTACAGATGCTGTCGATGCATCTCTACTGAGTGACCTCTCTGCCGACCTGCTGGGACTGGAGGTTGAGTCCTGGAGTCTGGCAGTCAGTCCCGAGTTTTGCAAGCAACACGACAGGCGCACTGTAAAGCGACAGGATGTCATTTATGGTGAGCCTTCGGGATACAGAATTTTTTTTATATCTTTACGTGTTTGTTCCAGGTTTATTTTATGTCCTGATTACTTCAGCCGGTACAGACCAGTATATTTTATGCCTGTCCCATGTAGAGCTGATCCAGACGGAGTTACATCACATCCAAACTCTGACTGTGATGTCAGAGGTGTTCAGGAGAGGTATGGTGGAGGAGCTACAGCTTGACTGGGACTGTGTGGCCCGGATCTTCCCTTGTTTGGATTCCTTGCTGCTTTTTCACAGAAACTTTTTTGGGGCATTACAAGAAAGGCGACAGGCTGGAACGCAACCCAACAACCCGCAAAATTATTTTATTAACCAGATTGGAGATGTTCTGCTTCAGCAGGTTGGTGGAAGATGCAGTTTTAACCTGTGAACACACTCAAGCATCAGTCACTCATGGCCTCTTTCTCAGTTTTCAGATGAAAATGCAGAGACAATGAAGGAGGTATATGGAGAGTTCTGCAGCCATCACATGGAGGCTGTGAATGTCTTTAAAGAACTGCTGCAGCAAAATAAAAAGCTCCAAAACTTTGTCAAAGTAAGCTGCTTGACTAAAAAAAAACCTATTACATTACATTTTTGCCCTTCAGTATGTAAACTGACATTTTTGCTCACAGCAACAGAGCAATAACTCGCTGGTCAGAAGAAGAGGGTTGCCAGAGTTCATCCTGCTGGTCACTCAGAGAATTACCAAGTATCCGTTGCTGTTAGAGAGGATGCTGCAGTACACTCAGGGTATGTCGGCGCTTCTTTGTCACAAAATTCTGAAAGTGAAGAACACACAAATAGCAAAGCATGTTCAGTGTTTGAGCATGTTTGTAGACAGAGAACGGAGAGGTAATTTCCTGGATTCATTCATTTCTCTGTATTCAACTGACATACGTATATATTTGTTTTTATTATATTGCAATGAAAAAAGAAGTATTAAAGTATAAAGTTTTCAATTCAGCTTTTTTTGGCTCCCACAGAAGGATGTCAGGAGCACTTTGACCTGTCGTGCTCCTTGGCTCAGATTCGTGACATCATCACCGCGGTGGACCTGACTGTAGATAAATATGAAAAGTGTCAGGAACTGCAGGAAGTGCTGGCTCGGCTGGAGAACAAAAGCACAGCTAAGCTGAAGAATGGCAAGGTGTTCCGCAAACAAGACCTACACAGCAAACACAGGGACCTGCAACATAAAGGCTTGGTCTACTGGAAGACTGCCACAGGTCGTCTTAAAGGTAGGTATGAACATGACCTCATTTGGGAGTTACACGCTAAAACCTTCTTATTTAATCTCCCATCTTATATTTTTTGCAGATACTCTGGCTCTTCTGCTTACCGATGTTCTTGTCTTTCTGCAAGAGAAAGACCAACGTTTCATATTTGCTGCTGTGGTAAGCTGTGGCACTGAAAAGGAATCAGCTTGTTTTATTTTCCGCCGTCTGTTCAGGGTGTCTGTATGAGTTTTTATCTGCTGTTTCAGTGACCAAAAGCCTCCTGTGATCCCTCTGCAGAAGCTCATAGTTAGAGAGGTGGCTAATGAGGAGAGAGGCATGTTCCTGATCTCTGCCTCCGCAGTGGGACCGGAGATGTATGAAGTTCACACCACCAGCAAAGATGAGAGGAACTCATGGATGAGACACATACGGCAAGCTGTAGAGAGGTGAGTGTGTGTGTCTGCGTGTACAGTTAGTCAGTAATTTTAAAAGAATTTATTAAAGTTAATGTGTTAACAAATAAACACAAAGGCAGAATATCTCACCTTCTGGTCTATGTGATAGTTGTCCTGAGGAAGAAGAAGAGGAGGATAAATGTGCTGAGACAGAGGAGGCCAGGCGTACGGCAGAAGCGAGGGCGCTGAAGATCGCAAAGTTTCAAGGTAAGCAAAAAAAAAGCGTGAGAAAACTTTTTTTTTGTCATCATCTTATAAACACCAGATCTAATCTTTGGTGTAGAAGCCTTGTTGGGGCACGACCAGCAAATCTGCAACACCCTGGAGGAGAAGCTACAGCTGTATGCTGAGCTCACAGACCTGACGCTGAGCTCCCCCGAGCCTGTGGCACACCGCCACCTGTTGGTGCCGCCCGACTCCGACAGTGAAATTCCTCCACAGGCGACCTCGCTGCTCACCGCCGCTCTCAGAGAAGGTGAACGGCGCCGTCGTGTTGTGTGGACGTCAGCGCGGTCAAGCTTGACCTTTTACAAGCATAATGATTATTAGGGTTATTATGGATTGTTTCAGTTTTTCAAAATCAATATTTTGCTCGTCATCATAATGTTGATTATTAATTGATAACATCATGTAATTTGTTGTAGCTGATAGAAATAATTTACAGTTGAATTCAAAATAAGAAGAAATGTGCAATTAAATAATTAAAATACAAATAAAAGTACCCCATTTTAAAACTGTTATTACTCAGTGAAACACCGAGCTAAGTTGGGTTTTTCTCCCTCTGCAGCGGAGAACCTGATGAACATTCTGCAGAGCCGTGATGGCCTCTCTGGTCAGAGTCAGAGCTCTCCTGTAGGAGGACCAGTCGGCTGCAGCTACAACAGCCACGGCAGCAGCATCCAGGAATCTCCTTCTGAACGTGAGCCGCAGAAATTCATTCCCCTTTGTTTTTCGATTCTGTTGAAGTCAGCCTGGCCACCGTGACATTTGCTTGAGCCCTTCTGCTCCTCTTGCCGCTACAGCGGATTATCTGAGCACGCTCAGCATGAGCTCGACCTCTCTCGGCTCAGACAGCGAGCTGACAGGGATGGACAGCACGCTGTGGAGCTCTGCCGGTGAGCTGAGGAGAGCAGACAGTAAAGGGACGCTCTTCAAGGTTGGACCACTGTAGTTCCTAACTGCTCGTGTCTAAAGTCAGACCTGTGGTCCTGATTCCCTCCGATAACTTGCTTCTGTGCAGGTGGCCGAGAGCGTCCAGAGTCTGACTCAGCTCCTCTACAGTCTGCAGGTGGGAGAAGAAACCACTTTCACTCTTTTCAACCACTGTATCTGCAGTGCAGACGTTTTTACTTAATAGTCATTTAAATATATATATATATATATATATATATATATATATATATATATATATATATATATATATATATATTTTTTTTTTTTTTTTTTATTAATAGAAAATAAAGATACCTTAGATTTCCAGTGTTATTTGGTCATAGTTAAAATTACTCATGACTAGCTAATTTATTTTGAAATTCTTTTTTAATACATTTGTTGGAAAATGTTGTGGATTGAAAGGACGGTTTTACCATCTTCCTCTGTGTTGGCAGGCTGCTATAACTCTCCAGGACAGCTGCCACGAAGTGCAGAAATTCCTCCTCCAGGAGGGAGAAAAACCTCAGCTCCGAACTCTCGCTTCCCTCCAGATGAATCAGGTATGTGGACTAGACCGTTACACTTCGGCAGACTGCTGTACCAGTTGCTTTTTTTTTTTTCTGTAAATAACAATTTTGTAACCAGAGGACCAAACTGTCGTACAGGAGCAGGAGAAGCAGCGAAGCGCAGATAAGAAGAAAGAGGATGTAGATAAGAAAATTTTAGAGAAGAAGAAAGAAGAAATGGACGACGAAGTGCAGAAACTGCATGTTAAACTAAAACAAGAGCAGCAGCGCTGGGACAGGGAGTGTGTGGCCAGAGAAAAACAGCAGGTGACTCTCCTCCCGTTTCCCTCTTTAGCTGTGTCATCAGAAGAAAGAAATCATCTTCATGGTACCTCCATCCCTTACTGGACTCGGGTTTTATTTCTTGAAAGCTGTAAGCGCCTCCTCTGTGTTTCCAGAGCGAGCATGAGAGCTTGCTGGAGGAGCGGGAGCAGCGGTGCCTGCTGGAGGCCGAACGCCTGCGCTGCGAGCGAGAGCAGCTGGAGTCCCAGCTGCTGGAGTATCAGCTAAACGTGGACAGGCTGAGGGAGGGCCAGCGGAGTGTGGAGCTGGAGAAGGAGAGGGTGGAAGCCCAGCAGAGGGTACTGCAGAGCTGGAGACATAACCGCCAGAGCAGCCTGCCTGTTACCATACCGCTGGATGAGTACAAGGTGAGGAAGGAGGCCAGAAGATGAGGACAGGTGATGCGGCGTTGATGCTCTGCTAACAGTGTTGTGTCCATTCTCTAGGCGCCCGCTCACAGCCGCACAGGCAGCCTGGATGGCAGATGTTCCCTGTACGCAAACCAAACCGTGCTGGCCACCCTCAAGCAGAACCACCTCCACCAGCAGCAGCTTTTGCCAAAGAAGAACCTGGGCGGTAGTCTGCACAGCTCCAGCTACACCGCTAATGTTGGCCTCAACAGCCTCAACAGCCTCAACACCTTGCTGAGTCAGACGCACAGCAAGCAACCCCCGGATGGTCTCGCTTACCCAAACCACACCAAGAGCCACGGCTGCTCCTGGCCCCTCCAGGACTCCGCTGGGCTCACAGCACAGACTCAGAGACCAGCCACGAGTAAGGGAACCTTCCCGTGCAGCTCTTTAACGAGATCAACTCAGACTATTGTCATCTGTTTGCTAGTGGTTCAAGAATCCAATCTGAGTTTTGTTTTCTAATGGTTCCCCTCCTCCCATCTCCTGCAGGTTTCAGCCCACCATTGGATAGGCGATCCTTTGACCCCTGGGTGTCAGAGGTCCCAGGTCATGGATTTTATGATGATGACTATCCATCCTCCCCCTCTCTTGCCCCCCTCTTACCCCCACAGGCTTACCTTTCACTTGAAGGGCAGAATGGGGAAGAGGGAGGCGAGGAGAACGTCGTTTATCTCTGAGAATCGTTAGAGAAGGTTGGAACTGGACCCCAAGAGACCGTATCTTTAAATTTGTAGCTTTGTTTGTGTTTGTGTGCCTTTTCATCCATCGTATTGATGGGTATAAGTATAACAAAAAAAGGAAAAGATAAAAAGGGAAAAACAGCAGGAAGGAAGCATGCACAGTTACATTAGAGCACGATTGTGCCTTTACTGGTGAGCGTTGTGGTTGTTAATCATTCTTCTCCTCCTGTGTGGTGACATCAGCTTATTTGCCAACAATTTTTTAAAAGACACTCCCAGTGTTTTACTTCTACCAGGATTCCTTTTAGTATCTGTTGCACTTTTTATGACGTTAACGGTACTTTAGTGCCCCATCGTCTGGGACCTAATGTACCAAAAAGTGGACACAAGAACTGCTGTGGAGTTTGTTTGTTTTATTCCAATGAGCACTTAAAAAAAGGAAATATTTGTAGTGAAAATTAAGAACTTCCCCAGATGTGTGTACAGAGAGCTATTGTGAGTAATGACTAATATGTATAGAGGGTTTATCTGAAAGGTAAGAATAAAGACATAATGACACTATTGTATAATACTTAATATATGTATGCGTGGATGGAAAAGGCTACCTATGCACACGTTTAAAAGAAAAATGTGTCTTTTTTTGTTTCCTCACAAGTGCCAAAAATCATATGTGATGCTATAAGTAATTCCTGTAAAGATTGTTTGTTTGTGTTCCTTATCTAATAATTTATTGGGTGCACATTTTGCTTAATGCGCTGTGAATATCATGTTTGATTTGCGTTCTCTCGTGATCTCCGTACCCTGTACTGTGATGTGCCTTAACGACGTGTTGTACATAAGAGATCATCACGCCCAACTTCATGTTTTTCAGTGTTTTTTTTTTATTTTTTCTATGTTCTGGTCTTGAAATATTGTGGCACACTGCCGAGAGGTTTCCTGTGACTGTGAAGTGAGTTTGTGCAGAACACGACGTGCAGTTTCCGCATCAGTGAGCGGAAGGAGAAGGTTCAGCATGTCTTTGAGGACCCTGCTGGAGCTGTGTCTGCTGTTGGGTCCTGGTGCTCTCTGCCTGGTCCCAGGTGGGTGAATTTCATTTCAATCCTCTCACTGAACCTCTTTGAAAGCCTGCTCTTTTTACAATGACTTGAGATCCGTTGCAGTTTGGAGGCTCCCAAAGCCGCACGTCATTGATGTGGAAGCGCTCAGTGCCAAACGGACGCTCCTGGTGAGCTGGCTGGCAAATCGCACCAGCTTGCTGGGCGCAACTTGTGAGCTCCAGATCGGCCGGACCGAAAACCGCACCATCGTATTCAGCGTGAGTGGAGGAGGATTCACTTTTTTCACACCTTTTTCCTCACACTCTCTAACCTTACAGAATTAATTCTCTAACCATTTGCGTGACTGTTGAACCAGGCAAATATTACCGTATGCAGTTTGGGTAAAAAGGTGTGGACGTGGACCTCTGACCTGCCTCTGGAGTGTGTCGACCATTCAGTCAGGATGCGATACCTCTACAATCAGACTGTCCCGAGTCCCTGGAGTAACTGGAAAAACAACTCTGGTGAGCTGATGCAACTGGAGAAAAAATATTTTAAAAAAAGAAAGTAAAAGTGTTTTAGGCCTCTTATGAGCTCTTTTCTCAAGTGCTTGAGAGCTGCTCTGTGACCTGCAGGAGCTCAGCCCGCAGACAAGACCAAGATGTTCCCCTTCCAGCAGGTGTTGAGGGAAGGTGACAGGGCCATGTTCTGCTGCGTGCCCCCACGGGGGGTCCCTATCACGGGCATGACCCTGAATGACAGAAAATACCCTCTCATCCACGTCACAGCGGCGGTCAGAGCCATTTCTGTGGAAAACCTCACCATCCCGACCACTTTAATCAAAGCCGTCGCGCTCGGCTGCATCGAGAGCGGCCAGAGGAAGTTGTCGGTCTGGAACTATGTCAGTTGTAGGTTTGAATTCTTTTTTTAATGTATATATTTTTTGAAACTGGGTTAATGTGTGTGTGTGTGTGTGTGTGCTGCAGTTCCTCCCCAGAAACCCAGAAACCTCAGCTGTGTGACCTCAGACTTGACAACTGTCACCTGCAGCTGGGACCCGGGCAGAAGACGGGACCCGTACGACCGCAACGAGCAAACGCACACACTCCACGTCCAGTGAGCACACGGATAGACACCACAGAGTGGGCTGGGCCGTGACACAGGCTTTGAGTCCGCTCATTTCTACGGGTTTTTTCTCACAGGGTTGTAACAAATATAAACCACATGAGTGTTTCAGCTGCAACCTTCGCTGTGCTTGAAGGTCGTATTTGAACCCTTCTTCCCGTTTCCCAACAGGAATTCGGACCTCAGTCCTGTCGTATGCCAGCAGTCCTGGTGTAGCTTCCAGGCAGTGCCGCATTTGGAAGAATACAACATCAGCGTGGTGGTAAAAGACCTGCTGGGAGAGGAAACCGAGAGCTACCGCTTCAGCATCCGAGACAGAGGTCAGAGGTCACAGATAGTTTTCACCACACGGGTGTGAGGCTGAGCCGTGGAGGTGGAGTTTGAAGCGCGCTGCTAACCCAAACGGGCCTCGATCTGCCTCGCTGACAGTGGCTCCGGTGGTGAAGTGGCACAACCTGTTTCCTGGAGTAGCTACCGCCAACCTGTCCTGGACCATCCGGGGGAACCTGACCGTGCACAGCCTCCTCTGTCAGGTCACGGCTGACCCCAGCAGCAGCCGCAGCAGCCGCAGCAGCAGCAGCAGCAGCAGCAGCAGCTCTGAGGTCAGCTCCATCATGTTTGGCCTCGCTGACGTTGGACCGTTTTCTGTGTTTTTCTTTACTTCCCGTCTCTGTGTCTCTACCAGCTGAGCTGCGACGCCTTCGGGGGGATCTGCAAAGTCACGCTGACACGTCTGAGTCCCAGCTGCAGGTACTCGGTCAGGGTGCGCTGCTCTGCCGTGGGGAGGCTGTGGGGCCCGTGGACACAGGCCGCGGCCTTCCAAACCTGTGAGTCTCCTTGGATTGTGGAGTAAAGGTTGATTTGTGCCGATTTTGCAAAAAATAAGGGATGCAAACATGCGTTTTCACAACTCAGAAACATATCTTTTTACTTTGCAATATTAGTAGAGAAATACGATCAATTTTTACTCCTGGTCATTCGTCCAAAGTTTAGACAGCCAGTCTTTGTGCTCCCCTTCAGACCCAGCAGTGACGCTGGATGTGTGGAGGAGAATAAATCAGCTGTCTGACCTTCACAGCCGTCAGCTCACCCTCCTCTGGACGCCAGTAATCAGTGCTGTATTTCTTCGTAAAAACTCGCGGTGCCACGCATGCAGCGTTTTTGCTTTGTCTTCAGCGCGTTTCCGGCTCTGCTCCCGACTTGACCATCCGAGGTTACGTGGTGGAGGTGTCCCGGGAGGACACAAAGCGGAGCTTGTGGAGGGACGGCGGAGAAACCCAGGCAGAGTTCTCCATCGGCTCGGGACGGTATGACGTCACCATCAGGGCCGTCGTCCGCGCGGGCCCCAACGTCTCTGCTCACATTACCGTCCCTCAGAGGCAGGACGGAGGTGGAGGTGAGCACCGGCGGGGTGGATTCCTGAGTCTGACGTGATGATGGTGAAGCTCAGACACGCGTCTCTGCACAGAAATCCCCCCGGTTTGGAAGCGGCTGCACGGCGCCGCCGCCGCTGCCTTCAACTTGTCCTGGGGCCACCTGGAAACTGCCACCTGTGGGTATACAGTGGAGTGGTGCATCCCAGGAGACAGAGATCCTTGTGCCCTGCAGTGGGTGAAGGTGCCGGCGGGAACCAACATGCTGTCTTTACCTGCTGGTAGTCTTTTTCTTTCTTTTTTGTGCAGTCATCCACTCACAGGAGTGGCTGCGGCTCTCATACTCTTCTGTTTTGCAGGGAATTTTAAAGCTGGCTGCAGATTTACATTTATTATTTATGGATGCACAGAAAGCGGACACAGGCTGCTGGAGATCCAGACGGGCTACACACAAGAGCTCCGTGAGTGTTTCAGCATTCTGAAGCAGGAGGCTCCACCTGGTGATGCGTTTACTTTGTAAATTGGGTTTGTTTTCCTAAAAACTGCTTCTCAGAATCTGTGGAGGCTCCAAATCTGGGTACATTTACAAGTGACTCCTCATCTGTGACCCTGGAGTGGCACTATAACGAGGACGATGAAGCCCATCCGGCTTTCATCACTGGTTACCTGGTTACGGTGCAGGAGGTGCAGCAGAACACGCTGACAGGCAAAGCTGCCAATCTTCCTTCAGTCTGCTTTTTTAGAAGCTGAATCATTTAGTGTTTGTTGGTGCTCACACACTGGCGTCGTGTTAGAACAAAGCTCATCTGTTCACCAGATCTGCTCAACGTGTCGGTGTCAGACCCCCGAAGAAAGTCCGTCACCGTGGACGGCCTGCAGCCGAACCGGGACTACGTGCTGTCGGTGAGCGCTCTGACGCGGCAGGGGCCGGGACTGGCTACCAGCATCACCATCAGGACCAGACCCAGCTGTAAGCTCCACAACAGGCGCAGACGGAGTCAAGGTGGTGGCGTGAGACACAGTCTGAACACTTCCTTCCTCTCCCATCGGCCAGACTCCGCCCACTTGGTGAAGATCCTCACGCCCGTCTTGCTGCTGCTCTTCTGCGCCCTTCTGCTGTGGCCCCGGAGGAATGTGTGAGTCAGGGCAGAGCCGAATCCCCTCAGGCCTCCAAGAGAGCCTCACGCGTGCCTTGTTCCACCCCCAGAGTGAAGACCAGGTTAGTCGGGATATTCGCCTATCCTGCTGGTATGAACGTCAGAGCGCCAGACTTGGACAGCGTCCTGCAGGAGGTACGGACAAAACTCCGCTTTTCTACATCCTGTCAGGGCAATTTTCTATTTTACATTAAATCACAGGGCAGATTTTCTGTTTTCAGATGGTGAAGAGGCTGCAGTCTGAGGAGGTAGAGGAGTGCAGAGAATGTCACATCGAGATCCTGGACACCGGAGCCCTTCTGGAGGCCACCAGCGAGGCGGACGCCCTGACGCGTCTCGCTCCAGGGTCCTCTCGCCCTGAGGAGCCACCACCCACCCAGGTCCCGATCCAGGTGGACTACTGTCCGCAGTCTGCGCCCCTGCCCCTCCAGGCGCCACCCGCCAGCCACTGAGGAGCGGTCTGGAGGAAGGAGATGATACCGTTTGACCCCGAAGCCGCATGTCCAACAACCCCCAAACCAGCTTCGTTCCTAAAAAAAGACTTTCGTGCTGCTTCTGTTCAGGTAAAACCAGAAAAACCACAAGAGGACGAGTCCCTGGAATCCGCTTCAGCTGCTATCAAGGTCTTCAAAAGTCACTTTAGAGTGTAATAGTTTTCAAATGGGAATTAAATGACCGTAGCAGGACCTCCTTTTTGACCTGCTGTTGTAGTTGCTGTACTGGTGGCCGGGGCTGACCTGGGTAAGGGGGGTGGGGGGTGAGGGACGCCCCCGTAAGGGACCACAGCCGGTTACAGAATCCACAAATAACTTTCTAGAAAAGGTTTTATTGTCTACATTAAAGGTGCAACACCCTAACGGAGCTAAGACTCCAACCCCAGAGGTCCCCTCTCCTCTTTCAGGGAACCTAAAACGGATGTTAAAGAACATTTAACAGCGACAGTGTCCACCGGAGGCAGCCGAGCCCCTCGAAAAACATGCAACACAACACGGACGGTGCCCAAAAGAGTCACAGCTCGGCCGTCGCAGTTAGGGCCTCGTTGTCATGGCGCAGGACAGCAGGAAGCAGACAACGAGCAGCGTCTTCTGACCCGCCACCAAGCCCTTTTCACCCCCACGCGGACCTTTGAGCCGGCCGACGACTTCAGGAGGCGGGAATAAGTGAGGAGAGCAGGTTTCCAGGGATTCCACCCTTGGATCTGTTGGAAGTCTTTTCCTCTTCAGTAACGGCTCTGCGCGAGCTGTGTGTTCGTACCGCCCAAGTCCGTGAAACACACCGTAGCGCAGGAGCCGGCCTTCACACAGACGGTCGCTGATGGCCTCTCACCCGCTTCTTTTTCTTCTTTCTGAGGGAAAAAACAGACGACTAAATTCAGGTGGGCTTTTTTTTTTTAAACTTCTGACGACATCAACACAGCAACACACAGTTCACGGTTAGGTGCGGGTTGCCAAGCAACAGGAATTAAAACTTCCTGTGTGGCAAAATGACGGCGTCAACAAAAATCTGATTAAATCTGGTAAAATAGTGGTTTTACCGTTTGGGTGGTGACACCATGCACTTCCAGAGGACAGCGTAGAGAAGAAGGAGAAAAATAATGAAGACTGTTGCAGCGATTGCGCCTAAAAACACACACACAGAGTTTAAAACAAGTTAATGATCCAAACTTTACCATGAACTATCTGGTAAGATCGGTTTCGTCTTTGCACCTTCCAGGTACAGAAATCAATCCCGAGTCCTTCCTGCATTACTGGCTTTTTCAGGGTCACTGGGGTCAAACCCAGCAGGGTGAAGTCCCTCCTGACAGATCACCTGACAGGACACACACTAGACACTCAAACAACTAGCTGCCCTTTAGAGTCTGCGGTCAACCCAGAAGCAACAGTGCAACCATCAGTCACACGTTAGGCATCCAGGTGGAAAGTGTGTGAGGAAGCTGCAGCACTGCGGGGGTGCACGGAGCCCACGGGTCACAGAACCTTGGAAACGTTAACACACAGCCCAGGAATGCAACTGCCAAAGACCTGCTGAGGATGATGGGAGGATTCAAACGGACGTGGAGCCCTGGGTCGGAACCAGGCCAGACCTACCGGGAATGATCCCACTGCTGGTCAGAGCGACGTCTGTCCACGGAGCCTGCGTGGCAGCTGTGCCGGAATCTAAATGGGGGTAAAACACGAGTGTCAGACGCTACTTTGGTGCACGTGTGCTCCTCCACGCCAAGTTCTATGGCAACAACCACATTTTCCTGTGTGTGCATGTGAGTGGATCCAGGGTTGCAGGTCATTATCAGCGAGCCACATCACCCCAAAGGCACCTGAGGCAGACCCAGGAGTGTCAGCCGGTTCCACCAGCTGCTCCACCTGTGTGTTCTCTGCTTGCAGCACCACTTCTATGCAAGTGTGTATCTGAAAAATGCTGAAACTCACCGTTTGCTAGTTGAGGAGTGTGTAGAACCTGCAGCCTGAGGACATCTGGGTCACCCATCTGAAAGAGCAGCAAAACACTGGTTGTTTGTCCTGAATCTGAAAAGTGGAGCAAGGTGACAGCGTGTGTGTCTGTGTGGGTGTGTGTCTGTGTGGGTGTGTGTCTGTGTGTGTGTGTCTGCTGAGCACGCTGACTTGTTATCTGCGGGTTAATATTTGCCATTTCAGACTGGAAAACAAAAAGCGACCAGACTCCAGGGACACTGTAGTAAAGAGTCCAGGTGGGGGGCGGGGGGTCGGTGCCCGTCGGATGGTCGTGAACGCACCCAGGAAGTCCGGTAGCAAAGCCAGCGGACGCTAACTTACTGCTGCTGCTCCACGGGCAGATCGCCCAGCTTGCAAACCCAGCGACCCGGGTCCAGGTTAGACCCGTCCTCGCCCTCCCCGCTGCTCACCTCGGAGCTGTTTGCGCCGCTCTTGTTTTTCACCTCCGTCCGCATTTGCAGGCCGCTTCTGCTCTTCTTCCCATGTCAGCGGCGCGTGGAGCCTGGCGCGCCTCCCGTGCTGCGTTCACGGGACCGCGCTCACGTTGCTGACACATTGTTAAAACTCTTCCATTTCTTTTCCCGTTGCACCTTTCGAAAATAATAAACACATACATACATTACCTACATTAAAATAAATACAGAATGACGATGTTCTAACTGACTGACTTCCCAGAAGCTTTTTTTTTTTAGATAAAAACAGTGATATTTCGCCACATTTCCTAAAAAAGACGGAAGCGTGAAGGCGTCGCCTATCAGCCGGTCAGGTGACTTGGTGCGCTGAGCGGAGTCAGTTTCTCCACACTGGGAATAAAGAGCTGAAACAAACCGGTTCTGCTCTTATTGAGCCAAATTCTACTAGGTGAACAACCCGAGTTCGTTCTGTAGTGTAAAGCTTCACTGATGAACATTATTAACGCATAAGGAGGCGTGTAAAACCATCCATAAACCCCAAAACGCGTCGAATGATGCCAAGATACAAAATAACAAAAAAGTTTGAATAGTAAATAATAAAAAAAAATAGTTGGATTATCGAGATGCCAGTTTAATGTCATTAATGAGAAACCGTTTTATTTATCCTCTCAGGTGGAGACACACACCAACGAGTCCGTAGAGATATTGCACAAAGATTTACACTGTAAAAGCATCAAAAGCGAGTCAGAACACACGCACGAACACGCACACGCAGGAATAGTGTTCATTTACACAGGCACTCAATCTCAATGCTGCCTGTGGACGTGGTGTATCGGTCACACACACACACACACACACGCACACACACACCAACAGCAGTGATCACACTTCTAAAACACACATGAAGGCATGTCCTGATGTTGACTGATCAGCAGTTCAAGAAAAGTGACTAAAACACAAAGAATTAGCATTGGCAGTATGTAAAAGGTCCCCGGAGTGACTCAAAATAATATTAGGTTCCCAAACACGTCCGCATCTATCGTGTTGTTGTCAGGAAGGACCCGATTTTAGGGTGAACGACTGTTGTTGTGATGATAATCACTTGTGTCACAAGACAGCAGGCGGGCACGAGCGCCGCGCCAGAGAACCGGCATTTGAAACCCAAAGAGTGAAAAACACGACGGCAGAGAGCCGAGCAGACGCAGAATCCACCTGGTCGACAGATAACAATGAGCAAGGTCTCAGAGGGAATGTCGAGATTAAAAACTAAACAGCATCTAAGTCGTTTAACTCGGTCCAGTTAAGAACAAAAACCACCGTCCAAGCTACACTGACAGTATTGTAATTGCCTGTTGGATGAGGTGTACTGAGGTTTTGGGACGGACCCAACCCTGACCTTGTAACAATAATGTAAATCAACGGGGAAACCAGAGTTAAACCCTAGAGGGGAACACAAAAACAAAACAAACAAAGTGTTCACTAAGACTGAGAAGCTGTCGGTCTCCTTGGAGCAGAAGCACACCTCTAGTTAATACTCTTTGACAAAGAAGAAAGTGTGAGCTGATTAGAAAAAAAACCCATTAAATGATCTTAAATTGCTTCAACAGACATCACCGATTCACAATGTCAAATGTCTGAGCTGCACAAATGTTTACACCTGGAGCTTCAGAATAATACAAAGACCACTTCTACCCCTGAACAACCCCGCTGTTTCTTGAACTCACCCCCCCCAATCGACCGCAATCTGCAGAGGTCACACTTTGAATCCACCCTCAAACCCCTTCAGCAACCCATCTCCACTTCCGGGGAGAAGACCTTCCGTCCAGATCCAACCGCTGGAGGCATGACGGGGGTGGTGGGAAGAGCAGAAAGGCATAGAGAGGTGTCTCCACGAGGACCAGGCAGTGGCATCACATCACCTCGCAGCAGGAGTTCTGTTTCCGGGCCTGCGGGTGGAACGTGGACACACACACACACACACACACACACACACACACACACACGCGGAGGGGGGGGGGCCAGTCAGAGGGGTGATGTTTCACTCCGCTTCGGCCCAGCTGACAACCCTGCCTGGTACTCACAGTCTTGTAAAAGGCCTTGGACTGGTTTCCCAGGTGCTCGGACTTGGCCACGAGGTCGTCCAGTTTCTCTCCTCTCTCCAGAAGACTCTCCATGGTGTTGTGCTACAGGAAGAGAAGAATTACCCAGGTTAACGCGTGCAGCTTTCCCCCAAACCTTCCACTCATCAAAGGACAGCACTTAGAAATGATCACTTTTATTCAGAATGAGGAGTAATTCATGAAAACATTCTACCAAAATGATCTTGGTCTCGTCCAGCTCGGCCTGCACTTTGGTCATCGCGTCAGCTTCTCTGGGGTTCTGGGAGAAAACACAAACATGCTATTAGCGAGGCTGCTGGCTGGGGAAACAAATCAGATACCAAATTCATATTTGAATCCTTTGATTTAAAAAGGAAAGCAAGCTAAAAAAGAGTTTATTGTGCAGAGTCAAAGCTGACCTGGTATTTAGCGAGGTGAATGTCCAAGGCGTTGTAACTGATGGTTTCAGGACTACCGGAGGGCCACTTTATACTGTCCACCTCCTTGGAGAAGTCCTCCAACACCTGCAACAAACACAGAGGACCTGAAACAGACTCATTTGTATAAAATGGACTTGCTGAGTCTGCAGGTCTGATCAGATGGCAAAAGAATTAGTTTGGCAGCGTTTGACTCAAGCGTAAGTCAACGAGAATTCAGCCATTAGGCGTGTGTGTGGATCCTACCTTGTCCAGTAAGGAGAAACACACTCTCTGTGGGTACTCGGTGTCTGCTATGACCACAGCACTGAGGTTGTCGTTTCTAACGTACACATGGCACAGGTACTCTGGGAAAAAGGGGAAAGCGTGCATGGCTTCACTGATAGCGCAATAAAAAAACGAGAAACACACAACAAAACAAAAAAAAAAGTTCTAACAGAGGAGGATACAGATACAGTGGATCACAAAGGCTAAAATGACCATAAACAGACAGCTGCATCAACAGAGGTTTGCACGTGTGCTTTTTTTTCTTAATACCTTGTTCTTTGACAGAGGCACGGCTTCCCTGTGTTGATCGTTCAACAATTAAGGCACTAGTGAAGGTCATGAACTCTTGAACACTGAGTCACAGAAAACACAGACGTTGTTATTAGAAGACAACAGTTAAAAGGCAATACTGTCATACCCGAAGATGAAAAACACAGGAACCCACCCTGAGCGCTGAAAGAAACTAAAGGAGGAAAGGTCGTAGGCCGCTTTGAGGACGTTGGCTTTGGTTGCTCCTTTGTAGACGACGCAGAGGCTGTAGAGCTTCATGGTGCTGCTGGATCCCCGTGGCTGTTACCGACTCCAGGAGAGGGATGCTTGACCTGCAGCAGGCGTCAACACACACATTTAGATATGGCACACATACAGAAAAGTTCCTTCAGCACGGAAACATAGCTTTATCTTTATATCTAGCTAGAAAGGGAGATAACATCAGCTGTTCAGCGGCGACACAACCAAGAGGAAATGTGTTAGAATGGAAACGCAGCATTTGAACACACCACTTTAATGCACGTAATCACAGTCAGATCAAAATCACACATTAGACTCGTTAATGACAAAAACGCCCGACAGGGTGTGGTTGTTGTGGTTTATCTGCCGATACCGAAGCGCTGTTTCAGATTGTAGTCTGGCCAGTTCTCCTGAGTCGGTCAACAAATACCATTACTGAGCTCCGATGATCCCGTTTGAAAGTGCACATGAGCAGAATCATATGAGCGCATTAGCAGCGTCCCCAGCCGGCTCCAGCCGGGGAAAGGAAGGGAAGCCGCCGGGTTTGCGGACAGGTTAGCTTACAACTGAACCGAAAGTAGCCTACTAGCTACAAAGTCCACAGCATAGGGAGTTCTATTTAAGATTTGAATACGATTACAACCGTCTCCACACGCTGAATAAAAGTTGGTAGTGGACAAAGAGCAGTAAAAAATGCACTTAAGTGTAGTCCGGGCAAACTTGTACTTAGCATAGAACTAGCTACAGATGCTATTTAGAAGCGCCGGGCCGCTGTGAGCCTACTTACCCGACAAATCAGGGTTTCAAGGTGGATCTCAGTCAAATATAGGAAATAAACGGGTTACTCTCCAAAAACACGGTTTAAAATATCTGACTGACGTCCCCTGATCCCGTTACAACGTAGAGAATCCTGGTCATGCCGTTATTTTCAACGATAGTAAAGAGCTCAACAGCCAATCACCACGTCACAATCCGAACTCGGTCCGATGCGATAACCTTTCCGGTGGAAACAACCCGCTCTTGTCATAGTTCCGGGGGTCGCACTAAGGTCCTGCTTTTGTTTTAAATTAAATTAAATTAAATTACTTCTAAAAGCTAAGTTTAAAAAAAGGAAAACTCTCAAACAAATGTTTTTAATTTACAATGTACCTGCTGCGCTTATATGTATAAAATAATGTATTTCTCCAAACAAATTGATTAATTCCTAAATTAAGAAACCGTTTTTTGTTTTTATTTTATTTTTTTGTCTGATTTCTAACAAAGAGCTATTAACAAATAGAATTGTCATTAGTTAATAGGAACAAGATGGAGGAAAAATTCACTAGGGGAAATTGGCATTGGCATTAAGAGCACAGCTGCTGCAAAAAACACACTACACAAAAGACCATTCAGGTGGAAAGAAGAAGCTTGGTGTCTTCCCCAATGACCTCAACTCCTTCTTTTCCAGATCTAAAATAAAAACCTTTGTCTTGCATGAAATCGCCCAAGAGAAACAGCAGAGAACCTCCACCAGTGTTTCAACTCCTTCACCTTCACTGGGAACACCCAGGAGAGCCTCAGCAGATGTCCGCAGCAGCACTAGCTTCTGAGGAAGCTCTTGATGTCAACAGCAGCGCACTGAGGACATTCTACCACTGCTGCGTGGAGAATGTGGTGACATTCTCTACAACCTGCCAGTATCATTCCATCTCTATGAGGAAGAACCGTTTGCAGAGCAGGGTCAAGGTCTGCTCTAAAATCACCGGCTTCCACAGTGTGTCAGCTGCAGACACTGAGGACAGCACGGGGCATCTTTGCGGGACCCCTCACACACCCTGTTCCCACTGTTCTAACGGCTCCCCTCAGGTTGGTGGCATATGAATGTAACAATGTTTAATCATTTATCCAAATTTCATTAACCCTGTATCTATATAACATCTAACCCTGGGGAATATACAAAAATGATTCCAGCCCCCGCACGTTTTTTTCTTTCCGTCCCAGCGCCTCTTGAGCCCTGTCTCTGTTTCCCATGAAAGGGCCCGACAGCTACTGTGGAAGCTCGTCTTCCTGTCTGCAGCGCTGCAGTCGCATCTTCACCACACTCGTCTATTTACAGGTCTGCCTGCCACCCACCCACACTCCTCTCACCAGGAAAACACACACACGGGCAGATCTGGTGTGGTAAGAGGCAGTCTAAACACACACACACAGACAGCATTTGTTTGGAGTTAGACGCAAACTCTCAATGACGTCTATCATTGAACAGTAGTTTTCAGTGGGTAAACAACACTGTTATATTTAGATTTATTTATTTAGATTTATTTCTCATCTTGTGTACTTACTGACTGAATCATGTTTATACTCTGGGAAAAAGAATTTTGACAATATTTAACTTGTGTTTAAGGAGGAATTTTTAATCTGAAGGCACCAAAAGTATTCAATCGTTTGGAGGCTTTTACTAAGGACATTCAGACTTGTCTCTACCTTCCTCATTCTCTCACCAACTTTTCTTCTTTCTCCTTGAGAAAAAGGCTGGGGGATGGGAGGAAGGGGAGACAGAGGCGGAGGGGCGACGTCAGACCGCGGTGGGACGGATCAGCGCTCCGGTGAGGGAGAAGGAACAGAAACCGGGAATGAGCGGCAGAAGCCAGCCTGCACAGACGAGGGAAGAGGACGGAGAGCAGCTTTCCTCTTCTGGGTGGAGAACCGACACTCTGACTTTCTGTGAGTAGAAAACGAACTAACACACACGCGGTGGGGCTGTCACTGACCCGGATAACTCTCAATTGGCCTTTGCTGCTGTGTGAATTGTGTTATTGCACTGATGAGACTATTGAGCTGCTGAAGGGTTGAGGTTTCTGTGTTGGCATCAGAGTTTTTAGCTGTCGTGTACGTGAACGTGTCGATGTTAACGCTGACACACAGAGGAAATGGTAATATTCTGATACAAAGATGTGTTTATTTCATACACACACTGGTGGCAGTTTGACGGATAAAAGAATCAACTGTACTGAAGCTGAAACTTTTTAAAAATGATGTATTCCTCTGTCTGTTTCTGGCACGTGGTCGGGCTGCCCTCCCACTCGAAGCTCCTTGTCCTTCAGAGGAGGGAGGAGAGGGTTTGGGCGAGAGCCACCCACCGTGCTCTCCTCAGCCCGACAAGCTGCACCGGAGTGAGGAAGCGATATCGCATCCTTGAGTAAACACAAGCAGGAAAAGGTCCCCAGTTTGTTCCAGCTGAAGGACAAACTCAAGTGAGATGTTGGGAAGAGGGAACGTCCCCTCCATCTTTTGGAAAGTGACCTTTCGAAACAATGGCAGAGGCTGGAAGAGTGAAGAACACGTTGTGTGTTTGACTTTGCTCCGCCGGCTGACTCACTTTTGGAAACTGAAGTGCCTGCGAATAAACAGAGTCTCTGAGCTGGAAGGTGCTCCTGCTGTCTGCCGGTCATCGTGTTCAGGAAGAGAGAAGTTGGTGCGTCCGCCGTCTCTTCAGACACAAATGAGGCAGTTGGAGATGGGAGGAGGGGGGGCCGTGTCATTCCTGTCTTTGTGCAAGTGAAATGCGAGGTCACGGTGGCGGGGGTGGTGGTGGGGGTGGTGGGGGTGGTGGGGGTGGTTGGTGGTGGGGTTCGGGCATCAAACACTTTGTTGTCACTCCAGAGTCAGCTCAGAGGTCCTGAGGGCCGCACAGATTGAAAAGGTTAGCGGCCTCTCCAGGAAGCGCCAGAGTGCAGCCGGGGCCAACATTTGGTATGTCTTTGAGAGCCGAAAGAGGGGGTGGTGGTGGTGGTGGTGGGAGGGGGGTCAGCACGTCTTTGTGTGGCCTTTCTTCAGCTTCTTGGGCACATGCGCTCGCGAGGCCGCACACACACGCAGACGAGCTGGCGTGACTTTTCTCTGTGTGTGTTTTGACAGCAGGGACGAGAGCGCGAGGATGGCACCTTTCACTCCTCAGGGGTGTGTGCTTGTCTGTTTCGTGTGATGGCGAAGTGGGGTGGAATTCCACCGGCGAGGCCGGCTTGCCATCTGCTGCGTTTGGGCTTTCCATGGTCAGTGAAAACCCTGGAGCCCTGGTTTGGGTTTGTTAGCGAGACGCGCTGGCTTGTCGTCTGTCACACAGGCTCAGCTCCACATTTAATGTTGTTTAGCAAGATTCGCTTTGTGGTTCTGTGAAATAATCCCAGACTAATTCTGGAGCCACGAGTGTGTGTTTGATTTAATTCACAAGGCAATTTTGCAAGTCTGTTTATGGATGTCTGCAAACACACTGGCGCACATGTTTATTGTTACTAGACGGGAACAGTTTGGTTTGTGCTATAATATCGGGCAGGGCCAAGGACGCGCCGCGTAAACCAAAGACGTTCAGCTCTGTACTTGCTCTCCGTGTTGCTTTGAGGGTTTGGCATGTCCTGCGTTTACGCCAAAACCTCGCTGCGCACGGCTCCTGCGACTGCACACCTCCAGGCGTGCCTGCCCCTGGTTGCCCAACTCCAGTGGCAAACGAACGCTCGCTGTTGGTTTGTCAAAATGAGCTGTGATCTAGAAAGGGTGAGTCATCTCTGCAGGCATGTTTGTCTCTAATTAGACGATGTTGCGGCCTGTCTGCACGTGATGCTTCAAGTCAGCCTGAACTTGAAGAAACACCCAGAATGAAGTGCGATTAAATCAGCAGGACAGTGATGGAGTTAAAGGTGTGATATCATCTGATGTGTGTGTGTGTGTGTGTGTGTGTGTGTGTGTGTGTGTTTGCTTGTCAGGCAACATCAGTTGACTCTGGCTTCACTTCTTGCATTCTTTCGTTACAGTGGGATCTGTTTGGTCCTGCCTTTTTCTGACAGCTTTCTTACTGTTTCATAACACTGGAGGGGTTTGAAGAACACGGGTTCGGTGGAAGTGGAGAAGTGGAGGCTATTATTCTCCTCTTTCTGTGTTTGCGTAGCCCTGAAAAAGCCTCCTTTTGTTGGTTCCTCCAGAGAGGCGTAAGAATCCGCCTCGCCTGGCTGCGGTTGGAGCTTTCTGTTTCATGATCCGCAAATGAGGCAAAATGAGCCGGTGGAGTTGGTGGCCATGTCTGCGAGGGTGATTCCCCATGCCGAGAAACAAATGTTTCAAATGACCAACGGGATTACGTCAAACCGCTGAGCTGCCTAATCTCCTTTTTCACAGGCCCCGAGTCACCTTTTGCTTTTTTAATTGCACAACCACCCACCTTTTCCTTTCATTTTGCGAGGCCTCCGACGGCCGGCGCTTATGACCTCAGCATCTTGGCACGCTCCCAGAGCCTTTGCTCATGTTTCAGACCAATTACCGCTCGGCAGTGAGTAACGGCCGTCTGACTGACCCACATTCAGCGTGCGGCACAGCTTCAGTCCTGATCTGGCTGGAGCTCTGAAACTGTTGCTCTGACGTCTGGGTAGAAGTTTTCATCAGCCCTTAGGTCAGCAGGTGTTTGCAAGCATTTGGCTCATTTTTCAATAGTTCATTGTTACAAAATCCATTTAACACACACAGACAAGATACTTAGTGGATAACAAGTTATGTGCAGTAATCTCTAAAAACGTGCCAATTCAGATTAAGGACATTTATAATATTATCAAGAAAATGCAATAATTAAAATGAAAATATTACTAGTAACAATAGCACAAACAAAAATTGCTGTTACTAGTATAATTGACTGGTCATGTTGCCCATATGGGACAGTGACTCACTATGATGTTTCCTGTTTACTTCCTGTTTGTCTCTTTCATTTCCGTTGTAGTGATAATGAGTGGTCACTTTTTAGTACCGTTATCCTGCTGCAGCTGAGCTGCGCTCCCTCGCTCCAGCCCTGCGGAGGATAATTACGCTTCAGGAATCCCTCACGCGAAGCCAAACTCTTAGAGAGAGAATCAAACTCTTCATCTGGCCACGTTCCTGAGGACAGTTACAACTCAGTGAGGATGACATAAACAGGCCTCTGATAGGCATCACCAGCGCGCCTGGAGCCAGCGGAGCAGCGTGGAGGCTGGAAGCACGGCCCTTCACACCAGAAGCACCAGAGACACAACTGGCAACGGCTGAACTGAGCCGAACCCGCGAGGGAAGTGTTTCACATCCTGGCTGCTGCTCAGAGGTCGTCACGCCTGCGCCTGTTTGGTATGGTGACCGGGCTCAGCTGGAGCCAGCGGTGACTTCAGATGAATCCAGCAGTGAGATAACTTTTTGTCTGGAGTGTTCCGTGTTGAGCTGACTCAGATGGATATCAGATGCCCATTCCCCCGCAGATTTGCTGGGATATCTTAGCGTCATAGATGGAGGCTGCAGCAGAGGGTGTGTGTAATCTAACCACACACTTCTCTCCTCTCCAGGGTGTTGGGGAACTTTGGATGAATGAACCTTCACATGGAACATTTGATCACTGACAAGTCACACACATAAAAGGGTCCCCAGACTGACTGCAGCAAGCGCTTTTCACACACCGTTGTGTGTATCTGACTGAATTCATGACGAATCACCAAACTCTGGAGGAACAAGTTCCCACATATTTTCCCGTTTGCGTCACAATATGAAATCATGACATGACACAGTTTCCGAGAAACTCCGGAGCTCCCGTGAGAGCGAGGAGCGGTAAAGGCAATCACGTCATGACAGGGAACCACCTCACACGTCTAATCTGTGTTAGTGGGAGAAGATCGAAATAAACAGCACTTGTTTCAAATGGGGTTAACAGTATCATCCTCCTGCTGAGGGTCATCAGCTCTGCTCTGAACAGACAGCTGTTGGGAGGCAGCACCCAGGAGGCCTCACCACTCCGCCACGAAAATCCAATCAGTCGCACCGGCTAATTATTCCGGGGTTTAGGGATGACAGCAGAAAGGCTGGTACCTTGTGATTCATCGTGGCTGCCTCGTGCAGCATCTGGAAGCGTTATTCATGGAACACCGACAGCTGAAAGTGAGCCTGAAGCGACGCTTCAGGCTCTGTTGGACCACATGCTGAGGACTGGATGATTCATGGAAGAGAGGAAAACGGTCATCTAACACTTTCGTTGTGTGTGTGTGTTTAGGTGTGTGTTTCCTCCCTGGACCATGGCTTAGAGAAGCTGTTTGGTGTGACCCAGAACCAGACTCAGAGAGGATAACATCAGGACATCGTTGCCTTCCTAAGGGAAGGAATCCAAACCCCCCTCGGACCACCGCTCTGCAGGCCGGATCGTTGCTGTGTTTTTAAATCGCCCTTTGTCACCCTGTCAGACAACCCGACATGTGCCATGTTATTGTGACGTGTCGCTCCATGCTCTGGACTCTGCTCAGCATCATAGTGGCTTTTGCTGAGCTCATCACCTTTATGAGCCCCGACTGGTTGATGGGGTTCCCTCGCTCGGACTCAAACGCGGGTGAGGACTCCCGAGAGTACAGGCCGTCGCTCGGCCTGTACAGCCGCTGCCTTCGCATCGGGTCCCAGGGAGTTGGAGTAAGCTGTGGGCCCTACGCTGGCACCTTCGGAGAGGTGGCCAGTGGCTTCTGGCAGGCGGCCATTTTGTTCCTGGCTGCAGGGACGCTGTTGCTGGGAGGAGTGGCCTGCATCTCCATCTTTAGCCTTTGCTTCCAGAGCATCCTAAAGAAGAGCCTGTTCAATATCTGTGGACTGCTGCAGGCCATCGCAGGTAAGACAGCTGAGGGCGGGAGGGGGATCGTTCAGCGTTTCCTTGGATTTGACACTGCATCATGGCCAGTTTCTGTAGTCAGCACATCCAGAAAGACACTTTGTTAAGATATTTCCACATAGGATTAAAATCTAGCAGCCAAATCTTTGAAGAGGATAATAATATAAAACCATTTACAAATCTCAACTGCATCTTTTGTTTAAGCCTATTTCGTTGCTGTGTTGTTACGTTAGTGTAAATGTGCTACCATAAATATGCTGTGTTTAACTTTGGGCTCGCTCTGATGTGAATAAATAGACATGTTTCTCTTCTAATGTGACAGTAAAGAGCAGGTCACGGAGGCCATTCCTCTCCTCACAAATCAAATGCTTGTCAAATAGATGTGTTTTTCACCCGAGCGGAGTCTCGGTGTTCCAGCCGAACTGTTTGTTCTCCTGCTCCAGATGTTTACACGTACGTGACTCAACCTCTCTCTCGCCTCCAGGACTGCTGCTGATGGTGGGCCTCATGCTGTACCCCGCCGGCTGGGGTTCAGAGAAGGTGCGCGGTTACTGCGGGCCCGAGGCGGCGCCCTTCAGGCCCGCCCTGTGCTCTCTGGGCTGGGCGTTCTACGCAGCCATAGGAGGAACCTTGGCCAGCTTTCTGTGCGCTGTCCTGTCTGCCCAGGCTGAGGTCGCCACCTCCAGCGATAAAGTGCAGGAGGAAATTGAGGAGGGCAAGAGTCTGATCTGTGTGCTCTGAAAAGAGGTAGAAGAGGGACTTCAGTGCACACGTGTGGATGCTGGTTTCTGTAACAAAAAACACACTCACGACCATGATGTTTTTTAGTTTTATAGTAACTCTTGTGTTAAAAAGGGAAAATGGTTAGAAAAAGTGTAATACAAGCAGTTTTATAATGTTTTAGAGTTATTATAGAGAACTAAACCGCTCTCAAATGTATGTAGGGTTCTAATGCTTTTGAGAAGTCGGAGGCATAAGTGCTTTGTTGTTATCTTGAAATGTCCAGATGTTTTGAATAAGAGCAGTTTCAAGTAATTAATTAAGTAATTTTAGAGCTCTTCTTTAGAGAATTTGACAGATTTCTCTGTTTGGTACATTTGGACCACTCCAGATCTAATACTCTGCCAACAATGCTACATTAAGTGGCAGTAAGCATGTCGTTTGTTTTGAATAAAACGTGCAATAATTTAACAATATTTTGTTATATGTACATTAACATGTTGGCTGCTTTGGTAGGTGTGAGAAAGAAACACAACCTATGCTTTGTGCTGCTACAGCAGCTTTGCTTGTGTGACAGTATGTTTATAAAACCTTGTTAAAAAGATTACCAGGAGGTTGCCATGGCTACTGTTCAAAACCCGTTTTCTGCGCAAAGCTGACCCCTACGGGACATAGTGGGTATTGCAGCAGAGGAATGAACAGCGCGCTTCAGAGGGACAGTTTTGGTTTTCCTTTTTGCATTTTACTTCACAAATAAATGTTTTAAGAGTTTCTGCAGTCCACTTCCCCCGAGCATAAAAATCTTGTTTATTGAACTGCTTCAGTTTAAAGACTCACGCTGATAACTGTAGCTTGAAGGAAATGTGCATAGTAGATTTATGAAAATACACTCTTTTTTTCAAACTTTATTTCATGTTAATACCATAAATATACAAAACTCAAAACTATTTCACATGCGACGAAGGCCAGACTGGAGTGCATCACGATTTCTTTTTACATGGACTTTAAGATGGGGGTCCAATTGGTAACTTTCTATATTGTACAAGTATCTCTTTGAAATGAGCCCCTCTCTTTTTTAATTGGATGAATGGTGGTCACAGATCAACGGCAGCCTCGTGTACAGACGTGTTTGGTAATGCGTTGGTAGGAAAACAGCTCGCCACACACACATAGATGCCCCAACAGCAGCATGGCTTCGTTTGATCACTTCTTGAAGTCAGTTGCAGAAATATACCAAAAAATGTGCAGCAGATCTGAGATATAAACAGGGAAGCAGCTCGCAAATTCAAGATTTTCAATGTGATTCCGTATGGACTTTTGGTAGAGATCTCACAGCTTTACAGGACAGAGAATAACACTTGAGGGAGAGATGTTTTTTCTTTTAGGCTGACTTTGTGGACGTCCCCGTTCACATTGACGCACTTCCGGCAGAGTTGAACCGCAGAACCATGCAAACGCTTCCAAATCCAGCTGGCGCTAAGATCGTGTTGTCAGGAAAACCACATGCAAGCGATCCAACCAACCAATGAGGAAATCAACGACTTAAATTATACCATAAATAACAAGAATAAAAAAGAAAACAAACTTTGTTGCACAAAATTCAACACAGAATAAAAGTGCAATCGCCTAAAAAAAAACCAAATAAAATAAAACAAAAAACATAATCAAACAACAACAAAAAAATCCAAAGAAAACCAACACTGTCAATATGAACAATAATCAGACTCTCTGTTGACCTTCAACCCAACAGGAGAGTGCTGACACCTGCAGTAACAGTCGCTCCGTGCACGGCACCACACACACACACAAACACACACACACACACACACTGATATGAGGTGCTAAAACACACAAAGGTAACCCGCGTCCCGACCTGGCTCCGCTGACAGCCACCTGAACGGCCTAGTGCTGGACAACACTGGTGGTCTAGAAATCCTTGTGTTAACAATCTATACATCCAACTGCTTTTTAATTGTTTATCTCGTCTGGAACATCAAACTCCAGTGGTCAAGTACTGGAGAACGAGACTCACTGGACCGCCTGTGGTGCAGAAAGGCCAGCGCGCCGCTAGGCGACCATGTGTACCTACACACAGGGTCAGATTCTGTTCTATGAAGCATGTGAAGAGCTGGAGCTTTGGACCAGGCAGGCCTTCTCCCAGTCCTCCCAGCAATAATGTCCTTTTCCACTGGCTCTGACACGGTCAGCAGCGGTACTTTTTCTGTAAAGGTCTAAAAACGGTGCGAGGAGAGCCGCGTAGCACGAGTGGCAGCGTGAATAATGCACACGCCTGATCTCCTTCTAGACCTTCGGGCCACGAAATACTGGCTAAACCATCGGGCTCAGAACTGTCATGGTGGTCTTTGCAGAGATCCAAACGCCAGGGGTCCTTGAAGAAGAACTCCAGGCCATCGCGGCGCTCCAACCGCAGCTGATGACCCCGCCCACATTACCGCCGATCAGCTGTTCTCGGCGCTGCGAGCAACTCTGCCGATATGAACTCGACCGATGTTTTAGCCGTACATCCTGAGCTACCGGGGCATTTTTCCTCATGGATCTGGGACTGAAGAGCACTCACGCGTATGATTAGGTACCACGGACCTTCTGGAGGTGCGCGGCCAGCTATGGGAATGTAGCACTTCCTTCTCTGACGACGGAGGACCGACCAAACCCGGCTAATCAGCTGCTCTCTGGTGCCATGATCCTGTCCTATTAGCCAGGGAGGCAGTTTGTTTCTGACTTAGTCTGTCATCGCCGTGACAACCGAGGATGGGAGCTGACCTGGCTGATCTGTGAGGGGGGGGGAGGGGCTGAAGTCCCAGCATGCCTCTGGGGGTGTGACCGGGAAAATCGCCTGACTGAAAAAGCAAACTGGAGCAACACAAAAACCAGATTTTAGTTCAGTTGAGGCAAAGGTGGACAACTCTGGGAAAATCCGCCCACTAATCTGCAAATCACGCCTTGGATCACCCCGACAACGGAGCGCCCCGGCAGAAGAGAACCACGAGGCCAGAGTTGTCCACCTCCCACTTCTGAGGACGCCCGTAGAGCACGCGTGCGTGTGTACGTCTAAGGTCTGAAGGCCCCGCGGGTGGCGTTGGATGCGGCGTTGGCGGCGGCGTTGGCGGCGGCGGTCTGAACGGTTTTGTTCGACATGACTCCGGTGGCAAACTCCTGCTGAGCCTTCTCGAAACTGGCGCCGGTGGTACGATAGAGCGCGTGCACCTGGAGAAAGGAGAGACGGAAAGGATCAGCCGCCGTACGACACTGGCCTGGCTCATCGGTAAAATGGATGCCCAAAGCCGCGTCTTGGGGACGAGAGACGGATGGTTTCTGCCGGTCGATGGCTTACCTTTTTGAACATAATGAGCGAGCACACGGACAGCGCGGTGAAGAGAGCAGCGATCAGCAGCATGATGATGCCCACTGGGACATTGGTGTTCAGACCGGTCAGAGCTGCGATCCAGCCACTGGGAGGACAGGGGACAGAGACAAGGTGAGTCAGGCCGCCGGACGCGCTGGCCGGCGGAGGTGCAGAGCCGGGAGGGGCGCAAAACCAGTCACCAGGTTCCCCAGCTGCTGATGCCGATGGCTTGCAGGACGTGGACGCCAAACTGACAGATGTACACGAAAAAGAAGACGAAGAAGCGGAAAGAGCTGTCGCTCCTGGAACGGAGGTGGAGAAGAAGGCGGTGAGAGCCGAGATACAGGCCAGACACCGGCGATGCTGGGCGCTGGCAGGTCACCTGAAGGCCCCGTACAGCGGTCTGTACCAGCAGACGAAGGAGCAGGGGGTGAAGAGCAGGAACCACAGCATGGCCAGGCCGAAGTCCACCCCGTGGGACGAGTCCACGCAGAACCAGGCCAGGCAGCCGAACATGTTGACGAAGAGCGTGGCGGCGTGAACTGAGGAGCGAGAGCCCTGGTGTGAAACAACGCAGCCACCTTTCGGCTTACCTTTCTCGTGCGCACGGTCCGTCAGATCGGCTTACACATCCAGAGGTTGTACATGATCTTCACGGTCTTCTGGAACTCTACGGGAATGTCCACAGAAATGTCGTGGTAGAAACACGGGCCGACAGGGAACTTCTCCGGCAGCGGAGGCCAGTTGTTCTTCCGTCCTGCATCAACCCAGAAAAGAGGAGGTTGTTGGTGCAGCCGCAAACACACACCTCTGACAAACAGTCAGGCGGGCGGAGGAGAGGCGGCCATAGAGCCAACTACGGACTGGCTGACTGACCGGCGGCTCCGTGGGACTGCAGCTCTCGCTCCCGACGATCCAGCTCCGCAGCTTTTTTCTCCAGCTCCTCCTGCCTCTTCAACAGCTCGGCCTGAGCACGTGCTTGGTCCTGACACACACACACACACACACACACACACACAAGTTTTTATACTCCACAGCGGAAGCTCACTAGAATAGTAAATAAATCAAAGAACGAGACAAGAAAAAACAATGTTTGCAGAATACCAGAACGTATGAAAACAGACGGTGTAACAGTGCCACAAACACCTGAGTCTGTTGCTGCGAGTATGCTGGTGGTTCCTCTGTAGGCTTCATGATAGCAGGTTGTGTGTTCTGGGAGGGGACCGGAGTAGATTTGGGGGCATTTCCATGGGCCGCCTGTTGGACAGCAGAAGCAGATTCTGTTCATGTTAATCCCTCTAATGTGTAGTTAACGCCAGATCTGTGCAACACACACACACACACACACACACACTCTTTAACTGACCGTTCTGGCGTCTGTGAAGGGGTTATATTCCTCCAGACCACCAGGAGGGGCTGATCGGGTCACCTGTGTCACTGACGGATCCTAGAGAAGAAATGACAGTAGCCCTAAACATTAATGTCACTTACATGTATTTTACATGTCACGTTAATGTGACCTGTAAATGTTCGGTCTGACCGGTTCTAGTGCTGAGCACAGGCAGCCACACCAAACTGCTGGCTTAAACAGTGAGAAATACCAGCTATTCAACCAATGTATAGATTTATAGTCGACAAAACACACCTTAACGGGTGAGACACATTCGTGATAGCAGGTCTTTACCTAAGATCTTGCCGTTGCCTCGTAAAAAATGAATAAATGAGAGCTGTCAAACTTTTATGACAGAAACTAATGTTGGGACCCAGACCAAATCCAGACGATTGTTATGTCTATCTTGTTGCTGTGAATCTAATAATAGTTAGTCATCACACAGGTGCCTGCAAATGCTCACTGCCTTCCATTAGCTCGCTAATACACGGCGTTGTTTCGCCGGCACTTATACCGTCATTAAAACCTCCGTTAGCACCTTCGAACGCCGCCTTATAGGATAAGCAGTAACTTAGAATGGTGTCGATATCCAGCCCATCTACCAAAGAAACCCTCTAACTAGCTGTCAGGGTTAGCAGGGTGCTAGAATATGTCTGGCCTCATTCAGCGGACGATAGCTAAGGAGGCTAAGCTAGCTACCTGAAAGGGATTGCTGAAGTCTGGATCTGCAAACGGGTTGCTGTCAAAATCCGACATCGTTCCGAATTTCCAGTAACAGGTTCCTGCGCAGAAGAGGCTCTGTTTTATTGTCCAAGAAAGGGCCTGGTACTCTTAAACGACTGCCTCTCTGCCTGCCTGCAGTCTTATCCGCTCCCCTCGGATGGAGACCCCCTCCGTTAGCCAGTTAGCCGCTAGCACAAAGATGGCAGCAGAGGCTGCGTGATGAGCAGCGGCGAGCGGACGTCACCGTTTCAGCACCGCGGACAGCAGGAGCTCTGCGGGGGCCACACCTGGCCCCTCGCCCCGCATCTGGCCCCTCGCCCCGCATCTGGGGGCAACCCAAACACGCCCAGCAACCCCTACCATGTTTCCCTGCCGATGGCGGAATCTGCTGTTTAACTGTCACAACTGTCAGTTCAACAAGTAGAATTACATTACAGTTTTTTTTTCCCTAAATAAACCTTTGTCCTGCATTCACCGCCAATACTTTTTGAACAAGAAGACAAATTATAAGAAGCACCAATTGTTTATTAATGAAAGCGAGTTCATCAAAAGTTACACCTAGGTAAAAGTTTTTATAATATAAAAAAAAAACCCTATACCCTATATCAGTATTGATCTCCTGTAGGTTTAATAAATATCAGATCCATGATGATGATGATGGGGGAAATACTGATAATGTTAATGAGTTTGATGATTTATTGATGTTGTATTTCTGGCCCTGTTCATGTGACCTAAAGCAGCAGCAGCAGCCCCAGGATGGACTGCTTCACCGCCTGTAAATGTGAACTCTTCATCTCCTACCACCCCATTAAACTGATTGGAAATCCTTTCTTTTGCTGGTCACAGAGAGGTGTTGGAGATGTGGCCTCCCCACTCGTTCACCCCGTCTTTCACTCCGAGCTGGGATCCCCACGGCGGCCACTTGGGGGCGCTACGATCCAACCGGTGTCCCTCCTCCGGGTTGCAGGATTTCTCATTTGCCGTCAATTTATTTTCATTCAAACAAAGGGTGACCATGTGAAGAACATCACATCAGTTGACAGCCTGTAAATGTGATTTAAACATTTAAGCACCATTTACTCAGATTAAGTTTCAATTGAAGAACAAATGCTATTAGGTGGAAACCTCGTGGTATGTAGGGAAGGACCGAAGTTCAAATATTCCCTTTCACTCTTGTTTTTAACGTGGCTTCACATGAAGGCATGTGGCTGTTATTAAAAGGTGCTGGTCGGAACCCTTGGCAAAGTTTAATTCCTTTTATCTTCCTAAAGGAATGTGGTGAACAAATGCATTGATGGATAGTTTGAAGACAAACTGTGTGGATTCATTACAATTCAACTCCTGTCCGTACACACACAAAGGCACACACACACGCGCACACAAACACAAACACAAAATGTGCATCGGTTCATTTCCTAATCTTCTATTAATGGACCCAATCACAGACTCTATGAATAATCAATGACCAGCGGTCTGCAACCACAAGGCTGAGACCCTGAGTGAAACTGAATTTTCCTAATAAGACACCAACCACACACACACGCACACACACGCACACACACACACCTTGAGGCCCTAATAAGCATTAATGCACTGTGGGCTGAGAATGCGTCACATGGTTTGTTTGCTGCAGAATGTGAAAGGTAAACATGCTGTGCCAGGCTCGTGTGTGTGTGTGTGTGTGTGTGTGTGTGTGTGTGTGCGTAGGTACACTGCATGTCCGTGCATTTTCGAAGAGGACACGCCTGAAGTCCGGGGCCCGTCTGTCCTTGCACGTTTCCTCTCACTTCCCCAATAATGCTCTTCAAAGATGGCTCCACGTGGAAGCGACCTCTTCAGATAATAGCTGCTACATTAGTCTCTTAACCAGCTGGTCATGGTCATTTAGAAATGTTCATTAGGTTGCAGACCAGAGCGCATAGGTGTGAAAGATGCTCCCCACGACGGAAGACGGGAGGAGAGACAGGCAGGAGGATGAGACAGAAATGGGGAGAGAGGCAATTTGCGGCCAACGCGAGGAGAGAGCGGTAAAAGCCGCGCGTGCAATTATCATCATATTGTGCTGAATAAGAACCTTGTGCATAATTACAGCTCATTAAGGTATATGAGTGTTATTTTAGGGCTGTGAAAAGGTTGGATAAGCAGGACTTGATATTATGGGTTGCTAATGCTGCAACATCTGGTGTCGTTTTGGCAGCCGTGAAAGGTTGGATGGCTGCTGTTACCGACTGCTCGCCTAAATGTGCGGATATATGCTTGGATCCTGTTTATAAATACGTGTAGGAGGCCATATGTTATATAGTATTTATGGTGTGTGCATATATGCATGTAAATCTGTGCTGTTGACCAGTCAGAGCACATTACACACCGCAGGAGAAAACAGCTCTCTGTCGCCAGAAAGAGCGATTGATTCTCCATTTCCATATTAATGCGCAGATTTGTTAAGAGTCTGTAGGAGAGGAGGGAAATAACAGGGTCTTCATAGGGCACGACATTTATAAATAAAGCTGATGCAGGGGAAAAATGGAAATTAAACCTTTTAGTTTAATAAATTTGAGGCGTCCGCTGCAAAGCGAGCGATTTGCATTTCCATTTGTGGCCAAATAATGAGAGTGCAGGCCCATGATGAGGCTGCCGGCGCGGCTTTTGGGTCTCAAACAGTCAGACAATCACTCTAGCGTGCAGCTTTGCACATCAATGTCATTAGCTTGGGCCTGTTAACTCCGCTGCTCAGCTTTTGAAGACTATTTGGTGAGCTGCGGGTTCATATTGTGGCTTTAGCGGAGGGATAGGACCCAGCTCAGAGCAGAGCGCTGCGTTCGCGTCAACCTATGGACGCATCTCTGTCTCTTTAGCTGAATATTTAACAACATTCACATCCAGCTCTGTGCTCCAGTCCTGCCGTCGTTTGTCGATTTGAAACAACCTTGTCAGAATGAGTCTCTGTCTTATGCTTTGCTTTTCCCGTAAACACACAAACTCTCTTACACACACACACACACAAACTCTCTTACACACACAGGCACGAGGCGTCGCTGATTGAATTTATTGGGGAATGGATGTTGACTAGACCACTCCAAGTTGGCTAGATTGTTGTTGTTGCCAGATTGACAGACAGACCCAGAGCGGCTGATTGAAAGTGCCTTTTAGCTTGCTCTCACTGTATATTTGATTTGGCAAAATGGAAGGGGAGTCCGGTCTTTTCCCAAGATGCAAACACAGGCCCCTGTGTTTGTGTGGGAGCGTGTGGATGCTTGTGCGCGCCGTGCTTACGCCAGCGGGCACAGGCTGTGGCAAATGCTGCATAAAAACGTACCCCCTTTTAGGTATTAATTGAATAATGCAAGCACTCCTCTTGTCAACCATCAAGTGGGCTCGGCTGCGGCCCGCACCTCGCTCTCTGCCCGCGAACCCGCTAGATTTATCCGTGTTGTTTCAGCCAATGGATGCAATTTGTTCCAAATGTTTGACATAAACATGCAAAGAGCAGAGGCGTGCGCTCATAAAAATAAGCTTCTAGGCTGTTGTTTTACAGCCCAAAGGGACCTATGTAGGGTCATGGGGGGAGGTGGGGGGGTTAGCCCATCAAATCATACCTGCTGAGCCAACAGTGTGTTAAAGTTCTCTCTCTGGCGCTGATGTAGTGAACAGGAACAGTTGCCACCATGAAAAGAAAAAAAAAACGAGGGCGCAGGAAAATAGATTGGCGCTTTGAGGACGTTATGCCACATATGCATACTTATTATCCATGTCTTAAATGGATCACATCTCATTGGGTGCTTCATGTCTGTGTCCAGGATATAAGATATGGATTTGGTACCTGCAGGTATTTCACCATCATAAACTCGCCTTTGTGGCCTTGACTGAATCAAGCTGGATGTTTTGTAGCGCTGTGACGACACGTGCAGTCGCCAGGGCGACACGTAAACGCTTCCCCAGAGCTTATGTTTGACTTTTAATACATGAAAAAATAAAATAACTTGTATCCAGAACGCCCAGACTTGGATCCCACAGCGGTGTTTCTCAACACCGGGGACGTATATGAGGGCTGAGATTTGTTTTGCTGATTTAGCACCCCTCTCATTTTCCGAAGTGAAATATTTGCCGAAGCAGCCGGCCATCTGTTTTTATTATCTGGGTGAATGTATTTGTCTGAGGATATCAATAATCATAAACAAAGCCATGCGTCTTGCATCTCTCCCTGTCTCTCACTCAGCCAGGCCTCTGGTGAACACGCGGCACACTCCAATAATTGATGAAAACAAAGACAATCGACCGCCGTTTCGGTCAAGCTGTGCGCACCCGTGGCACACGCGTACGTGCAATTCTCCCACTTTTGCCGCATCTCTCTTGCCCTGACTAAGTGTGCTGGTTCCTATTACAGACAATAATTACCGTCAGTCACCCCGTGCGTCCATAACAAGCTGGCATAATGCCCTAATCAGGCCTAGATTAATCTAACCCCGCTGCTCTAATCACTCTAAAAGTGATTTATATTGTTTTTCCTGTTTGGAACAAATGAAATCTGTAGCCCAAATTAATACTGGCTTTTCATAACTGGAAAGTTAAACAGCTAGCTAGTGCGCGTTCCTGTCAGTGGGGGGGCACACACGCTGCAATGAGGAGAAGATATATAATACATAATGTGATATTTAATTATCCTGTAAATGTCACATTGGTCTTCTGCTGAGAAGGACTCTGAGAGCAAAATTGGGTCACGAACGAGTCAAATGTTTTCGCATTTATTACAGAGGACATTTAAACAACCTGCAGTGCAAAACCAGACGCTGATAATTTATCGTTGCAGCAGGATTCACATGTTCACACGTCTCAGCACAGGAACATTCACAGCAGAGCAACTCACATTAAAGCAATTTATGCATCAGCCAAATTACTCTTATAAGAATGCTCGATATCATTCCGGACAAGGCGTTTGTCAATTGCATCGACATTTTTCAATTTCTTGCCTCCAACTTTCATTTGTGAAGACGGGCCTTCTATTTCGGTCCAGGCCTCCCACTTTGTTTCATTTCCATCGTTAAACGAATCCCTTCCAACTGTGACTTTCTTCCCCTTGTTTTTCATTACGGAGAAAGGAGGCCAGACGCGAATCATAACGGAACCCTGAAATTTCCAGCTCGCAGCACAGTTTGTGCCCAGAATACAAACCGACTCACAAACGCGCACATTTAACAGATGCAAATTCTAAACCAATCTGGCCGAGCTACCCGGGCTGCCGGTTCCATATTCATTTCCTTAGCCCCGCTGTTCGCAAACTCCAAAAAACAATCCGGGGGTTAACCTGAAAGTGAGAGGAAATGGAGGTTCTGACAGTGTCCACTGTCTCCCCCCTCTCTCCTTTCCTCTCTATCTCTTTCTTCCACGCACGCTCTCACCTTTGCTCCTCTCTCCTTCCTCTGCTCTCCCTCACTTCTCCCCTCAATCCCCTTTTCCCCTGTTCTCTTCATGCTGTGTAATTCTCATCTTACACACTCTGTTGCTCTGGACGATGAATAATGCATGGTGTGTGAGAAATCCTCAATGTCATGCTTGGCTCCCAGCGAGCATTACAGGGCTTGCATCTCTATTACCAGAGATGAATAGGGTAGAGAGGGGGAATATCACATAGGACACACTCTAACATTGTTTGTTTTTCAGCCTTAAAGCACCAATCCAGGTCTTAGTTTGGCCTATATAAATTATGTGTACAGACGGAGGAGATTATTGATGGATATGATACTTGCAAAACTTTTAAAATCCTTCTTATCGGTGATGTTTCGTTTTTTTTCCGCTATCAGAATACAAATACATCTGAAAAGTAAGAACAAATTCAGTTTCAGATAGGAATTTAGATGTATGCACTTGTATGTTGCTGGCCCCTAAAAAAAATCACTTTCAGACTTTAATCATTTGGAGAGCTATTTAAAAATTCAACATGTGAAAATGCAGAACCATCATTCTTTTTGCTGTTATGCTGAGCTCCGACTTACCTTCTTTCTGCTTGAAATTAAGGTAAACAAGGGAGCACTGACTGCAGGGACAACGCATTTATAAACACAGAGGTGGCCTATCTGCTGCATCGACCTCTGCCTGTGTTTGTGCTTGGCGTCTGCACATGCGCTCACAGCTACGATGCTGCAAAAATGCAAACAAGAGACATGGAGTCGCTGCTTGGAAAAACGGTCACAAAAACTCGGTTCTCACCCCCTTTTTATTGGGAGCTTTTTGACACGGCCACATTTTCTCAGACGTTCTCAGAATTTCTCAGAAGTCTGTGGTCAACCTGTGTTTCCTTCTAGAGAGAACAGCTTTTATAGGAGCATTTATTTTTTTTTCTGAGCTGTATCTACGTGTCCCACACCCACGTGTGGGTCTGTTACCGTGGCGTACCGGTGAGCCATGCGACACAGACCCACGTTTTATGGGGTACGTACATGCGATAAAAGCAGTGGAGAGTTAAAGTGCTTTTCTACCATGCTCAAAGCCATGTGTCAGCACTAGATCACTAAATCCACACAATTCCCCCAGAACAGTTTCCCTTCCTGCGATAGTCTATCATTCCTCTGTTTCAGGTGATTGGCCGCTGCGGCTGATGGGGCCAAGTCCTTGAGGAGATCATGTGTCTGTGGAAAGTACAGGAGCCGCCCCGACGTTTGTGCCTTAAAGTCAACGTCCGTGTTGTTTCCCCTCTCCTGCCTGCCTCCCAACGTCTCTACGACGTTATGGCTCAGTGCAGGTGCTGTTATACAGAACCATTGCTTTGTATGCTACATTATGGACACAACACTACTCATTATTGCATACTCCTAAAATGCTGCAGGACTTTATTTGTTGCCATTTTAGGATGACGCCCAGATTAATCACACTAACAACCTGGGCCCTGCGCTGCGGCTCCATCCTGAAATTATTATCCACGTGATGGAGATATAGGGCAAATAGATGGGAATAGGAACCTGATATTGGGTACTACGTGATGAGATATGTTCACACACACTGCTGCGTGTGTGAACATATCTCATCACGTAGTACCCAATATCAGGTTCCTATTCCCATCTATTTGCCCTATATCTCCATCACGTGGACACTACGATGAGCCTGACGAGGCAGGCTATTATCCCTCCGCCCAGGCTGCTGTAATTGGCTATCGCTTTTTACAAATGTGGCTCCATCTGAGTCGCATATCAGCTCCCATCTCATCAACCCTGCAGGGGTCACCATGTCCGTGTGTGTGCATGTGTGTCCGCGTATATATATATATATAGGTAGATGTAGATGTAGATGTAGATGTAGATGTTTTTTATTTAAAGGAGGTAGATAACATCCAACCAATTGGTTTGGAGTTTTCGCTTTAAGTAGACTTCCTGCTGAAGTTGCAGCCTAATTACTTTCTCACTGGGTGGGGCTCTTACATCACGCATAATGGGGTTGATTTAAACCTATATTGAAGAAGGCAACTGCTTGCCGATCATACTCTTGCACCTTGTTAATCCCTAACCAACGAATTAACCCTGATTACTACTGCCGGAATATAAATGAGTGCTCTCGCTCCCGCTCTTGTCCTACCCTCCATATAGCTCCCGGTGATGAGGTATGTCTGGGGTCAGTGAATCTGTCCTGTGTCGCACCAAGGAGTCCCCCCTAGCATTCAGATTATTCTGACCTCAGCTTGGCCCAATCAGCTGACCACTAAAGCAGGTTAAAGCCGGACCTGTCTGGCAGACAGCTGCTCCCTGCAGAGATTGCTTCATCCCTCGTTTGTCTGCCCGTATTCACTGCATACAGAAGGATAAAGGAAATGCTTCTATTTCAAAGGACAAAGTAGACACAGAGTAGTGATGTGATACGAGCTGTAAACTCAGGTGTCATTTGAAGTTGGCCTGCTCCAGGCGGTTACCGCAACGCTCCGCTTTGCACACAAGGGTCAAGTGCTCTTAGCCAAGATGGGAGGGAGGAGTGTGTCGATGTCTATGTATGGGTTTTACCCAATAACACACCAGCATGTCTGCCATCAGGCATTTTCCTAAAGCATGAGAATCAATCTGATTCATGGAATTTGCTCCATGCGCCAAAAGCGAGGGCCTGATTTGAGAAGAGAATCCCTCGAGTCACGTTTCATTTCCTCCGTAACAGATGTTTTCTGAGCATTTGCATTTGATTGGCAGCACTCAGATATCCTTTGCTGCAATTACGGGAAGCTATACAAAGCGGAGAATGATATAAGGTGTGAACGTCAGAGTTTGCAAACAGAGTCTTATGAATCGGCCACGGTCGCTTTGTCTTTTCGTCAGCGTCCCCTCTGAGAGGCAAGGCACCTCTGATGTGTTTCAGGATGAACGTTTGGCCCTATTGTCCCTCTTGCTGTTTGCTGTCTCAGATAACATTTTGACATTCCAGTCTCCTCTCTGAGTCGCTGCGATGGCTCTGAGCGAGGGCGAGTGGGGGGCCCAATGATAAGGCTTCACTCACAATTAGCAGGCAGGAGCATGGAGGCGAGCGGGGAAATTGAACTGTCAGGAAGAGAAGAGAGGAGAGGAGGAGTGCGGGAGAGGAGGGGTGGCGCGGGGGTGGGGAGCGTGGGAAACGAGGGACAATGTGACCCCATCCTGCAGAATGGAGCCCGTCATAATTTGTTCATTTGGTGCCCATCAGAGTCTCCCTTCCCTCGCTCACACTGCGCCGCTGACCTTCCTCCCTCACTGGCACCCCTTCCCGTTCGTCTGTCTCCCATCTGTCTTACTTTCACTCGTCACCACATTCCCTCCTTTTTGAAAGACTGTATTGTACATCCGAGGCAATGCTCCTTTGATGCTGTTACCGGCATGACTCTTATTATCCGTATCAGGTAATTTAAGAAAAGCTGGGAGTCAAGAGACAAGGAGCTAACGGGCCCTGGGCCTGGCCTGGCTCCCTGCAGGATGTGATGGATGCTAATGTTAATATCTAATAAGCAAAGAGGCTTTTAGTAGCTCTGTATTTAAATGTCAAATGCTGATGGGTCCTAATGAGGTAATACTGCTGAGCGCAATTAGCCCGTTAGAAGCAGGAGGACTGTTCACATCAACGCCAGTAGATTCAAACACATATAACAAACGTCTACGTACAATTAAAAATTACTCTAAAAGTATTCGATGATTTAATGATAGTGTTTTTACAATCGTGTTGCTGAAAGTGCATAATAAAAGCATGAAATGATGCATGTCAAATGTTTTAAAAATGTATATGAGGTATTGCAAACAAAGGTAGTTTATAGTTTGTAACAGTGCAACATTATATTAAATCAATTTGAATTACACAAGAGTATAAAAAGGGGAAGTAACAGGCAACACAAATTTTAGGTGTGTTATTTTTTAATGTTGTAAAACACCTTCTCCATCAAACACGGGTCCAAAGCACAGACAGGCGTGGGGAGAACATGCCACCACACTTTCATACATTCATATTGTTTATTGGTTTTTTGCCCACGTGGATTACCTGTGTTCTTCCACTTGCAGCAATAACTGTCGGCTCTCTTCTGCCCCCTTTGTCTCTGGGATGTTGTTCGTCTACAGTTTGGTGACAGCTTGAAGACCAGACTTATGCAATATAGATAATGGACAGTGTAGATTTTCACTGTTCTGTCCGTCTGTCTGCACTCTGTCTGAAATTGTTATATGTCAGCAGAAGTGTGCTGGGTGTGTGTGATAGAGAGGATACAGGTATTGCTAGAAAGCTCTGAAGGTGACTGCTGGTCTCATCCATCAAAGCAGCTTTCTTCAGCCTGATCTCTAATGGATCTCCTCAATCAGAGCGGCTCACTGTCAGTCGCAGCGCAACAAAATGAGAAATCAGGCAACCGGCCGTGCAGCCAAGGTGGAGAGTTGTATAAAGGGGACAAAGTGATAAAGACCAGCTCATGTCCAGCCTGTTGATTGGTATTGAGTGATCCCAGCCTTTCAGACAGTCAGGACAGAAATTGGACATCATTCCAGACAAAGCTTCATCAGCAGCTGGAAGTCAGCCGTCTTTTTCCGGAACCGTGTTCGGAACTCTTCATCTTCGGACTGAGCCGATGCAGAGTGGTCGGTGTGTGCCTTTAAAAGCACTCAAGTGTTTCACATCAACTAATTTTATGGAATTAATTTAGGTACTTGTTTGGCTCTGCAGACTTATTGTCTTTGAGGTTTTGATTTCACTATTTGCAGTTTTCAACTTTAGTGAAAATAGAAGTGGGCTTTGACCCCATGTAACTCATCGATGGCAAAAAAAAAAGAGAAAATAGTCCCAGACTAATGCAGTTGTCAGTGCTGGAACACTTCACTTTACGGCAGCCCATTAAAATCTACAGAAAGAAGAGCGTTGACTTTATTCATCTCCGTCCAGGCCTGCTTGTGTTAAATGCTGCTTCCGTCTTCACTCCACACTGATTTGATTTGAGGGGCTAATATACTGAAGCCTTTTCTGGCTGTTTGTCGACGGCACTCATTCTCTCCGTTTTAAAAGCTCGCAGCCTTCATCACTGAAAGCCTCCTCTTTGGGTTTAGGGTTCAACAAAAGCTTGTAGAACATTTGCTATGACAGAATAAAAGAGTTGAGTGCTGCCAGTGCCTGAATTATTTGTAAATGTGTAGGATGGAACAGATCGGGCAGGGATGACGCATAAAGCAGTGAATATAGATAATGTACTTTTGTTTCCTATTTATTATCTATATTTTTTATTTTTATTTACTTCTTCTTATTTATCTCTTTTGAAACTAGTTCACGCATAAACCACACTGATAATGAAGGGTATGTCTCACTCAGTACAAATGTAATAAACTGAATTTTTTTGGTGTTAGTAATGGTGTGGGTACCATGTCTGTGTTCGGGTGTAGAGGCTCCAGTCTGAGTTACTTACATCCTTTCTGCTGTGGTGTCCTTGTTTCTGGCAGGTAGTGGCCTGTTGACGTATGTGGTGGTATTAATATTGTTGGTGATATTGATTTGGGGGCCTGCACAGAGTCATACATACCGCTGTCTAGTGGTGGGCCTACCAAACACCGTGCGTCCAGGAAACACCAGGCTTGCTGTGAACACCCAACCGGAATGTACTGTAGTGCGCAACACTGTATTTTTTTTTTTTTCCTTGGGGCGTAGATTTGCTCCAGAGCCTTTAACATTTTCCTAAATGTCCTCTGTAATCAAATGCAGCATTGATTCTGGGGCAAAGACGACAGAGCTGAATGTTTCTCCACCTGTTACGGTGCAGTTTGAAGCCTTATGGCCCACTTTGTCTCTCCCCTTGGCTTACCCTCCATGTTTCCCTCACTCTGAATCTAATGAAGGTTCCATGGTTACAGTCCATGATTATCATACAAATAGGATCATATCCCATTGATTTTATGCAGATGATCACCTTTCTGTGTACGTAGAGCTGATGGTGGTAGTAATTTACAGAAGAAAATCAATTACCCTCCTGGTCTGCAGGAGTAATTGTTTATTATTTTCCTATTAGACAAACTGTGTTGATCAATGTTATAGAAAGATTGGGCATGAATACTATCAACATAAATAGATTTGCCTTCGACAAAAGCCCTAGTTTTCCTTTAATGATCTGCACAATGTCAAACCAATGGCGCAGGCTCAGATTTAGGCACCGAGAGTGTGTGATTGATCTGTTTGCGTTGTGCAAGTCTCCTTCCGCAGCTTTTGAGGGTAAGTCCCGGCACCGGCACACCCACAGGCCGTCTCCAGACCTGCAGCTCTGCATCTCTGCCCTTGATGGAGCTAAGGTAAACAATTAGTTTGGAGAAGCCCACAACCCTGGTATTGTTTTACAAATCTGCTGTTGATGTGAATAGTCAGCGGTTCCCCAGGCCCCTGTCCACAGCCTCTCTGCCTGAATCAGTCCCGATTGATCTAGACATGAACTAATCACTATTACTCACTCAAGTAATTGGCCCGGCCCAGATCACAGAGTACCAACCGATCGACTCGTCCGTGGATCGATACTTTGATCAGAAGTGGTGGCAGGAGAAAGTATGGATGCAGAGGGAGGAGGAGGGATGTTTGGTAACGTAGCTGATAAATCAGCAGCCGCTCCTCGGTGGGTTCTAGCTCACCTAGCCTTTTTAAACATGGATACTAAGCTTTTTACAGGTGCCGGTTTTAATATAGTTTTCACTCACTTTGAGGGTTTGTTCTCAATTGAATATATTTTTCCATGATCATCATAAAAAACCAAGACAAGATTATTATGTGCAAGCTGCTGCGCTGCATAACCAGTTGCAGTAAAAAAAAATGAAACAACTGTTTGTTTTTCCATCTTTATGTTAACAAGAGTATCATATTCCTTCTTTCTTTGGTCAAAAGGCAAAAAGTTATATTAACATTAAAGCTTTACATGTGAATACCGGCTCGTATAGCCCACATTCATTTAAATCAACAAATTATTTGAATTTGAATCATATCAAGTTTTTTTAATTGTCCATTCGTTTCGCTCTGGTTTAAATGTTTGGTCTCGTGATTTGCATTTTCTTGCTCAGCCTTGATGAAAAGAGCAGGTGGTACTAACATCTCATGCATGTCGTGTGCTTGAGCCCCCTCTCCTGCCCTTCGTCTGCTCCTCGTCCCACCAGAGCCCTGTCCTCTTTCATCCATGCAGGTTTTGTTCCCGTGTTCAGCTGCCTCCTGCTCAATCAGAAACAACACTAAGCACAGTTTTTGGCGCGCTGGTCCTCCTCTCAGCATTCTCATCTCGCTGTCTCCCCTGACGCTGATCACATCTTGCTTCCCTCCTTCCTCCAGCTCCCTCCGCTGCCCTCTCCTCCTTTTTCCCTTTTCCTCTTTCTCCTCCTTCTCTTTTCTCTCTCTCTCTCTCTCCAGTTGTTGATTGGGTGTCTGAGTGCTTGTGGCAGCTGTGTGTTGTGTGTAATAGAGCAGAGAGGCTAGTCTGAATACAGCGATGGGAGAATTTGTTTATGTGAGAGATGCATAGATGGAGACAGGTCTCCAGGCGCTGCGGCCTCTTTCTTGCTGTCATCCTCCATTCAGGCCCTGACAGGAGATCTAAGATGGCCAAATATGCCAGGCGCTTGAACCAAATCCCCAAGCTACGAGCCACAATCCAATCCATGTGTGTTGGTGTTTATGCACATTTGACAGAATGAGTGTGTGTGTGTGTGTGTGTGTGTGTGTGCCTACATGTGCACAAACGTGCATGCATTTGATGCATCACCGAGGTCGCTTGGTCGGACTCCTCTGCCTCGGTCTATGGCCAGGGTCCATTACCACTGAGCAAAAACAAAAAAAAGGAGAACATTTCTACCAGCGCTCCTGCTTTTATCACATCCAAGTGATCTCTTTCTCTGATAGGCTGAGGTTGTTCACCAGGGCAAATATTCAAGATTCAGTGGTTCTCCATGATGGGTGTCCAGGCCAAACACCTTATTTAGCGTTTTCAATACGCTCTCCTTGATGCACTGCTAGCTGCGTTTGGGTCTGGTTTACGGTGTTTTTTTCAACTTAGCCTTGTCACTTCAACCTTGCATCTTTAGAGGCTTTTTGCTTTGTTCTTGTGTCACCCTGATGTGCAGCAATATGTTCGTTTTACGGAGTCTTTTGGGGAATAAACTCCTTTTCCCTTTCAAATGATTTTACCAGTGTCCAGCCATATTAGTTGCATCCTCAAAACATAAAACAAACTAATTTATTGGTATAGCATACTGGTAACTTTACTGTGAGGCCAGCAGAATCCATGTATCATCCAGCTAACTAGCTTGACTAAAATGCAAATGCTGCATTCTCCAGGCTAACGCGCATGTTGTGGCCCTTTAACTGCCCTTGGCAAACATATTTGATGCTCTTTAATTACCCAGCACTTTCCCTTCCCTTCTGCTTTGCTGCCTTCTTCGTCCCACTCAGCCAGAGGGATGGCAAGTTTGCTTACATCTCTGCCTTGCCTAAGTGTTTGCCTCCATGTAAATTAATCTTGATTCCCTTTACCCTGCCCTGCTGAGTGCTACAAATTACCCTATAGCAAAGAAACAGGCCAAGTAAAAAAAAAAAAAAGAAGAGGAAGAAGCCAAATTGCTGCACTTGATTTGCTGTTGCTTCTGCTTTGTGTCATTACATTGGGGCTACATAATGAACGTGACTCTTGTGAAAAGTGGTGTGTTGCAGGTTTTTAATTCATTCTGAATAGGTAATGTTTGCGTGTCCCTCCTGATGTGTCTGTTGGCGGCGAAGTTATAATGAACAAGGCCTCGCGGAGTAACCATGGAGCACGCTTTCACTCACAGACCCCCTCCAAAAGAAAAAAGGAAAAAAAAAAAAAACTCTACATCCATCACTCCATTTACTGCAGCTTGACAAAATTAGCCGCTTTTGTTCCGCCGTTGCTCTAATTGGCCGAGGAGGGGAAAACAGGCTTTTGACACAAACACGGGCGGCGCATTCACTTACCTCGGTGCTTTTCTCTCTGTGGACGTTAATGCGAAAGAGGTTAAGGTTTTAATTCAGCAGAACTGAATTGGCTCTGCTTTGAGTGCTTCGTTTTCTCTGCTGACCGCTCTTTAAAAATGTCCCTGCCATCCTTTATTGCTTTTAAACCACAGTTTTATCTTCTTTCTGCGCTGATGGACGTTCACCCCGTGCATACCTGCCTGCGAAGAGTACATCTCTCAAGAAGACACTATTTATTCCGTTGTGAGTAACTTTTCTTGCCCTGTCTGGTGCTCACACCATCACATTAGTCAAATATTCAACTGCATATGAAATACCCTTGACTATTGACCAAGGAAGGACACACGGTGTGTATGTTCTTGTGTTTGTGTGTGTAAATCAATGACAGTGAATGGGAGGAACCCCTCCACAAACCCTCATCTTTCATCTTGAATAACCGATATCATAAACAGACGCGACTCATCAATCTCACCTGTGTTCCCAATACAAAGATGGGGGGCAGGCCTATTTCCCTCTCTTTCTGCAGACCTGATGACATTTACTAAATTACTCTACATCTGTGTATAGACTACATGCACACGCACAGCAATTTGTTTGTGTATTTCTGTGTATGTCTGAGTAAGTTTGCAGATTGCTGTGTTTTGAATGGACTCTTTGTTTGCTTCTCAGAGGTCTTGACTCTTCTCTTCTCTTGTTGTTATCAGTGTTGGCAGCCATGCAGATCCACAACCGCCCACCGAGGGGCGGCACGGCAGCCGAGGAGTTGCTGGGGGCCGGAGGAGAAAATGAAATAAAAGGGTGGATAAATCAGAAAAACCAGCACACATGAAGAAGAGGTAACGATTGAATTATGTTTAATGATGTCATTTGGAGAGGAGTGGGCTATATTATAACAAATGATAAAAGTGCACTTTAATGAGTAGTCATAAAGACTCAGTAGACAATTTTATTCAATAGGCCCCAAAATGGGCTTGTGAGGGTCCTCAGGGTTGAAAAGGAGCAAAGTGACTTTGGGACAATTATTGCAGGCCTGTTTATTATCACTCACCGCTTCCATGCCAAATTGACTCTGCCAGAAATGTGTGTGTACACGGACCTTTATTTGAACGAGAGTGCGGGGCCCAAGGTCACGGTAAACGTTGTACATCATACCCCTAGGCAACACTGATAAATGCAGAATATAAATCTATTAGATCCAACAAGCCTGATGACATTCATCCTCTGAAGGGAGGATTAACAAAACAAAGGCCCCCTCCTGTGTTCATGTGTTCATGTGTGCGTGTGTGTAGGTGTGTGTGTGTGCTCGCATATTAAATAAAAATAAAAGAACAACCTATATTCTGATCTAACTTGGAACACTACAGGCTTCGGTTAAACAAGCTCCGTTCTGCTAATTGCTAATGTGGACGCAACCCCCACCTGCTCACAACAGAGGGAGTGAGTTTTGGGTCAGCAGTTCTCTCCAATCAGGCACAAACACTACCAGAGCGGCAGCTTGCAGAGTAGCATTTATTCTACACCGCTGAGAAAAATCAAGTGGAAATGTTATTTTGATTTGTGAATCAATGTGTGCAAAAGGGTTGCATCACCGTTTCAAACCAGGTGCGCTTTTTTGAATTTCAACTAAAAAAAAGTTTCCGCACACTATTAGCAAATAGTGCCACAACAATCAACAACAATTAAAGATCATTAGGATGGAATTAATCTCCACACAATTCATTAAAATCCAATTCCTTGTGAAAATAGAGGAGCTCAGAATTACATCAGGGCACTGCGTTAATTGGCATGTGATTGACAGTGTTGATATATTTTCTATGAGACCACGTAGTGTGTGTTTGTGTGTGTTTGTGTGTGTGTGTGTGTGTGTGTGTGTGTGCTTGAGGCAAATGGGTAAATTAAATGTAAATATTTAAACTCCCAGTAATGTAAAGATGAACTGGCCTCTGTCTCTTGATGGTAATTGTCTCTGCTCGCTGTGGGGGTGCTGCTGCTATGGTCAGGGTGGAGGAAGCGGGTGGAGGGCATGAGCTCCGCTAATTGTTGGACATGAGAGCCTGTTTGTGTATTCTGATAAGTGCTGCAGGGCCCCAGCATGTGTGCGTGTGCGTGTGAGCGTCTATATGTGTGTGTTCAAGAGGTGTGAAGCTGAATGGAGCCATATGACTACAGGTCACACCCAGAGTGTCGTTACTAGGATACGGCATCTGAAGCATCATGGAGGGGTGGTGCCGGGGTGCTTCATCTTCCAGCCCCACCACCACCACTCTGATCTTGCTTCCCCCTTATTCTGACACTTCCCCCTGGGGTTTGGCTGAATGGGCTGGTCTGACAGGGGCTGAATGCGTTGGGGTGACGGGGGGGTGGTGTCCTATTTGTCCCTAAATGCTTCTCTATAGACCTCTGATAATAGACTGGCTGCCTGTTCCCCTTCCTCACCCACCACAGCAGACCTGCTGCCTCCTCCACCACCCTCACCTACTCTGTCTCTGTCTCCTTGTCTCATTGTCCCCACCCTTATCTCCTCTGTCTCGTTTTCCTTCCTATCATGTCTCCTTCTCTTTCCATCTCTTTCTCTGTCTCTCTTCTCTTCTCCTGCACTTCTTCAGGTTTTGCGGGCTTGTGTGTGTGTGTGTGTGTGGCCCTCACGATACACATCTTTTGCTGCTTGTTAAATCGTCCGTGTTCGAGTGTGCATGCTAAATCGGAAGGCCAGAGCTTATTACTCAGCTTGCCGGCTCCTCAGCTTTGTCCGGCCGCTGCAGCCCTCCGCCTCGCTAATAGGAGCCGCTTTTGATGTCGCTTTTTCATGCTTTGTCTGGTGACATAGCTGAAGATACCTTTGAAGACCATAAACCCGAGAGGGAAGATTCAGCGACATACAAGAGGCACCAGAGAGACATTTCTAATGGCAGCTCTAAGATCAAATAAAGTAATAACAAAGAACTGAAGCCATTTCAAGCATAATCCATGATGGGAACACGGTGGCTGTTTCTGTATTCACCACAAAGTGGAAGACACATGAAAAGGTCAACAGGCTGCATCTGGATCGCCATCTGTTTCTCAGACTCATTTCCTCTGATTTTTATGTGTGTTTCTGCAGCAAAAAAAAAAAAAAAAAACAACAACAACCTCTCTTTACTTACTTCAACATGCATGGCTGCATGCTTGGTTTTATGTGTCTGTGTGAGCATCCACCAATGAGTTTGGGGTCAGAAGTGAAGATGTTACCCAGTGGTCATTCATCACACGCGTGACACGTGCTCCCCTGCACTGCTGTACACAGAGGCAATGTTTTATAAAAGAATAACACGTCAGCGGGCACCCAGCGGCCATCCATTACCACCCCGCAACCTGCACAGACGAACACGGGACTTCCACTGCATTCATTACACACCTTTACTTATTCGCGACCAGTAGAACAGGACAAGGTTGGTTGCGAGGGGGGGTGTATCCTCTACAGGGTGCTTGATTTTTTTTGTCGTCATGTTCAGGTGAGATGGAGGATGAAACCATGGGGAGAATGATGGTGCAGGAGCTGTTTGCACCGATACCAGACTCATGCACTATGCACACGGGCAGTTTTAGATTTGTAAGTGTTAAATTGTATTAAAATGGTTAAAATTAGTAGTTTATCTTTTATATTTTTACAGCACATCAGCACAACTTGTAACTGCTAAAAATGATTTTTTTATTGTTGTTTTAACAACCATTAAGTGACGTTTACTTCCCTTAAATTAAACTACAAACAATAGATTAAAAAACGTTTTTAAAAAATCCACACGTGCTCTTGGGAATGTCAGTTCCTTTTTCTTTACCTTGTGTTTAGTTTTGTTTTGTAGTTCTTGTCTTCGGTCCTGGCCTGTGGGGGGTAACTTAGAGAGCTCCTGGGGCAGTTTTACGAGGCCTATTATCTCCCAGTTAGTCTCAGCTTTATGTGCATCTTCCAAGGGCTGGTCTGAAACCATCAATTTAATGCTTTCGTAAAGCAAGGTTAGATAGCACTGAATCAGGCCGAGGACCGTCTCCACCGCACTTACATCGGAATGGAAGATGACAAGCAGAGGCAGTGAAAGATGGTGAAAAAGCTTTACGATGCCTTTCTCAAGGCAAGTTGTGTTTCCTGCCGCTGTAACAACTGGACGTGTAGTCACACAATAAAAGCCACACAAATTTATTTCCTTCCAGACCATTTGACTGTGCACTGGGAGGAAATAAAAGCCCCGCAGCAACACAGTGGCAGACATGAAAGAGCATTGTTGGGAAGATTCTCCAGCTGGTGTTCGGTATGTGGAATGTGAAGTTCACTTACTCCAGCTTCCCTCCACGGTCCAAAAACATGGACTATGTTTATTGTAGAGGTGTGAGTAGATGGTGTGTGTCCAGGGTGTGTCTGGCTGCTGACGCTGGTTCAGTTCTGAGCTATCTCACATTTCTGCAGTTTTCTTGTGCTCCAGACCTCCACATTATGAGTTATTTACTTCTAAATCCACAAGACATTTGCAGGTATATGTAATTGGTGTGTGCCATAAATGGGGCATCTCAGTCAGAAAAGTCTGGACACGCCCCTGTTTATCACAGCAGCTGAAGACTCAGACCTGCACATGATTCCGTTTGTGCAAAGATGTACTCAAGCGTAGACGAGAACAAAGACAAAAAATAAAAGGAAGAAGAGCACTAGTGGGGAGCAGCCTTAATTGTGACTCCGATTTGAATGAAAAAGCACTTTAATAAAAGAGCCATCAGAGGCAGAGAGGTAAAAGGTTTTACCTCTAACAAGCACTGCACTAAAACAACTTTGAACCAGGAGAGGCATGCTCTGAAAGGCATATTTATAAAGTGCCCGCTTATGAGCGTGCGTACGTTTTATCACGTGTTTTTCTATGTGCATCTCTCTCACATTGCGCGCGCGCACACACACACACACACACACGCGCGCGCGCGCGCGAGGTTGATTTATTCCGAGCACAGGGCAAGTAAATTGAAACAGGTCTTTCAGGTTGGTTTTCAGCTCCAGGTCTAATGAGAGCACCGTTTCCCGTCTCTCCAAACAATGTGCTGCTGTCTCTTAAGAGCCCTTCCGTCCGCCTGCAGCCGAGCCACTCTACATTAGATCTGTGGCCTGCTGCAAGCCGCTGCGGTGAAAGGCCTCAGGCTCAGAAATGGCTGTTTGATTCTCTCCCTGTTTTGCCTCTAAATGAATGATTTATTGGCTGTCAATGAGGAGGCCAAACCTAATGGACAAAAGCAGCACTGCAGAGCCCCAGTCAAGGGGGTGTTGTTGTGGATGTTCTCTTTGAGGAGCTCCCTGCCTCACTCTGAAATTGTAATGAAAAGTAAACAACCTTTCTCGTGCCAGGCCAAAGCGGGCTGCAATTACAAACACGCGATTTGAAATGAGTGTGTGCACCCCCTACATTTAAACCATAAATGAGACATTTGTGACAGAAAAATTGTGAGGTTTTGAGAAATTCTTTGGTGAAATTGCGGCTGTTGTCAGAATGTTGGCGTTGCTTTGTCTGTTTGTCGGAAGCTTTGTAAAAATGAGCGGGGAGTCTGAGCCACAGATGCAGACCAATGGAAGCTATCAGACACACCAATTCCTCGCGCTAACCCACGACTTCAATCAATTAACAAGGCTGAGTAACCTAGCACACACGCACACACACACACACACACACACAAACAGTGGTCACGGTCGGGATTGGAGAAGTGTTATTTAAAATCCCCGCTGCTTTTGTTCATGTAAACGGGGGACATTAACACCCGCTCGTCCTTTGGCCTAGGCCTGTCATCCAAACGGATCATTTCTGCAGATCCCTCTAATCCCCCAGGGGAGACGGCAGGGCCCGGGGCCAGGAGGGACGGGGTCCTCAGAGGCTGTCCGCTAGAATAGACTCGACGGGTGCCTTTAAAATTGACGTTCTAAAACGTTCTTTTGTTTGCATGGTGCTCCCCGGCGTCCCGCCTTTCAGCGGCTCTAATGATAAGTGACAGGCCATTAATTGTAGCTCTTTAGGAAACCATCATCAGACACACGCCTGATCCCTCTCCTCTGAGACCAGCGAGACGGCACTGCTGCGTCGGGGATGAGAAAATTGTTGGGTTGGCTTTCCTCAAGTTACATTTTATTGCTGGTTGGAGAGTTCATGATGTGGGATAAATTGTATTTATCATCTCTTGATTTAAGAAATAGTTGTGCTACTTACTGCAAGGGTTAGCGTAAAACAGATTTCCCCAACTTGCCTTTTAAATAGAAAGAATCTAATCAACGCTCTACTTCAAGAGTGTTTTAGGCTCATTTGTTGCTCTTAAATATTTTATAATTCTCTTTGCAAATAGATCAGGGAGGAACTGCAGTTGTACAATTATAATAACTGCTCTGTTTTTTTGTCTTCAGTGTGCATTGCCTAACATTCTTTCAAACAAATAAATACCACGCTGTAACGACTGACCATAATTTGAGAATCGCTTCTGCACAGGTGATAAAAAATTCATTACATGGGTTTAATGTGCATTTGTTAGCAAGTAACTAAAAGAACGTATTGTGGAGGAAAACAGAACTTGAAAAGAGCACAATGATTCCTGCCAACAGCATTAGTTGACCTGTAATATTCAGCAAACAGGATCAGCAACCTTGAGTGTGTGGCCAAAAACCTCAGCTACATTTATTTCACTTTCCAAGGCTCATGGCTGAAATTGACCCACTAAAGATGTTTTTAGGATTACATTTACCTGTTTTGGTAATACTGGTTCTGGATTTTGCATTTAATTTTGAATTGAAATCACTTAAAAAGCTTTAAGCTTTTAAAGCTTAGAGACCACTTCAAAAGGTTTTGATGTCCTTAAACACACCACGCCACAAGGTCGTGACAGCCACCAGCATCAGCAGGTAACCTAAATAATCTGAACTGAAACCTTGATTGAATTTTTGCTTCTTTCCCAAGTACACTCGTTCAGCTTAGTCCATCCTCTCCCAAACTATTTACCATCTGTGCATCTCTGTATTTTCTCTCCCTAAAAAAAAAGCAGGAAGGAAACAGTTGCGGGTGTTTGGATTTTATGGGCTAAATGATGTTGCTAATCACCTGCTTTTAGTGTGGCAGATTTATGGAAGGGACAAGAATTGTTGTGGGCTGATTTGTGTGTCTGTGTGTGTGTTTGGGTAGGTGTCAGAGAGGCAGCCTGCGGGATAGGCTGAATAGTCCTGTTATTTATCGTCTCCGAGCGGCCTCTCTGAACGGAAGAGCGGCTCTCCAAATTGAAATATAGCTGAGTTTACCCTTCTGATTACCCCAGTAGTTTACTCTCAGAGCCCAAGGAGATCATTAAACATTGGCCGCCACGAGCAACTCAGCACCCCATTATGGCCCAGGATAAATGCTCCGACTGAGACACAGCGAGCCCTTCTGACGTGCAATAAGTGCGCCTCACAGGCATTATCCCCCCCCAGCCGCCACCCCCCCAAAAACTATAGAACATCAGTTCCTACCGCCGGGGCCGGTATCACAATAGCAGTTGTTTCTTGATTGATATGGATTTTAGTTTATGTTGTAGTTTTTACAGTTTTGGTTTTTTTTTTTTTACGATGGCTTAAGCACAATTTTAGAAACAGGACTCGGAATTTTTAAAAACACTACACACAGTGGCACAATCACCCACACAATATGCAGAACACTCTTGTCAAAATTATGTGCACGTTTATAAAAACCACTCTGTGTTATCAAAATGAAACACACACTTTTAATGAAGCTCAACTCTATTTATTTAGTTAAACTTAAGACACTTTTTGCAACTCTAATCGGTGATTAGATGACTGTAAGTAAGTACTGGAAATTGTAAATATACAACATAGTAAATCAAAACACAAAACAAGACCAATGCTGCAGACTATTGAAAGTGTGATTTTTTTAATATTTCATATAAAATCAGTCAAGCCTGGTTCATGACAGTCTTTCATTTGTCTAATTTGGCCCTCTTCTTCCAAGAGGGTATTCACCTCCTGCTTCAGGTCTTCCTTTTCCTCGACCTCTACCTCCTACTTGCTCTCCACAGGTTCCCTCTCTCACCCTCACTTTTCTTCCTCTGACTTTTATTGTTTAATGTTTTTTTAGTAAACTATTAGCGAATGACCTCACCTGCTGCATTTTTATAGGCTCACACCTGATTGTTGCATCTAATAGAAACAGCAATGTTGAATAAGACTGAATATGAATGTCAATCCATCCATCCATCCATCTATCTATCCATCCATCCATCATTCATCTATCCTTCCTTCCATCCATCCATCCGCCTATTTTTGATTTGTGTGATGTTACCAGGGAGATGTTCAGGAGACTACTAATGGCGGAAATGATGCGAGAGAAATAGTATGTCACAGCGGAGCCGCTTTCCTTCTGCTCCTGCCATCGCCATCACCGAGCATTTGCACAGTGACCTTTGCAGGCGCCATGGCGGTCAGGGTCGCGCGGGCTGAGTCCTTCACACACTGCTGCTCTGATTATCGCAACATCTGTAACATAAACAGAGGCGCAGAGCATCAGCAGGGCCGACACAACAGCCGTGACAATGAAGTGACAGTGTCAGCTCCAGACACGGCGGCGGCGATGTTATTGTCTCCGTTTGTTGATTATGCCCGGCGTGTCTACACCGCACCAGCTTTTCATGTAACGAAATTCAACGTGGACCTGCGATTAGCTCTCGTGATTAACGCGAGCTGCTTAAAAGCATCTCTGATTGGACTGTGCCACAACATGGTTGCCCCAGAGAAGCCTGAGACTTTATTGGAAATTAGTATGTATGTCAGTCCGCAAGTAGGCCAGGAGCAGCTGGAGAATCATCACCAGTAATAATCAGCCTTATTTGATAATAGGAGGATAAGAGATAAATAGGCGTCCATGCTGCCGAAGCCGGCGCTAATACTCGAATTTGTTTAGAAAAGTCTTTTACTGAACCACCTAATAAAAGGTCTAAGTCTCTAAAATAAACAGACACTGTTCATCAAGTCACCAGTCAGTTTATTTGCCTACAAAAGGCAAAGTCCGGCGCTGGTAACGTTCAAAGGTGCTGCAGGGGTAGAAGGAGCCGGTTTCTGCTGTGTGAAAGGCTCTGCTTTTCTTCCATGTAACGGGCTGTTTTTTTCATGGCTGTTGTTGCTGTCTGTCCTAACACATTTACCTTAAGCCATCAGCGCTCATTAAATGCCTGCTGGTGCAGGGAAACAAAAGGCTGCCTGGCAAGCCAATATGCGCCTCTGACACATCAACCAATCCCCAGACGGTCTGCAGAGCCTGGCTGCACCGCGGAATTCTCAAACATATTTTTCTAATTTATGGATGGATAATAAATCAACATTAAGGCTTGGACAACGAGTTATACATCAGAGGGAGATGGCTGCAAACTGGGCCACAATGCAGCAGAGGGGACCAGGCGCACATCTGCACTAAATTCACACCGTGCACGTGGGCGCGCGCGTGTAAATACGCTTATGTCTTCACTGCCAAACTCAATTTGGTTTCAGCCTCAAAGTTGGTGGACATGCAAACATTTTTAATGTCACCACTCAGAGGTGGTGAACAGGAATATTATAAAGAGGAAATACGCAGATTAGGATTTACTACAGGAGGGACGGTGCTCTGTATGCTCCATAAAATTTTACACTTTGAAATATGCCCGCGTTTGCATTTTAATGCCCATGAATTAGCCTTTCACTGATGTGGTAGGTCACTGGCTCTGTGCTGGCTCGGTAGGCACAGAACAGGATTCAGGCTGTGGCAGAGACACTAACGCGACTTAGTGACTAACTTATTGTTGCCCATAGCTGAAAAATTCCTTTTACCTGATTTATCATTTTTTTTCCCCAAATTTAAAGATATAGTTAATAAAAAACCCGAGACAGAACAATAAACAACAGAAACCAGTTTGTCTGAGGTGTAAAGGTAAAAAATAAAACATTTACTCCTTCAACAGGAAGACGCAGTGATTGTTCTCTCCTGAAAATGGTAATCTAAAATAAATTATTAAATTTGTGTAACGTTTAAAATACAGTCAGTTTGTGCCTTGTTGCTGATGATTCCACTCTGTTAATTCTCTGATGCGTTGTGGCTAAGGCACTGCTTTAAAATTATTAGGCTTAATCATTCATTAACCTCCATTAGACTGAAAGGAGGGTAAACCTAAACGGCTGGTTAAATTCACACACTGTGTGTGTGTTGTGTCTGTGTGTGTGTGTGTGTGTGTGTTATTGCTTTACAAGTTTGTATACCAAATTCATTGTTTAATGTGTATGTATGTAAAAGTATAAGAAAATGCACCTTAGTTTTTCCAACATACTGTGTGTGTGTGTGTGTGTGTGTGTGTGTGTGTGTGGGTGTGGGTGTGGGGGGGTTTGTCATTCATTAAAGTGGAGCACAATCAGAGCTAAACTAGCCATGGCGGCCTGACTCATTAAAAGCTGAAGGTTTATTTAAAACCTCACACTGCTTCATTCCCAATCCACTCGCCAACATATGCAAACAGTAATTACACAAGTGAGGAGGAAGAGAAGGTTGAGAACTCCCTCGCTTTCTCGTTGTGTGTGTGTGTGTGTGTGCGCGCCTGCGCGTGTATTTAGCTGTCTGAGTACAGAGAGTGAAAATGCAACCCAGTGTGTATGATTATTTTTCATTCAATGTTTCACCCGACTTCTACCCCTATAACTGAGGATCTAATCAATCTGCCGGCTATTAAGTTTGTTAATTGATAATGCATACTAATTAGGTCTGGCTCGGTTACCACAGCAACCATGAGAAAGTAATTGTAGGCAGGAGTCCAAAAGGACTTAAAGCAGACTGAGAGTGAAGGAGAAGCAATCTCTCTCTCTGTCTCTCTCTCTTTCTCACACACACCTACACACATACACACACACCTACACACAGTGGCAATCCCGCAGTCAAAATTCTAGCTAGGCTATAAAAGCTATGATGCCTTTTCTTATAATTATATTTTTTTTTAATTATTGTTGTTATTTTGAGACACATAATGTTGCAATAATAATCTTTAATAAAATCCAAGATAAAAATGTACATACTTTATCCATACATCATTTATGTATTGTCCTTTCCCTTAATAATATCAATGCAATATTACATGTGTGTAATATTGCATTGATATTATTAATTCCAGTTTCTATTAATAACAAATTAAAAATAATATAATACAATTTAATATTGATTTAGAAAATAAACTAAAAGTAATCAAGTAACAGGTCTATCAGGCAGTCCACTCATCCACCTCCTCATTCGTTGCTGCTCTCACTAATATTAGGTATTGAATAGTCTCTCTTTTTCTCTCTCTCTCTCTCTCTCTCTCTCTCTCTCCATCTCTCACCTTCTCACTCTTTCTCTTACTCACTCACACACGGCACAAGCACAAAGGCCATTTATCACCGGCCCCAGATCCAGAATCATTATCTCCGGGTTTCAAGGTCAAGGAGATCCAGCAGGTAAAGTGAAGCGAGAGGTCAGCCCAGTTTGATCACTTTGTTTCTGCGCGAGAGATAAAGTCAGATGTTTTCCTTTATGCTGACTTTCCCTGTGACCCACCTCACGTCCTGCTGTCCAACAGGATACAGTCCTTTTTGGCTAATGTGCGAGCTGTCACACGTGTCTGTGCAAAACCTGACCACGTGCACGTTTGACGGCTCCGGCTGTGTGAATGTGCAGCGTGAACTGGCCTGTTTGTCTATTTGAAAGCTGCCTGGGTGTTACTGTGCAGATATTACCCTCATTACCTTGTGATGAAGAGCTCAGGAGATGGTCATATCACTGATTTATCATGCCTGCTTTGTCGGTGTGACGGATGGCGTCGTACACACGGGCCAATCCCTCACCGACTGCTCGGTCTTTGACAGCTGGGAATTTAGAAATGAACCCCAACATTTTCAGGACGACTGAACCACCTTCAGTTAAGAGTCTGATTGAGTCGTTGCTTTGTTTGGATTTCTCCCGTCTTCAACGTCCCGTCTTTCCACAATGGCGACAGTCTGGCGTCACCCTTCCTCTCATCACCCTCAAATATCCTCTCCTCTCCTCTTCTCTTCTTCGTTGCATGTTTTTTTGCATGTTTCTATGTGGCTGGTTGCTTAAGTGTGTTTGGTTCTCTCTATGAGCAAAGCTGAATTGTGTCTGTGCTCATCCGTATATATGTGTGTGTACGTGTGTGTGTGTGTGTGTAGGGTGTGGGGCAGAGCAGCCAGCTGGGTTGGAGGGGTAATAAAGAAGGAGAATCAATAGGCCATGCAGTAGAGCCAAGGTGCTGCCATTTATCACACCGCCTCCATGACTTCCATCATTCATCATGCCCAATGAGGCAGCAAATAGGAAAATGACTATTTGTATCAAACACATCTGCACTCATCCACTGAGGTATTTTATTCCCATTAACTCAAAGAGTAGAATAAGCTAGTTTCAGCTGCTGCTGATGTTGTGTTTGTGTGTGTGTGTGTATGTGTGTGTGTGATTCTATTTGTTCAGGCTTGTAGTGGGATATTCATTGGGAACACATTCATGGTCACTGTGGGGTTTTTTTCTCCTTGAGAAAAAAAAATGCACATTGTCACTTTATTGATGTGTTTAGTCTCTCTTTCTCTCCCTTTCCCCCTCTCTCTCTCACCCTGTCATTTTGTTTGTTTTTTTTTCCCAAATCTTCCTCTTCCTCCAGCTCTTTGAGTGGCAGTAAGGAGCCGTTACATTAACTTTGCCTTCCATCCTCACCTATAAATTAACCCCAACACCGGTGCACTCCGGGCTCTGGCTGTGTACCTGCTCGTGTGTGTGCGTGTGTGTAGCTTGTGGAGGGCCGGTCTGTGGTCATTATGGTCTAATACCCCATGAAATGGTGAAATTACTATGCAGCACCTTTTACGAGCTGCCTGCAAATATTCAAGAATGATAGTTTGTGTGAGTCCCACCCATAAATCAAGGAGACTGTTTGTTTTTGGCTCGCTTCGTTTCATCTTCATAAATGTCCGCTGACATTTGTTTTTGCACTTTAAAAGCATCTTGTTTTAAGCCTCATTTTTTTCAGATATTAAAGAAATTTTTAAAAATCCTGTTTTTCTGAGAGCTGTTGCTCAGACATGACAACAAGTCACCTTAGGTTTCTTTGTAGACTTCGTAATTAATTGAAAAACTAACAACAAACATGACCGATAGTTATATAAAAAAGTATTTTTAGCTAGCAAATGGATGAGAAATGAAAACTCTCATTTCCTAAATGTTACAGATGCTTATATAAACAGGGAGGGAGAGAATAAACATGTGTAAGCACAATGTGTGTGTGTGTATCTGTGGGCCATCATTTACTACAAGTACAGCGGATTATATAGCTGTAAATGTGGCCAGGATAAAGGTCATAAACTGTGAATGCGTACGAGCACACTCTGCAACAAGACGCCACTAATCTTCATTGCCCCATGAAGGAGAGTGTAATGTACCAAGGTCACTTAAGACATCCATCTCTCAGGCGTTCATCAGGGCTCTCTGCATTTCTCTCCTTTACTGCTGACTGATCTACTGCTCTCGGTGGGCTCAGGCCCTTTTACAGAGAGAGTGCACGCCGCTGCCATCCTCACCAGGTGGCGTCTCTGCGTGGACCGGATCCACGAAGCACGCAACTGTACCTGCTGTTTGCCGCCCCCTTCAGCTCCTCTTTAATTTGCTTGAAAATCTTTCTACTAATGTTATTCTGCGTGAGCATTTTTTGCAGATGCGGTATGCTTGGATGTGCTGGAGGTGGACTGTCTGAGGGTTAACATCATTACCTACTCACAGCCTCATAATCATTACTGATTGGACAAATTTCTAAAATTACCTTCTTTATTACCAATTACATAGAACACTTAGCTTTCTCAATATCAATCAGCACACTGTGATAATGCATAATTAAGTCTCACAGGCCAATCTGGATGAATTATCTAATATAAACCTAATGACAAAATCAAAGACTTCTTAATAAAACGCACACGGCCATATTGTTTGTTAACTGATGGAAAATGAAAAGATAACCATGGCTCTATGGCTAATGCGTAATAAATCATCCAACAGAGGCATGAAGCGACGTCCATGACGGCCATCACAAATGTACATACATACATCCCACATGCAGTCAGCTTTCACGGGTCGGGCTGGACAGCAGTCGGAAAAATTGTTGTTTTGGTTCATACACCGATTTTCTTTCTTTCTTTCTTTTCTTTTCAGAGAAGAGAGCGCACTTGCCTTCGACATGTGCTCTGAAGCGCGCACGGGGACGTGACCGTGCCGAGCGCGCTCCCGTTCAGCCTCTCCGGGGGGCTGCGGGGGAGGCAGCGGCTGCAAGGGGATGGCTCTCACTTTCATAAAATTCATAGAATTTTTCACAAATGGATGAACACAATTTCCTTCCAATTTCCTCATTATGCAAATATGCAAAATATCAAATCTAGACCAATTTAAGACTGCCACAGCTCCAAATTTACCGGTTTAAGCCGTAAATGCAGAACCCCCTTAAATAATTACCCAGCTAATTGGGAATATTTGTGACAGATACAACAAATTCTCTTCACAAATTACATTTTATCCGAGAGACCACCGCGCTCCAATGAAACACTACCGAGGTCTAATTTCTTTTACATAATGAAAGGAACTGAAAACTTGTTATCGCATTTCAACACTACACTGCTTTGTAATTTGGAATGATCAAATAAATTAAGATGAAATTCCTACATATTTCTCTAATCTCCGTCAATGGTACTTTATTTATGTAGGAAATAACTCTGGGTCGTGCCAATATGAGCCATAATAGGCATTTAACGCGCAGGGGCGCCTTGGAGAAACAGACGAGGACGTCGGAATTTCCAGAAATTGGGCAGTCACCTTGAAAACTTGAGCAGTTTCACAGGTGGGGAGGCGCTGTAGACACACACACACACACACACACACACACACACACACTCTCACACACACACACACACACACACACACACGGTTGCTCCATCGCGCCTGCATTTATATATATATACGCCGCCAGAATATCACACGCCCTCTTCTTCCTCCTGCTCCTTCACCCCCCCCCCCTCCCCCCTTCGCGATGGTAGATCACGCAAATGTTCCCAACGTGCAGCTCCTCTGGAACCACACAGGCAGGGTTCTCGGCTCCGCCTGGTCAAGATGCTCCGTCCCGAATGCGCCCAAAAGAGGTCGTGCCAGACCATTCCATGCATGCCCGCACATGTGATTTTAGGCCCGCGGGTGCGCGCGGCCGCCATCTCTAATGCCCTGTTAATTGTCTGAGAGTGTTCCCGCACACACCTCCACTAATAACCCTCTTGCTATTCAGCCCGCCTTCCTCTTTGCTCTCCTCTCCGATCCCGGGTTGCTTCAGGAGCTGTCCGGCTCGCTAACCTGCCTTCCAGATGTTCAACCCAGATGTGCAAAGGCATCCTGCGTGCACGCGCTGGCCTTTCTTCTGCAGCTTCAGCACCGCGGAGAGCGCCTGCAGCCTCCGACCAAGCCGCTCGTAGTTATTTGCCTCCTGTGGACGCAGTGAGACGCGCTCTTTCCACACCTCTCTGACAGACGCTGCTTGTAAGGCTCCTTTCTCTCCGAGCGTGCCGCCGCTCTCATTAACCAGGCTGATTAAAGCCCAGATTAACCAGCAGTGGCCCTGTGCGCTTCTCGCCAGCAGCCCGCTCAATATCAATTAGTGGCTGCGCCAAAAGCTGCGCGTCCGCCCGCGGCCGCTCCGCGCCCGCCCGCAACCTCCTCACGCACGCGGGATGTCGCTGTTCAAAGCTGAAAGTTGTAAAATGGAGTTTACATAATCTAAAAATGTTGATGCCTTTTTAATTGCAAACGTCTGGATAAAAATTATTTCAGTACGAATGGGGAGGAAATAAATGATCATTTAAAAATATATCAGTTAGCCTATTAGTCATGGCATTGTGGTTCACCTCTGCAGAGTACATTTTGGAAATAAAGTCCCGTAGCCCGGAACCAGCCGGTCATTCCAGCCTAAGGAAAGTTAATTCATTCTCTGGCCTGCGTGACCCTGCAGAAATCAGGCTAATGATGGAGCAGGGAGGAGATTCCTGTCCACTTACTGGTAAAAAAAGGAATAATAAGCTGAGTGGGGACAGTAGCAGGTTCTGGATAAGATAAATACTGATCATTTGTGTAACTGTTGTCAGAGTGAACTGTGTTTTTTTGTTTTAATAAAGAAAAAATACATTTCAGTCCAATTCATTTATTTCGTGATTTGACTTATTAGGGAGCACTATCTAGTCTTGATTGGCCTCTGATGGCCCCCAACTATTTACTTCCAGTAACCAGCTGGTAAATACTGTGTCTCGCAACCTTCACTTGTCCACCAACAGACAGGTTGTCCAATTAAAAGTGGCGATCGATTATAGATAGCTGCCTGCTGGCCTATGAGGGAGCCGGTGCTGGATGCTGTACCGCTGCCAATACAGGTCGCGGCTGCCCGCAAACTAACCAGAGCTGACACCAGCATATTAGGTCTGGACTGGGTTAATTCGCCTGCAGTTGGCCCCTGTGTTAGCTACATATCGCAGCGGTTTTCCTGGAGCTGATCATTAAGCAGCTTTCCGCAGTCATGATGGGTGCGACGGGGCTCATATCACTGAAGAAAAGGCGAGTCTGGTGTGGAGGTTACTCCAGCTGCCACGCCCTGTGCCCTCAGAGGTCACCTGGCTTGTGAAGGGTGCACGGTTCTTTTGAGGCCTAAAGTTTGAGGACAGACTTTTAAAATGCACATTTCAAGACTAATTAAACAGATGACAGTAGTCATTTTACGTCCCTAAAGCTCACATAGCCAAAACCTCTGAACCTAACTCTGATTTTTTTTTCTCCCCCTCCTCTATTTTCCAGCAAGCTGCTTTTCCATTAACTTTGGGAAAACACGGTGGCAGTTCCATTAAAAAAAAAAAAAAAAAAAAAGTGCTCCACCCTACCCATAAATGCGCCTGAGCTCAGAAAAATAAGAAATTAAGTGCGGGGCCCCGTTTCTGCAGCAGCCCCTGTCGACGGGGGCCCCCCCGAGGGCGGGACAGAGCAGCTTCACCTGAGCATATGTTAACTATTACGAGATGTCTTGATGGAACACAACGAAGCTGCGGGTAATTGACATAAAATATGACAAAGTGTTTGAGTGTTTCTGAGGAAAGCGCTGTGTGTTACACCGTATCAGCTCAGTAATGTGACTGATTAATGAAAGCTCGGCCTCGCACTCGTTCAGATGATTCCTTGAAAAATGAGTTTTGTGTTGTCATCCCGACAAGCAAGGCAACCACGGCCGGAAAAGACTATTAGCCTGAATCATTATCAATAGCCATATTTTCAAACTCTATTACGGCAATCAGGCTCGAATTTATTCAATAGATTTAATTCATTTGGTTGTAATTGATAAATAATCAAAATTTATCAATGTACTTGCACACATTTCACTAACAATCAGGGAAAACTGGCCCATTTACCAGCTGACTTGGTCCAAATTAGAGCTAAATTGATGATCAATTAATCTTGGGAGGGGTAGAGCGCCTGTGTTTAGCAGGGAAGGAGTGGAAAATGTGGCGGACTAGCTGTGGAAGAAGGGCGGGAGGAGAAGGAGGGAGAGAAGCGATGGAAGGAAGAGGGGGCCTGCGAAGTCGGAGATGAGCCGGAACCCCGCCAGGCGTTTGCAGGACGCGACAACAAAGAAACACGCGTGTTCGTGATGTGTCTCCCTTTTTTTTTCTTTCTTTCCCATTATTCTGAGCTTGTATGTTCTCTCGTAACGCGCGTGTGTGGATGCGTGAGTCGCACACTTGAAGAAGCTGCTGTGATGGAGTCAGACGGAGCAAGGTCAAAGAGACTGATCCCATTTATTCTTTAATTTGCTGAGGGCATTAAATTGCATGATGTGACTTTGCTGCAGTTTGATAATTACCAGCACATGTTTCTAATTTCAAGCTGCTCTGAGACACAAGTGACCCAAGTCCTCCCTTTTATCTGGAGTTTCAGGAGCAAAGTGGGAGAATGCTCCTTCAGCTTCACACCTCCTGTTTCTGTTTGTGTATTCTGGGACTTTTCACCATCAGAGCACTGAAGCCTTTGCGCATCCTCCTTCATTTTTTGTGACAAATCTGTGGTCAAAATGTAAAAAAAGTCCCCCTGTTTTGGGCCGAGCTGCAGCGTAAAGGATTGTGTCCCTCGGTGTGCTCGGGGCCGGCTGGCACCTGGAATGTGAAAGACTCTCATTACCTTCAATGATGCATTGCAGCTTCTTAATGATGGAGCTGCTGTAATAGGTCTAACTAATGACCAGACTTAAGAAAGAACATATTCTAATATCTGGAGCAGAACTGGAGAGAAAGTCAAGGTGTCAGGGAGGAGAAGGAATGAATCAGACAAGGACTGGATGAGCCTGGGGTCACTCCGTGTCTCTTTATATATTTGCCTTTTGTGTTAAATCTGATTAAACTGTGAGGATTGTCCACAAGGAGCAGAAACGATCAGCGAAACACAGCCTGGTGCGTCCTTGGCATTTTTAAAAGCACTCTTAGCTCGTGGAATCCAAGGTTTTTTCTAGACGAATTACATGCAAACTTTAGAATAAAAGAAAAAAAAGTTGTTGTAGAATTTGCCAGGGGTTTCAAATCAGTTCCTCAAATGTGACACAAAGCTTTTTAAAGGTTCATTCAGAGACACACCAAGGCAACGTTACATGTATCCGGGCATTAATGGCCTGAACCTGTCCAAACAGTGTCTGCAGGGGCATGTTTGGGCTGCCACATTTGAGTCAATTAGGTGGCTAATTAGCCATTGAAGAAATAACATTTTATCGGAAGCGTCAATATTTATTATCAGCTGGCACATTAGTCATTAAATCTTCACATCATCTCAAATACATCCAAGTTTTATGAAGCACTTGGGTTTAAGAGGCCATTATCTGCCTGCAAAGATACCGAGAGACACGCCGGACATGTATAAGCCATTATTCTCTGCATCTTGAACCATGCATTAATGAAGCCACTTATATGGGACAAAGTGTTGTATCCCATATTTAAGTTTGCATGAGATGCTGGGGAGCATTTCCCATCCATGGATGGCAAATGCTTGGGAAATGTCATGTGATTTGAATTCTGTCCTTGTCCAACTATTTACTGCGGTGTAATGAGACAGTTTTAAAGCTGTAGCTGCAATAATACCATCTTTCACTGGCTTCCATTCCTATTCCAGTACACCCCCACCCCTACAACACACACACACACACACACACACACACACACACACTCCGTGACACACACCTCATCTTCCACATTAAGAAAATCGCTCTTCTTTGCTGATTATTTTATTTGAAGGCGTGATTACCAGCCTGTGCGCCAGATCACGCAGTAGCGGAGACCAGGCGGAGGGCAGCGGCTTTAATTGGGCCATGAGATGCGCGGATGGCGCGGCGAGGCTGGGCGTCCGGGAAGAGGAGCCGCTAATGGCTTTTTGCCTAGATGTGCTCCTCAGCCGCAACCGTCTCTTTTCGGGTGCAACGCGCTTATTATTCTACTTCTTATTTGCCCCCGGTATGATAGAATCACCTG
>CAAE01014993.1:559713-593948 GCA_000180735.1 Tetraodon nigroviridis | reverse complement strand
GCAGATTGGAAAATCGATTTCATGTTAGATTTCTATAAATGGGGGAATGCAGACGCTTAAGAGGGGATGCATCAGGCCAAAACAAGACAAACCACCGGTTCGGCAGTGTGTGTGTGTGTGTGTAACAAACGGACTCCCTCCTGTTTACCTTTTGTTTTTTAGTCTTTTTACCTGCTCTGCAAACGCCCCTGTGAGCAACGGATTTACCGCAGTTTGAACGCCAAAAGAGCGAGGAGAGCGCGGACACGGAATTTCTGATCTTTGAAATTGCTCTACAAAATCGTATTTGTTTTTTTGGTGCGCTTCCATTAAAATGTCTCCCCGTGTGTAAACATCCCTTCTGCACTCTGATGCGCCGCATTAACCCGGGAGGGATGTAGTCTCTCTGCGAGTGCGCTTTTCCCGGGGAAAGATTGATGTGGTCCAGTTAGGGAGGCTGAGTGAGACATGGACCCATTTCACGTGGGTCCCTCTTATTACAGCAATAAGTTCCAGCATGATCGGACAGCTGAAGGGAAATCTGCCACCCGGCAGCAAACAAACACCCGCTGATGATACTTATCTCCCATCCGCACAGCACGCACAATTCAACAGTCAACAAACATCAACAGTAGTAGTACTTGTAGTAGTAGTAATGTATACTATAAATAATTATAATAATGATTATAATAATACTATTAACAATAATATGCTATATATTGTTAATGTATTATAAATACGTATAAAAATTGACATACATATTGTAAATAGCTTGTATATGAACACTTAATATCCAAGATACGTCATTCATTCATTCATTCATTCATTCGTTCATTCATTCATTCATTTCTCGGTTGTCCTCGTTTTTACACTAAATTGACTCCCAGCTCTCCGACTCCTCAAACTCAGGGGCCCCTGCCCTCTCCCAAGCCTCCTCCGCGGCCGTGGCTCGCCTCTGCCGCACCTTCGGTGGGGGCGCACAACTTTGGACCAGGAACTCTGGACCAGGAACTCTGGACCAGGAACTTTGGACCAGGCCCCGGTCCATTTCCGAAAGTTCCCCTGTGCCACCAGCACTCCCGTGCGTCCCGACAGATTGCGACTGGGGAGCATAAAGGAGGAGGACAGAGGGCCCGGGAGTTCTCTCCGCTCGGACGCCTCTTTTGTGCGCGCAGAAAGGAAGGCCACTGAGTCCCGGGCGGTGGTCTATTCACCGGGCTCGCCCCCATCTGCCAGGAGCCCCGACGGGCTGGAGGACTGGAGCAGATCGATGATTGTCCGCTTAATTGTATAATAGGCCTGGTTATAGACCCCTGCTACTGGAGCACAGTCGTTTAAAATCTACCACATCTGATTCTGTTTGAAGCAAACCGCCCTAAATAGCTTTAATTGCATCGGCCCTGATGAAAAGTCGATGAGAGTTAAAGCGAGCGATCACTGGCCGACTTTAAATCCATCTGTACTCGTTTATTTATTTATTTCCCCGATTTGTCTCCACAAATCACCTGCCATGGGGAAACGGGGGCGATATTTGTTTTGTGATCCAGTGAGGACTCTGGGGGGCTGGAGGAAGGCCTGGAAGCTGCTCATGCCCCTCTGAACAGTTCATTCTGTATTATCGGGACCCCGTAGAGGACATAAACACGGGACACTCTTCGTAGTTTAAAATCTATATTCTATTGCGAGTTTTCTTGCTACTTATCGCAATAATTCGATTTTTTTTTTCAAAACCTTAGGACATAAACACTCATTCAGATAAGCAGCTGTGAGTCCGGTGTTTTAAAAACGCTTTGGTACCTTAAATGATTCAACAGCGCTACAGTCTGTGGCTGTGGGGGAAAGTCCGTGCGTGGGCTCACCTGCTGTGTTTGCCGTGTAAATCTATGTACCAACAGGGCTCCTGTCATGCCTGCGAGATTAAACAAGCGCATTAAGATGTTTAACGTGAAATAATTTAAGCATGAAAAAGCTAATAAATCAGAGGATGCGAGAGCGGAGGATTGAATTGAAGTGTAGAGCCGTGCGCGGGTTTGGATCCTTTCCACGCGTGCGTGCATCTGCGTGGTTAAAAAAAAAATAGAAGGGGGAGTCATGTCGGTGACATTTCCCAGCTCCTGTCCTGATTGGCTCTTATTTGAGGAAGCTCACGGGCTCTTGCAACTAATAAGCGCCTCCCAGTCGCTCTAGAGGACATTATAATGCAAGGGACCTCCTTTTTTAACCACAAACCGAATTTTGGTTCATTTAGACCATATATACTTTTTAAATTGTCCCAAAGTCGTAGGTTTTTTTGGAGCGCGTCTCGCCCTGGAGCGGTATGCGATGCTGTCTCACGCCGACCTCCTGGATGCTCGGCTCGGTGAGTTATCCTCACTAAACTCCGGCCCTAAACTCCAGTGTAAGATTTTCAACTTCCTTTTCATCTTTGTGTAGTAAATAGACTGTTGGTGGTTTTTTTAACAGCTAAATATTGGTGGGTTTAAATTGAATTTGCTGTCATAGTGTTTTGGGGTGAAAATCGATCGTATTAAATTAAATGCTTTTTGTTGTTGTTGTTGTTGTTGTTGTTGTTGTTGTTGTTGTTGTTGTTGCTGTTGTTGTCGTCGTCGTTTTGTTGCCTGAGCTGTACTTGGAATGAAACCAAATACTGGCGTGCACATTGGATCTGTGGTCTTTCCTTTGAGAAGGTGAATTGAGCCCGTTTTCCACCCGCTTCCTTCTCAGGGATGAAGGATGCTGCAGAGTTACTCGGACACCGAGAGGCTCTAAAATGCCGGCTGGGCGGCGGGGTTCCGGACCAGGGTCACCCGGGAGACATGGCGCCTGGCTCGGACTCTGTTGAAGGAACCACCCTCTTGCCGGGAGAAGAAATCGCCACTGTGGGATCCAACTCCGCCGGCATGCAGGTGAACGGGAAGGAGCAAGAGAAGCAGCAGCAGCCGCCGCCGCAGAGCTCCGGGCAGACCTCCAGCCAGCAGAAACAGAAGCGGCACCGGACGCGCTTCACCCCGGCGCAGCTCAACGAGCTGGAACGTCAGCTTCGCCAAAACGCACTACCCCGACATCTTCATGAGGGAGGAGCTGGCGCTTCGCATCGGCCTCACCGAGTCCAGAGTTCAGGTAAAAACCGGAGGAAAGCACCAGCGGTCGTCGGCTCAGACTCAGTCCTACATTTTTAGCGTCATGCGGAAGTTGGGAATTTAATCCAAAAGCATCAAACAAAATTATTCAGTCGCACCAGATTGTTTTATTATTATTTGATTATTGTCGTTTACAATTTGTTGGTTCTGCTACAAATGATTATTTGTGTTCAAACCATTACTGAAAACCTATAGCGCTGCAACGCCTGTTGCTGCTGCTAATAATAATACTAATGCTAATACTAATACTACTACTACTACTAGTACTACTACCACCTACTACAACAAATAATAATAAATAATAATAAATAATAATAATAATTGCACACTGTTTAAGTTCTGAATGAAATGCGAATAATCACCTAATGTTGGCTCAGGTTTTACCGGGAACTTTTTAGAGTGTGTAACGAGCTGGAATCGGGCTCATAATAAATTAAATTCGAGATTACAATTACTTTGACTTCTTCGTGAACTTTTTCTTTAAAAAAAAGACAATAAAATACTAAATATGAAAACATTTTACATTATTGTCCATAGTTATATTTCTTTGCATTTAATTTTGTTCGAATTTAGAAAGTAACCCGTGCAGTTAAGACAAATTGCACACAAAAAACGCGTATCTTTGATAACTAAACTAAAACCCTAACAACGTCCATTATCTGTATATATATATACTATAGATTATACAATACTCTTAATATTATAGATTGTAGCAATATATTTGATCATTAAAATATTGCACATCTCTCTTTCTGCAGATTCCACATTTTAGCTGTTACTTTGTAAGCGGTGTATAGAACAATGCCAGACTTTAATAAGCCAATCTCACTCTCAGTGGATGGACTATTAACCAGCGATGTGAAATTCATGCAAATGGCATCACTGAGAGCAATAAAAGCAGTATCGTCATCAGTCACGTTAATAATCGTCCCTGTGTTGGCGGCGGAGCCCGAACCGCTCCGAGCGGGTCGGCGGCGGTCGGAGACCGGTCGGCGCAGCCGTCGCCGCTCCGCCTGCATCCCTGCACGCTTAAAACGTTCCATCAGCCACGTCTTAATAGGACTCCAGAATATATTGTACTTTTTTTTTTATATATAATGGAATGAGAAATTGCATTTTCTTGCCCCCCCGTGTGTAATGGGTTTGGGCGACGTTTCACGGATGGCTGAGCGGAATGAGAGAGAGAGATTTCACTTTTAATACGGAGGCATCGACTCAAGCCTCGCCCGCGAATTAATCATAGGAGATTCCGAAGGATGATGGAATCTTTAGGAATCCCGCCTGGTGACCCGCTGCCTTTATTATTCTACTTCTGTATTGTTTATTTATTTTCTTGTGTGCTCGGTGGGCGTCCGCGCCATTTGCGATGTGAGATGGGATGTCTGCCATTTACTGTATTTTGTGCTCAAATGTGGGTCGTTTTTTTCTTGTAGCTACGATGAGCAATTAGCCCACGTTCACCACGGAAAATTAAATACTCCACCTATGTTAAAATGTACCTTCCATTTAAAAAAATGGCAATTGAAATCGATAGGGTCAGGATATTTTGTGAGCTTTGTTTTTAATTGTGACGAATATAAATATCTGACCTTTTTTTGTTTGCGTTTTCGCCTAAAATATTCCTGAAGTGTTCCTTCGTTTGTTTGGAATGTTCGGCAACTTTACTGCTGGTGAAGGCTTACCGTCTTGGCTCTGTGTCTGCAGGTTTGGTTCCAGAACAGACGCGCTAAATGGAAGAAAAGAAAGAAGACCACCAATGTTTTCCGCGCCCCGGGGACCTTGCTCCCAACCCCGGGTCTACCACAGTTCTCCGCCGCGGCCGCCATGGAGAACAGCCTGTGCTCCTTTCACGCCAACGACTCCCGCTGGGCCACCGGGATGCCGGGGGTGTCCCAGCTGCAGCTCCCGCCGGCCCTCGGCCGTCAGCCCGGCATGCCGCAGTCGCTGTCACAGTGCAGTCTGGGTCCGGGCCCGCCACCAAACTCCATGGGACTCTCCAACGGCCTGTCCTCCAACGGTTCGGGCCTGCAGTCCCACCTCTACCAATCACATTTCCCCGGAATGTCGGCCTCTCTCTCCGGCCCCACGAACGTATCTGGCTCCCCGCAGCTGTGTAGTTCCCCGGACAGTGACATGTGGAGAGGGACAAGCATCGCGTCACTGCGGCGCAAAGCACTGGAGCACACAGTGTCCATGAGCTTCACTTAGTGACTTTTGAATCACATTCCTACTACTATCTCCTCTTCCGAACCGTCTCAGCCCAAAATTGCGGGTCTGCCTCTTTTGAACCAGATATTTTAGATAAAAACGAGAAATGAGGCAAACTGATCGGACATGAGCCAAACAAATGTGATGTCATCAAAATAACATTGCGATGGACAAATAGCAGAAAACAACCTAAAGGGGTTATTGCCTCGTTACTTTAAATGAATTTTATTGGCCATTGAAGACAAATATTATTGATCCCGAGACTTCAAGCCCCGATTAATGGGAGCCAAACAATCCTTGTATTTACGTTTGCAGAGTGCGTCATTACGCACAAATGTTATTGTGTTCAGGTGAAATTGTGTTATGTGAAGCAATTATTTATGAGATTGGATATACATTTCGGTGCCAACCCACCATATATTCGCCTGAATAGGTGGGTCCACTGAGCCGGGACACAGGCATGCACTGTGCATGTGGATTCATGAGCTTGGATAATTCCAGGAGAAAATGGAGCCCGAAGAGGTTTTGTTAAGAAACTCGTCAGCATAGGACGGCAGCCAAAAAAAGGAGAAAAAAAAAAAGAAAATCTATATAGTTGAAAAAAAAACAAGGAACTTTCAGTAGGCCTACCCTGTTGTAGGATGTTTTGTGTAGCTAAAACATTCTTGCTATGTACCCGCTGGTCTTTTTTGTGATATGTTTGAAGTTACTGTATGTGCTATTACTTGACACATTTCTTAAATGTTTGATCTTACGTCGAAATGCACCACCTTGACGGGTTTGTACCGATTTGAAAAATGAAGACACAAATAAAATTAATTTTCAAGAATGATTATTGTCTCCGTTACGTTATTACGCTCCAGCGACCAGCAAAAAAATAGTTAAAAAAAAAAGAAAGAAAAGGTTTTCAACGTGCTTTTTTTGCGTTCAAAATTGTTGTTTAGTTGCTGGAATAATGAATCCACTGTAACATCCAAAGGGGCTTTAAAATAGCTCAGCAGCAGAGGCATAATTATGATGCGTCCAAACCGCTGCTGTAAAAAGGTTAGAAAATAGAGAATCTAGCTTTGCTGTCGTAATCACGACGTCACTCACGCGCAATATTAATTACCATGATAGCATTATTTAGTTTTAAAGCTTTAGTTGCTTGTGATGCCAATTTTGATGCCATGTGACCATTAAAAAAACAAACTAACCTTTATGCGATCAGATCGTTTAGCACATTTGCAAAATAAGCCAAATTCACCACGTCTGCCTAATTTCAAATGACCCTGATGCCAGGACCACAGATTCAGATGACGCCGGAGTAAATACAATATTTATTTATTTATTTATTTATTTCTCTGTCTCGATTATGAGAGCGAGCGGACCACACTGTGTGTGTCAGAGATCGTAAGTGTCAACCTGAGCCTGAAATTCACAGCAGCTCAAATTAATCAGCGCGTTAACCTCATCTCGTTGTCAGCGCTGGGGCCAATTTACGGTCACGGGAAGGTAATTGATGAGATATGGCATTACAATAAACACTCCCACTGTCTGTAAACTTATAATTGGAGTTTCTGTAACAATGCTGAGGAGGTTAAACAAAGGTTCAATTACAATTAACAAAAGTATATCACTTTCCCATAATAAACAGTTGGCTCCCACCCTTTTTTAATCACGTGAATTTAGTGAATTATTTAGAAATACCAGCTAAAGTCCAGCTGTATTATGTCTGCAAAGATGCTTTTCTTACCTCGAATGACCCCCCCCCCCCCAGAAATTTTAACAACATGCATTTTACGTGTGTGTGTGTGTGTGTGTGCGTGTGTGTTATTCCGCTAGGTCTAGCTCAGCGTGCGGCCCAGCCCACCAGATCCAACCCTGTGCTGACTACTGTGTCCTCGGCTGCAGTAACAGATGTGAAATCACATTACCCAAACGCTGCAATTAGTCTCACTCGCTCGCGGGTTAATGAGTTTGTGGAAATGTGCGACCCATTCCTCATTAGGTAATTTCTCATGCACTGATGAGAGAGAGGGAGAGAGATGTGGCTATGCCAATTCAGTGGAAATGGCACGTCGTGGGGCTGCGACACGCAGGGCCTGGTGTACAGTGGGAAGGATTTGTCTGAGGGGGCTCACGCCACAGCTGGACTCTGATGGGGGGACATCTATCAGCTGGATCGGGGGTCAGAGAGTGACACATTCAAAAAGTCTTCTGCATTTGTTCGCCGCTGGAGGCTTGAGGAAGCACGCGTCTGCGCTGCTGATACATCAGTCGGGCTCGTTATCCACTGGATCTGCTTGTTTCCGCGCTGTGACGGCCAGAGGGTCTGTGTGTGAATGGACAGCGAGGTCAAAACACTGACGCCACACAAAGGACGGCGACAAAAGAACTAATTAGCAATCAATTACCAACGTGTTTCTGTCCTGCACCTTTTGTCTGCTTCGAGGGTTGAGCAGGCCCAGCACCCATTCACGCACACACAGCTATACACACCACCTGCTGTCTGTGTGTGTGTGTGTGTGTGTGCATGCGATTTTTTTATTATTATAATTATTGCATCATTATTCCAGCAGCGTGTGAGGTAACCCAGTGATACAAGGTTCAACGTAAACTCTGGTGTGAAAAGTGGACGTTTCTTCCGCCAGTGGCAGCAGCCTTGCTGCCATTGGCGTCTGGAGGGAGTCTGCGCTGCTGCTTCCTCACCTTTGACCGCTGATGTCAAACCTTCACACGTCAGCCGGTTTGCTCATAAAGAGGTGTGATTTTGCATCGTTCATTGACTTTTCGGGCCTTTACGGTTGCTCTTCGTGGCTCTTGTGACATTTAAAGTAGAAGGAAATCAGCTATAACAAATGTAATGATTGCGGATGATGAAAATGCCAATAACCCCCTCTATAGATTCAAACTCCGGGTCATGTTGGGGATTACGCCGATTAAAAACTATTTGCATCTCACTTCATATCCATTCATCCCAGATGGCGACTTCCTGTCATCTTATTGTGACCAAACTCCGTTTCGGTCACACTTCCTCCCAGTCGCTGAAATTATTTATCTGCCTAGTTTGAAGAAGGTAATTCCTCATTTTCTGGCAACCCAATACCAGCCATCTTGGATCAAAGAGAATTAGTATTAAATTGGGCATGTGACGTATTTCTTCTTCTTCTTCTTTTCTCTCTCTTACACACACACACACACACACACACACACAGAGGGAGTGCATGCTGTGAGGAGGCTCCGAGTGTCTCTCATGATAACAGTTCTGCATTTCAACAACCTGCATCCATCATCATCAACGCTAACATCTGCTCGGAGCCTTAACTCTCCTTCTGCCCCCCCACCCGGAGGCCTCAGCATCCCCGCAGCCCCCAGTCCTCCCAGTCCTCCCAGCCCTTCCTCACTCTTCTCCTCCCTCACTCTTCTTCTTTGTTGAACCCACTGCTGTCATCCAAATTCCCTAATCTGAACATGTGTGGAGATATTTGCTTCAGCCATCCTTAAAATCAATATTTAATGATGATGTTATCAGTGCTTTTATGTGTAATTTAGCCCGACTGTCAGTATGAATGAGGTACTGTCAGCTCTTTGGCGTCCCACATCTATTTTGCGTTAATGTGTGTTCCTGGTGGTATACACACCAAAACCCACTGGAGATGTGATGGATTTGTCTATTTTAAAGTCTGACTATGCATGCATGCATGCACACCCATGTGCACCTGCATACAGTACACACACACACACACACACACACACACACACTTGTATGTTTAAATACCGAGGCACTGCCTATCACCATGTGGATTTAGCTTTGAAGCAACACACATCTGACACACTCTCTTCCTGACCCACCATCCAATAAGTCGCAATCACCCACCTTTCTATCAGAGGTAATAATCAGTGTTTTGTTTGGTTTTTTTTTTCCTCAGTCATTTTTCTCTCAACAACCCATTTTTAATCCAATTAGGAGTGCTAACGTGAGAGGCATGATATCACGGCCCCTGGGAACAGATGAGAAGAATATGCAGGCAGCATTTATTCTCGACATGGTCGAATATTGGATTTTTCAGCAAGCAGCTGTGCCTGCTCTCGTTGACATTCTCCACCTTTGCACAGCGATCTGTCCTGATTATGCAGACTTTTCTACGTTATCAACATTCATTACATGACCTGTTCCTGCATGTGACCAAGAAGAGTAGAGTCACCTGCTTGTGTTTGACCTGTTCTTACGCCACACTTTTTCTTGGAGTCCTTCTTAAATTTAACATCACACATTACTGATCTCTTTAGATCCTTCCAGGGTTTTATGTGAGCAGAGAGTTGCCTTGTGGGATTCCCCCAAAACTTTCCTCTTTCAACCGTTTCGTTCCAGCAGGTGTTTGACCTATTTTACATGATAATAAATATCCAACACTTGTTCTCCTTTTACTTTCCACTCGTTGTATTCTAAATTTAAGCAGGGATAAGCTGGAATGTGCTCATAGTTCTTGCTTTCTTCCATTTACCACTGCAGACACAGAAGCTATAGGCGAGCCAAAAAGCCAGGGAGAGATTCTACAGCCAAACACTGCCACCTTGTGGTCATTCAAGATAGAACCACGGCGCAAATATATTTGTAATTCATCCCAACAACAACAACACCTTATGTTTTTTATTCTAGACAGATGATCAATAGACCTTTTTTTAAACTCATCTCAATATCATTCAGCGAAATATACTTGTTAACCCTAGAAAGAATCACGCTATTATGGTTCCATCAAAACATACTTAATAAAGAAAATAATGCATAAAAAGAAAGCTGCCATGTGCAGCAGAATATAGTCAATACATTCATGCAGCGCACTGAATCATTGTCATTGAGTGCATTGATTATGTGGACTGATCAATGCATATTAAACTGGAGAGAGCGAGGAGGCTTAATGATGAAGGAACGCATCCACCAGGCTCACCCACCAGAGATCAGATGAGTTTGGGCTTCAAACTTTATTTTCACAGGACAAATATAAAGTTAGCTCCCTTAAGAATTAGGTTTGTAACAAACACAACGGAAAAAAGAATGGAATAAGCTTTTTGCTGTTGTTGTTTTTGTGGTACCGGTGAGGAGGCAGGCGCTTCAGACACGAGCATGAATTAAGTTTCAGTAGCTGGATTCTCCTGATGCACAAACATGGCTGCTTTTCCACCTGTGATCAGATAAAGGAGACTTGTTAGCGACGGCCTTCGCTGCAGCAGCCTCCTCAGACTCCAGCGTGATTCAAATGTGGTTTCATTTAAACCTGAAATCTGGCCCATTGCATTCGGGGTCGTGGTGTTTGGAGAGGGCCAAAGAGTTCCCTCGCTGCTCCTGGAGAACTAGTCCGTGCTGGATTCTGTAATGACCTGGTGATGAAGATTTACTGTCATCACCAGTGCGCACTGTGTCACATATGCATGTGTTGGGAGAGGTTTGGCAAAAAATACTGACAAAAAGCGTTTTTAATTATCATCCTATTCTAAATGCCTATTTTAGTTTTTTCTTTTCTTTTCTTTAATAGACACTGAATAGCCTCAATGGCTAACACAAACTACTACCGGCTACAGATGGAGGTCATCACATCTCCTGAAGACCTGCGCTGGAAGGTAATTAAAAGATGAGTGTTTTACCCATCGCTCCTCATTAATGCACTTGAGTTAACCACCTTCAGGGAAGAGGAATACGGAGGAGGAGAAAAGGGAGAAAATCCATGCGGGGCTTTAAAGTAATCCCTCTCTGTCAGGTTGGTCCAAACGGGGAGGATCGGCTCATTACGGGCCCCCCAGGAGATGAATGGGTCGGCCAGGCGGTGACGCCGGACTGTGGCTGTTGATGGGCAGATCTGCACAAGGAGGGTGTGTGCAGGGGTGTGTTAGCACATGGGAATCGAGGCACAATGAACAACAGAGACAAATACTTAGACGAATGTGCTATCTTTGCCCGGGCGCAGGTGTGCAGCAGCAGGATGCATGCTGGGGTACGAGCCAAGGTTAAGGCGCTAATGCCTGCACTCTGCAGTCGTGGCCGTTCCTGCCCGACCACACGGAGGGCCAATCAAGTGCATCCGAATCAACACAAAAACACTTTCAAATTTGAAAACTTTTGTGTAAAAGGCGAATGAATGTCACCGCCGCCCCACACGCATGGGTTGGTTTTAGAGGCGTTTGTGTGGAAGAGCTGGGTCAGAATTACCAGCGAACCAGTCCGGACGCTGCATTTCTCAACAGGTGGCTGAACGTTTGCCACTGGGTCCAGCTCCGCTTCTTTTTGTGCAGCTGATCAGCTGTCTAAGGTCCTCACCATGCTGGAACACCTCTGCTGGCTGGTGGTTTTGTCTGTTGGGGTCGGGAGCGAACTGAGCTGTCCTGGTTAAAGAACCTTCTTCAACATCTGTGAAACTCCAAAACACTGATGTTTTTGTTGCTGTCGTCGTTTCTGGATGTTGGTATTTTGTTAGGGCAGCCGTCTTCTTCTCCTGGGTCTGAATTTTTGGGTTTTTCGTCCTTTTGTTGACGCTTTTGTTTGAAAAAACTCGTCTGATGGGTTTACAGGCCAAGCGTGACCCTTTATTGGCATGTTCCTAGGTTGGCCGCTAGGTGGTGCTGTAGTCTGTTTTTGAGGGAAATGGCTGCTTTGGCCTGTGTTTGCACTTTAATACCTATTAAAATCCCCTGTTTATTTCAACAGACCATTTGATTCTCTGCTTCTCATCGATGAATTAAATTAGAATCAGGCTGTCATATTTTTTGTTGTCGTCGTTGTTGTTATTTTGTTGCATTCTTCTCTCCTGTTTTTTTTTTCCAGTCAGGAAGTACAACTAAAGTTCAGTATTGGGCAGCACAGGATGTTGATCCTCTCAGGATGAGGGTGGGGGTTTGATGATAGTTGGATACGATTAGATGAGGTTAGACCCGACGATGAACCACAAATAGACCAGTATGATGTACACTGATGCATCTGCTCCGTATTTGAAGCAGCGTAGGAGACTGCAGGCTTACTCATTCATTAAAATCAGTTTATTCATTCAATAAATTAGATTTAATCAATTACAGCATGCATCACACACACATCACGTGGGTATGGAGACACAGAGTGTGGTGTATTTCACTGGCGTTGTGTTGGTTTAGAAATCCTCCATCACCAGCTAATTCCTGATAAACCAGGAGCAGCACCTCTTAGCTGGAAGTAATGCACCTTGAATAGGTCATCCTCATTGTGGGGGACTCTGTTACACCAAATAATTTTCATTACGTTCATCTTTGTGTGAGAGATCACGGCCCCTCATCACTATGAAAAAAGGTCAGTTATTTTTAACCTCTTTTTTTTTTCAGCCCAAGTTTTGCGCGAACCCTGGCACCCTGCTGTGACTGAGCCTGACCTTTCACGACGGCGGCGTGGACACTTGCAATTAGTCTCATGTAAAATGAATTTGTTATGCCACTACAGGCCGGGTGACGTCGCACGCAGCCCCCTCCCAACTCTGTCTCTGCCTGACTTTCTCCTGCACCCTGTGCACCTTTCTGGGTGTTTGGAAAAACACCAGGGTTCCTGTTGACTTCACTGGGGTGATCCAGGACCGGCTGGGCTGCTGGATTCCGTTTTAGAGCTCTTGGCAGTTGATCATAAATGCTTTTTATTGCGAGCTTGGAATGTAATTATGTCTTTCTCAATAAAATCTGCATTGCTGTGTAATTAAATATTGACTGAATTGTTGTGGTTGCAGTATAAATATGCTGCATGAGCACGGCTTTAAATCTGCTGGACATGAAAACTTTGTGATGGGCGGTGATAAAAGTGCACACGTTTCCCTGGATATCATCTTTTGGCAAACTGATAAGGAGATGTTCTTTTTTCCTCTCAGATTTAAAGCTCAGAACAGAAGGATTAAATAATTATACAGTTAACTTTCACAACATTTGAGCGATAGAAAGAAAATCCACTGGCTCACAATTAGCCGTGGAACCGAACACGCGACTGTTTGTCTGCAGTTGTGCAAATATTGCCAATATTAGAAAGCCCGATGGTAAATATGTGGAAAACTCTTGGAAGAGCTGGTGGTGAACGTCCTCCCTGGTGATCATGGTGCAGTGAAGCCCCTCTGACTCCTGGACCACCCTGGTTCTTCTCTGGACCGTCCGGATGAGGCGCGGGGGGTTTGGGGACACAACTCATACTTGAATCACTCCATTGTCTCACGTTCACCATCGTTATGAAAGTATGTTCTCTCTCTCTCTCTCTTCTCTGTCTCTCTCTCTCTCTCATGTCTCTGTGCACCCTGAACAACTTGGAGGTTTCCGTTGGCCCTGTGATGGGGGCTCGCTGTGCGCCTCCGCTGCTATAAAAGCAACAGCTCGCAGGCAGCGCCGTTACTTCCCCCCCTGCCCACGCCGGAGAGACGCACGCCAGCATGTCGCTGTCTGCGCGCACGCAGTTGCTCCTCTTCCTCATAAGGAGATGTTCTTTTTTCCTCTCAGATTTAAAGCTCAGACAGGAAGGATTAAATAATTATACAGTTAACTTTCACAACATTTGAGCGATAGAGAGAAAATCCACTGGCTCACAATTGAGCGGTGGAACAGAACACGCGACTGTCTCACTGCTAGCTGTGCAAACGAACACGCGACTATTAGAAAGCCAGTTGGTGCAAATGTGGAAAACTATTGGAAGGCCTGGTGGTGAAAATGTCCAACCCTGGTGTATCAGCTGGCAGTGAACGCCCTCCCTGACGATCATGGCTCACACTGGAACCACTCCAGACTCTCACGATCAGCATCGGGATGTTTGTGGGACATCTCTCTCTCTCTCTCTCTCTGCTCTCTCTCTCTCTCTCTCATCTCTCTCTCACTCTCTCTCTCTCTCTCTCTCTCTCTCTCTCTCACTCTCTCTCTCTCTCTCTCTCTCTCTCTCTCTCTCTCTCTCTCTCTCTCTCTCTCATGTCTCTGTGCACCCTGAACAACTTGGAGGTTTCCGTTGGCCCTGTGATGGGGGCCTGCCTGTGCGCCTCCGCTGCTATAAAAGCCACCAGCTCGCAGGCAGCGCCGTTACTTCCCCCCCTGCCCACGCCGGAGAGACGCACGCCAGCATGTCGCTGTCTGCGCGCACGCAGTTGCTCCTCTTCCTCATCTCCCTCTTATCGATCGTGGGGCGCAGTCGCTTCATCGAGGTGAGAGTTTTGACTTTAAAAGCGCTCCGGGCTGCTGCTCAAGACGGAACCTCAGATGTGTTGTGATGTTTTCAGGAGGACGACGACTCAGATGGATTATATTCTCTGCTCAACATGGACCAGAAGAGGCAATCTGCGGACTTTATTTTCCGCCGGCCGCTCAGTGAGTGCAGCAGGTTGATGGTGCGCGGCAGAGCAAACTTTGCGCATTTACGCACATTTCGGAGTTTTACGTAACTACAGCGCATGAGGAAATTAGTTCTTCTGCTGAACCAGAATTCATGCACGTACCAAGCAAAAGATCCCCATGCTTACCTGGTTTAGGTATGTTTTGAAATAAGTTCATACGATTTTGTATGAACAGCAACAACGAACCCAGAGTTCAGTAAAAGTCTTTAAAGCTCTGAACCAGCTCCGGTTCCACTACTCAAGCTTCACTGTTGACCATGAGCGCAAACACCCACCCCTGAGTCACACGCACACGTGTGAACCTGGAAACAAGCAATCCTTCACATCATAAATATCATTTAACAATAAATTTAATATTATATAATGGATAAATAATCAACACCTAATTTTTGTATTTGTGCTTTATTAGATTGTTGTCTTATAGTCTTTATGCTTGCTCAGTAAAAACTATTTGGCCCTACTAATGTGACACTAACAGTGTTCATGTTTACTTGGTCAAAGTCATTGTGCAATTCTGTGTGTGTGTGTGTGTGTGTGTGTGTGTGTGTGTCCAGGGTGTCTGGATATGCTGGCCACGGACGGATACTTCACCTTCGTTGCGTCCCAGCCACAGCTGGCCTGCGCCGCCTTCGTCATCGCCGAGCCTGACGAAGTCATCAGCCTGGAGCTGCAGGACGTCAGCATCGACTGCACCGCCGGAGACTTCATCAAGGTCGGCTCACACACCCACACACGCACCACAAATAGCTCCAACTCAGCACCGGGAAAACAGGAGGTTAGGAGCGTTCCAGCCAGAGGTCTGATTCTACTTCAAAGCCTTCATTCGATTAAAACGATGCCAAAGCAGAGTTAGGGCATCGTTTCATTCCCAACGCTGGCTCCTCGGCGCATTGGTCACGTCACCCAGAGCAAGTGTGGGAAGAGAAAGCTTAAGTGTGAAGCCAAGCCTGCCAGCGAGAAAAACGGCAAACTTTCTGAGTCTTATCATGACATGAACGGCGGAAGACGAGCGGCACAAATCAGCTTCAGTTTCAAAGGAACTCCTCACCGCTACGGAAGGCAAGCCAGCCCTCACGCTTCCAAAGTGTGGATCGCATTATTTATAGAACCTATTGGATTACATGAGTCAGAACACAGCAGCATCTGGTTCTGTCCCTGGACAGACGAACACACACTCGCTTCAGCCTGACTGACCTCTAATAACATCAGACGTCTGCACTCAAAGGTCCTTGTGGGACAAACATGGACACGGAAGCAAAAACCAGGCATGATGGTCACGGTTAGAGGCCTCCGAGTTGAGAAACCTCATCCCTGAACTGAAACTCTGCCTTTCTTCTTCTTCCTCTCCTAGATATTTGACGGCTGGGTTCTCAAGGGTGAGAAGTTCCCCAGCCGGCAGGACCACCCGCTGCCTCTCCACCAGCGCTACACCGACTACTGCTCCTCCGAGGGCGCCGGGGCCACCAGCCGCTCCTCTCAGAACGTCGCCATGGTCTTCTTCCGCGTGCACGGCCCTGGCAGCGGCTTCACCCTGGCCGTCAAGAAGCTGCACAATCCCTTCCGTGAGTGCTCGGTCCCCAAGGTGGCCTCAGGGCCTCGCCTGCAAAAACGGCGTCCACGCGATCACACGTGCAGGCAGAGCAGGAGGAATTTGGCTGTGCCGCCGTGACAAATCGCTTCTTGGAAGAGCTTGTCTTCTTCTCGGTCCAGCATCGATCAGGCCTGAGCGGGATGCACCTGTTTTCCAGATGCTTAACGGTGTTAGCAAAAAGAGCTAGGGGAGCGAGAGAGAGAGAGAGCGAGAGAGAGAGAGAGCGAGAGAGCGAGAGCGAGCACACACCCACCATAAAAGACTGGTATCTTGGTTTGCGCAGCTTTGTTTTTTTTATTTCCAGCCATAAAAACTTCAGGAGGTGATCAATTTGCTTTGGGATTAAAGTGTTCTGCTGAGACCTGGTGAAGCCGACTAATCCACCCTGCCAACTCCAGTTTTATTGGTTTTGTATGTTTGTCTGCCTGGATTGTGCCCAGTTTGCAACATGAGGTGTCGGTCACGACGTTCTCTCCTGATGGGAAACTGTTCAACTGAATCCTCTCCACTTGTCTCCTTGTGTGTGTGTGTGTGTGTGCGTGCGTGTGTGTAAAGCCTGTAACATCATGTCTCAGAGTCCAGAGGGCAGCTTCACCATGGTGATCCCGCACCAGCGCAGGAACTGCAGCTTCTCCATCATCTACCCGGTGGAGATCCGGCTGACGGCGCTCAGTCTGGGCCAGGCCAAAAGCAACGACATCGGCCTCCAGGTCCGGTGGGAGGAGGCGAAACCATCCGCACGCTTCCTGTCGACCTTGCTCGGCTGACTGTGTCCTGCCATTTGGGTCTCACAGAGGCAGGTGTGGTCAGACTGTTCGGGGTCAGGGGACTACGTGGAGCTGCTGGGGGGCGACGGCGTGGACACCTCTCAGATGTTCCCCGTGGCCGACCTGTGTTTCTCCCTCAGCGGACTCGGTCAGTCGTTTCTTCCGGCCGGATTACCTGCTTTAGGTGTAACGTGCGCGCTTCTAAAGTGTCCGTTTTCCTCTTCCTCTCCAGCCCAGATGAAGATCGGCTGTGACAACTCGGTGGTGAGGCTGGTGTCAGCGGCAACTACGTCAACCGCGTGTCCTTTCAGTACCGACTGCTGGAGCAGCACGAGCTCCCCAGGAGCCGAGAGAACAGTCTGCTTAACTTCTGCACTGTGGAAATAACATGTCACACACACACACACACACACACACACACACACACACACACACACATGCACCAATCGTCAAAGTGTATATACAACAATTTGGCAAAAGCCATCATAAATACTTTATTTGGTCCTTTTTTTGGCACTAGTGTGGTTATTCTGACTGTTTCGCAAGCTTTGATGTTAGCATATTTATGAATGGATTCACATAAACTGACCTAACAGTTACAAACGAAGGCAAACCATCCTACTTGTGTTACTTTTCTATATTTTCTTTCTTCGTTTCCTCTTTTGGAGGTTTTTACACCGCTGCTGTCCTCTCTGTTCTTGTTGCTTTGACAAATTTTAAAATAAATATCGCCTGCATGGAAAAAGCACATGGTTACCGGCCTGCTCTCATTGTAGGACTGCTTGACTGCCTGGTTTTTTTTCAAACGATCGAAACCATCAGAACCATCAGAACGTTCACACTTATTTTAAATGCAGGGTTGTCTCTCAGATATGCCCAGTTATTCTAAATGTTTTTTCCGCTCTCCAGTGCATTAAAATGCACCAGCAGCTGTATTAAGCAGTGACGCACACACTCGTCCTGTGTCGTTTATTAAGCCGATATGTTTCAGAGACAAACTTAAAATAGCTCTGGCAGTGGCTGATCATGGCTCAGTTTGGGGGGTAAACGAGGGTGTGAAACAGGCCGACGCTGTGAGCAGATGAATGCAGGTTTGCCTGTGACGCTCTGCTCTGCTCTGATTGTGGAGCCCTAATCCTTTACACACTGTACAGTTGCGGAGCTCCAGTCGGAGTGAATGTGCGGCTCCTAATGGGATTATCCCACAAGCCTCAGTGCTTTTATTCCCTCCGACATCCTTCCAGCGCTTTTGATCGTCTCCTTATGCGGAATTAATCTCAAAACTGCTCAAGCGTGATAATTCAATTAAACAGCGGATGTCTTTTTTTCATCTTTTTCAGCTGGGTGCAATTTTCAGTTTTTATTAGAGAATGACGTGCACTTTGGATGCCACTGTGGGGGATAAGGTCTAATTATTTGATTCTTTCAGTCCTGATTTCTGTGTGTGTGAATGTGTGTGTTTGTGTGTGTGTGTGTGTGTGTGTTTTACAGTTGTGATGCTGTAATAAATAACTTTTTTAGCAAGGTCAGTGCTCCCTGAATAAGATCTCAGGCTTCTGAGAAGAGGACAAGTTTGCTTTATCAATACTATTGATAATAATATGGTTTATTTATATTATTTCCCCCTACCAAAAAAATCTGTTTTCTGGTAAATAAGCGCTGCATTAAGTCTTTTTTTTTCTTCTACCTCTGATCGTGATCAGTCCCTGGTTGCTTCCTGTGGCCTCTTCTAAGTGCCTTCAGATTTTAAGATGAAGAAAATTAAATGTGTAAGGCATTAGGACTTTGTTTTTCATCGCGGGGGAAGGTAAATCCATCAGCACTGGAAGATCTCCTCACTTAAAGCCATTGTTCCATCAGCTGGCAGCGCCGGAAGACAGCTGGAAGTTTATAGGAGGCTTTTTGAAGGTGGCCATTTTTCTCCAGATCAGAGATCTAATAAATTTCTCCTGCTACAACCTAACAATGACCCCCTTCTTTTCTCCCTCCATAACCATCTCCATCTCTGAGAGTCAAAGGCAGGGCAGGAGGTTTGGGTCCTTTCGCTGATCTGGGAACAAGGACGGATGGAACCGGCAACCCTAACAGGCCTCCTGGTGAAACTGTGCCGGAATGGTACCGTTCAAACAGGCTCCGGGTCAGTTTTCTTTAGGGTAACGTATAATAGGATTAACGTGTTAGCAGACGTCGGCGTTGCGAACGCTGTTATTCCAACAAATGATCCGTTTGACTTCACGCGGCCCGTCGGACACGCGAGCTCGGTCTTGCAGACAGAAATGTTCCTCAGCTGCCGGCTCACACACCGGAGCCCCGTCTGACAACAAGCTGTCAGCGTGGCTGCGTTAAAACCCAGACTTGTCTGTGAGGGTCAGGCGGTGACCTTCTGCAGGCCCGCAGCCATGACGGACACGGTTTACACGCGGAGAAGTGCTGTTACGTAATATTTAACTTATTCACTTTTACTCAAACATACTTCAGCTGTGACCGAACAGATCTCTCTTGAATGGATTCCAGAGCTGGGTGTGTTCCCTCTCTGCTCACTCAAAAGTGTAAAAGAAATGAACTGACCCGTTTGATGTTTGTTTTTCCTTTCTTTTCTTCTAGCAAATGACATCACTTATTCTCTCATTAACCCCGGACAGTGAACTGTAAGGATTAAGTAAATGCGAATCTAAACGCACTATTTCCACCGGTGCTGAGGACCGTGAGATGATTTGTTTGAACATAAATGCTGCCATGGTGACGGTGAACGAACTCAGCTCTGCACAGATCCTGTCGCGCTGCCATCTGCAGTCCTGTTATCGCTCCTATGCTGACCCCTGCTGTCCGTTTCTGTGAACTACACAGGTCGGCTCACACACCCACATACACACACCCTTTTCACGCAACCTTAAAACTATTTTCAGGGGAAAATAAAAACATTTTTTTAACAGTTTAATTCGTATTTCATACAGTGTTGCTGTATGCATGCGCCCATCCCCACACCTAAGGGAGAAGGGAACAGGGATGCAGCTGGACGTTAAATCATGAGCGTAAAGATGGCTACAGACGCCACAAGCAGAGGGACAAAAACTCCGGTGTGTCTCCCTCCATTGCACAGGTCCTCGGCGCAGCACCTGACCCCATCGGAGTAAACCCTGTTGCACATGTCGCTCCTCATGCATTCTTTGGTGACCAGACTTTCAGCCACTGCAACAAAAAGACATGAAAAAAGCCAAAGTGCATCAGAAGGAGCGGTGGATTTACCATATATTGGTGTGCACGCCCGTGAAACCTCTGGAATCATGCAAATATCCTCTGTCTTAATCTCTTTTTCTGCTAAAGGCATAATGCTTTCGACTGTTCTTCTGCTTTCTCTCTGATGTGTTAAAATATTGTCAATATTCCCGATTAAAAGGAAACAAATTTGTGGTCTTTTTACCGATTGTTGTGGCGCAGCGGTCAAACTGGGACGGACAGTCCCAAACCTGATCACAGCTCCCAGGATTGGCCCCCCAGCAGGTGAAACACTTGAGGCCGCAGGCTGCAAACAGCAGAGACCAGAACACTGACGCACAGCAACGGTCCACAGCAAACTGAACGGGCTGGTGTTTGTCGTTTATGGTTCTTACCTGCTGGCAGCAGCACACAGAGGAGCGCCGCACACACACACGGCTGCATCTCGACTAACACGACCACAAACCCGCCAGACCTTTAATATCACGTTGACACCTCCCTGTAAATCAGCGATGTAGAGCCGCTGCAGCTGAAGATGTTTGCACAGAACAAATGTTTGACTCCAGGTTCAGGCTTTTCTGCACTTTAAACATTTGCCGTTTTTCTTTTTGAAATCTTTGTCTTTAATGAAATGCAGACCGAAACTACAACACCTGGAAACGCTAATGTGTAACCTGCCTGTTTGTACGGGATAAAGCAGATTCTGGTATGGGTTATTTTTTTTTTTTTTTTTTTTAGAGTACGCTGTAGTCCAGATCAGTGAAGAAGGCGGCCATGTCTGCTGTGGTTGTAATCAGCTTGGCCTGTGGATTAGAGGCCTCGCAGCAGCCAGGCCAGCTCTCAACGTCAGGTTTAATGAGCAGCTTCTCGGGATGAATCCATCCGTTCAACACTTTACAAACACCCTTTATAGGCGTTTCTCTGTGTGGGAAGGGGGAGCCGCGTGCGCCCCCCTCTTCTATTAAAAGCGTTTATTGTCCGTGAGTCACAGTGGCGGACGGACGAGGGCTCAACATTTAAATGATGGAGTTGAAAAGGTCGTGGCATTATTTTCCAATATAGCTCCATCTCATTACACCTGGCAGTCGGCCACAGCCTGAGAGGAGCTGTCTGGAGGTTCAGGTCTGAGCCAGGACGTCACCCAGCAAGGCTGCTTCTTTGTTTTTCTTTTTTTGTTGTTCCTTGTTCTTTCTTGTTCTTCTTTTCTTTTACATTTTTGTCAAAATGTTCATCTCAAATGCACAACAGCGGAATAAACTGGGTGATAGTGGTGGTCATATACTGTTATTAGAGGCTGGAAATAAAGTACGGGGGAAGAAACCATCTATTTTGGGCAGCCTGTAGGAAAGCAGCTCATCCCTTCTCATCCAGACGCTTTATTGTGCTCACTGACAGGTTGGTGCACACTGTTGCACATGGAACAAGTTGCTTTTAAAAGCTCTAAATTAAGGAGCTGGAAACATGAGCTCAGACGCTGCTAGAAGATGCTACATTCACTTCTTGAACTGAGGGATGGGTGAGGGGATCCTGATGTCCTGGCCCTTCTCCAGCCTCCGCTCGCATTCGATCAGGTAGTTCACGCCGTCGACCACCAACTGCACCAGCTCCACCTGCGCAAACACAGGACGTCCAGTCAGGGATCACATGGTTGCCGGAGTTGTGATTAAGAAAAGGCTCTCCAGACCTCCCTGAAAGACTCTACTACAGCGTGAGTTTGGTCTTGATTTCTGCGTTTGGGGGAGATGTCGGCGACCGTAATCCTGGAGCGAACCTCCTCTGACCTTTAGCAGCCTTAAACGGGTTAAAGGTCGCGCTAGGCCTTGGTCTCAGCGGGAGTGGAAGGGTAGCAGAAATAGCTGAGGACAGGGCTTGAACCTCGGGCGGCACATCCCCGTCTGGGTTACAGATTAGAGAGCAGCAGGTGGTGGCTCAGGCCAGGCCTCCGCCTGCCTGCACGCCTCCTCCTCCTCCTCCTCCTCCTCCTCCTCCTGGCTCTGCTCGCTGCTCTTTTTTGGGTTTTCAGCAGATGTTTACCTCTGACTTGCCCAGACGGTCAAGATTGGAGATGTCAAAGGTGTCGCCGCTGGCGGCCGTGTCGACGCCCCCGGTGCCCCTCTTCTGCAGCCTCAGGTTTTCCAGAATCTTACTGAAGCGAGGGTCCTGGACAACACAGGTAAGGAAGTAAATCTGTGTGTGTGTGTGTGTGTGTGTGTGTGTGTTTGTGTGGTCTGCTCCCGCCTGGGTGTGTTCTGAGTTACCCTGCTGAGGAAGGGCAGGCGAATATGCACACCGGCCCTGAGCCCGGTGCCGAGGTTGGACGGGGCAGGTGAGGATGTATCCCAGACGCTCGTTCCACATGAACTCCCAGCCTCTCTCCTGAATGAGCTGCTCCACCTGAAAGTTCCAAATAAACCTGATCTCAAAAAAGTGCGTCATATGTGTGAGAGCCGGGCCAAGGTGGCTGATAGATGGGGGATCAGGAGCAAACCTGCTTGAGTCCCCGGCAGAACCTTTCAAACACCCTCTTCATGTTTCCTCCCTTCTCCATGGAGATGACCCTGGTGTGGTCCTCCTCGTTTATCCAGATGAGGAAATTTTTCTCGTTGTTGTGCCTGCGGCAGCCAGAAGTCAGGAGTAACCGCAAACGCGCCGATGGACCCCTCACCTGCCAAACCTCTTCTCAAAATCGTCTTACCAGATCCCGCGAGCATCGGGCCAGTCTCTCGCCATCCCAGCTGCCGTGAGCAGAGGCGACACGGGTTTATCAAACAGGAAGTGCTCCTGGTTGACCAATAATGGGGAAGAGGAATCAGTGATGGCAAAACCTCTTTGACGGCGAGTGTGAGAACACGAGGAGCTGGCTGACTGACGTTGATGAGCTGTTGCTGCTCTCTTTCGGACATCTCTCCCAGGCTGTAGTAGCGACCGGCCAGGTCTCCCTTCAGGCCCGACAGAGCCGTCACAACCACGCGCTCCACCTCCCGGCGCTCAGAGCGCGAGCATGCCGGGGGCAGGCTCAGTCCACGGATGCTGCGACCGGTGCGGACGCGACTTGACAAGACGTAGCGCTCATCAAACATCCCTGAGGTGATCTGAGGGGAGGAGAGGAGAGGAGAGGATTAGCCGCCTGCCCGTTAGCCTGACCGTGGAAGTGTCACCTTTGAGGCGTCCAGGTCGGTGGGATGCCTCATTGTGCGAGGGTCATAGCCATTGTGTCTGTCTTTAATCACAGGGTCAAACAGCTCAGCAAACACCTGATTGGTCAAAAATCAGACTCTTACTTTGCATCATTTTTTTGCGATCCCAAACACAAGAGTCTGAATCCCAACCTGGTAGCTCTCCTCATCTCCCGCAACCATGCCGACGGTCTTGATGAAAGGATGTCCGGGATTGTCCACCCCGGTCTGGATGCACTGGTCCAAAGTCCAGTTGTTGGGGGTTTCCTTGTCTCTCAGGTGGGCATAAATGGCTGGCGTGAGCGCTGCTGCCATACAGTTATTGTGCTTCCTTAGATCAGGAAAATCTGCACTGCGGACAGGCAGCAGCAACAAATGTAAGTTGCAAGTAATTAATGGCAGGTTATTATGTTCATTAATATAACACCAGTTGCAACTCTATTTTCAAAGATCTAAATTTGGAATGAAGAGATCAGATGTTATTCCATCCCCACGGCCGTGCGTGCACTCATCCACCTACCTGGCTGGGTAGAGCCTCCTCCTCTCGGCTGCCATGGAGCTGTCGCTGAGGAGGTATGCAGACGTCAGAGCGCCGGCGCCGACGCTGGCCAACATCACCGCCTTGTTACGGCCAGACATCACACGAGCGAAGGGGCTTGCCATGGTCTGGGTTTTTACCTGGTGTTTGAATTCAAGGGGGGTTTTCTTCAATCAGCATGTAGACACCTTCACCAGGTCTGTGACAGCTACCCCAAAGGGTTAGGGTTAGAGGGACTCTCAGCACATTTAGAGGGAAGAGGGAAAATCCAATCTGCAGCGTAGATTTCTCAGTTTCCAGTGTGTTTGGTCAGTCTGAATGGGCTGCATTTCACCATTTTATGAACTAATATTAAGTTTGGATGTGCAGTGTTAGTCAGTCGGATCAGGTGTGAGTGTGTGTGAATGCTGTGTGTGCCCTGTGACGGAATGGTGTATTCCTGCCTCCCACCACATGACCCTCATTCCATTAAAAGCATCCCATAGTCATAGCTGCTGCTCATGTCTACAAACAGCACCCCATCATTTTCAGCAAGAGAGATGAGAATAATAGGAACCGAAAAAAGAACCTGCTCTAAAATGGACCGCCAGCCATTCCACTATAAGATTACGCACGGTTAAGACCTTCACCAGATGGCTCAGCAGGTAGAAGCGAGGAAAACTGCAGCACTAACCTGAGGCTTGTCTGAGGCGCGGAGAAGAGGAAGAACCTGAGCGTTCCTGTGGCTCTGAGAGCAAAGTAAGGAACCGAAACAGAGAAAGAAGGAGATAAGGAGAGACACTGACCCTGGATTAGCCTCTTACTGATCAACAGACAGTAAAATCCTCTTTCTGTCAGTCAGCATGTCTGTCCACACACACACACACACACACACACACACACACACACACACAGGGGAAATCAGTGTCAAACCTGATCATGCCAACATTGGCCGCTGGATGGCAGAAAAGCTACAGCCCCATCACCTGAGGCCACAACTAGAATGAAAATGTTCAATTTGTCATTTCTTTTTATAGTATGTCACACTGACATTTAAAAATTGGATTGAACCTTTGTCTTTTTTTCATTATTATTTTTAAATCCCTGGACTTAACATTAAAACAAATAAACCAGTACTTCTAGATCAGTAACTGCGCCGGTGGGTAAACGGGACTTCTAATGCCTTTACATCAATATTTGTCTTAAGATTTTATTGACAGCGCATGCATTACATGCGATGTGTTTGTGTGCTGCAGGCCTGTGCAGGAAAACACAGACAAACACATAAGGCATGATGAGTTTATTTCCCCTGGACCTACAGTGAAAAATACAAAGAAATACACAAAAGTAATAATAGAAGAAAAACACAGCATCCTGTACTAGTGTGATGCAGATGCTCGGAACAACAGCTGCGGTGCAAAGGACAAAAGCACGGCTGACAACCTCTTCTTCCAGTCTATCCGCAGCAGTTTTCAAGGAAGATTCTCACTGGGGCCCACATCTCTAACACGGCAACCGCACGACAAAGATGACACAGCCTGAAGACGCACGTGTGCACAACAATGTGAGGTACACCAAGAGAAGGCCAGATTTGACAGACGCCATTTTAACCTCCCAACAGGTACGTGTACAATATCAAGAAAAGCGGCGGGAAAGCATCCAGGGAGCGTCCATCGATCATGCACAGCGTGCAGTTGTCGTGTGCATGCAGGACAACTACATATCGTCATATCAGCGATGCAGAAACCCAAATGCTACATTTCATAGCCTTCAAAAGACTGGAAAATATTTCAACAAGAACCTGGGATGCAAAGACTCGACTTCAACAGCCCCGAGAGACAACAAACTAATTTCACAGTATCGTGAAGACATAAATCAAATCTGAAGGCGTGAGTCAATATTTACAACAATTAGACACAGTAAAATCCAGCCTTAAATAAAATTCACATCATAAAAAAAACTATTAAGCAAAGCTAAAGTGGAATAAATAAATAAATACATAAATACAATCCAACCGCACACAAACACAGCAGAAGCTTGGGGTCGTTCACGGTTATGAGTTTAAACTCTAGAGGGAATCGAGGTTGTGGATGAAGTGCTGCAAAGAGCGTTTCCACTGCCGCGCCACCCAACCGTGGCATCGGAGCAGGAAATCACTAATACAAACTTTAGGGGACGTTGCATTTGTTTATCTAACCTTAATATGCCAGTTTAACTGAGGCAGAATTGACCAAGGCTAATGAAAGGCACTTTTTTAAAGTTTTTGTGTCATTCACATGGACATTTCATTCTCACCAGGATTCTTTAGAACAAATTCATGATCCGCTTATCGTTTTACTGCTAAGACAATGTCAAATGTTCTTGGATGTCTTCTCTACGAGGGACAGAACGGTGTTTTCCCGTTGCCAGCTGCTGAGGATGCAAAGTGGCTCGGAGGGCGTCAGTCTGGTGAGGAGTGAAGGGCGCTGAGGTGAGGGCCAGGGGCCAGGGACCAGGGGGCAGGGGCCAGGGGCCAGGGGCCAGGGGGCAGGGGCCAGGGGGCAGGGGGCAGGTTCCAGCCAGTGCAGTCCCACGCCAGCATCATGCAACTGCTGCAGGTGGGACAGAAAGCGCTGCTGTTGTCTTGCTCGGGGACGCGGCACAGAAACGCACAATGACTAAAGAGCGGAGGACAGCACAGACACAGGCTCAAAGGTCTCGCGCTCACACTATCTGTATATGCTACATCTCTGTGTTCTCCCCTAGATAATCCACTCATTCCATGCTGAAAGCCTTTCCCGGACTGTCGGACTGCGCCAGGGACGAGCGACGGCAGGCCCACGGTGAGCACGCGGCAGAGACGTCGTCCTCTGAAACCTTCAGCTCGCTCACAGCGTCTGGTGAAAGGCTCATCTCTCCCTTCAGTCTGAATCTGCAGCCCTCAATCTCGCGCCCAGCCAGGACCAGCAGGCTCACACTGGTTTGTACCGGTGGGAAGCAGCTGATCCTCAGGCGGGAAGCCTGGGCTCGATCTTCAGCGAGAGGTCGTAGAGAGTGTCTTCGTCCATGATTAGAGTTTTATCCAGAAGGTACTGGGTCACCTGGACAGAAAAAAACCAAGAGTAAAACAATAGTAAAATAAATAAATTGTGGTACATTAATCTAAAAGCCACCTTGGCTTGATGTTCTATTCTGTACGGAGTCTGCTGGAACTGTCGGATCTCTCGGATGATGTGGGATATCTAAACCAAAAAAAAAAGAAAGGAAAACTGTTATGAACATCTACTCCTAGCGTGCGGCGTGGATGCATGTACCCACCATCCTCATTTTGGAGAAGTTGACGAGACCCTCCTCTGTGAAATTGGGTGTCCCCTCCTCAATAAAGGCCAAATCTGTCAGATACATTCCCAGATATGGAACACAAGGAGGGTTGCAGCTGGGAGGAAAAGAATTCCACTATTAAAAGGCTGATGTTAGTGTTCACATGATGCTAACTAATGGTGAGGTTAAAAGGTCTCACTTCTTCAGGGTCTCCCTCAGATTTTTGAACCTTCCTTCAGAGGACACCGTCTTCTGCAGCTTGTCCATCAGGGCTTTCGTCTGGGCCAGAGCACAAATATAATTTAAGAGCTTTTCACTGATTACCATGAATAGAATGAGACATAAAAGCACGTGAACCATATAGCACAAAGCGTGGGGGCCACTCAGCCTCAGTGAAAGATGGTAAAGAAATGAGATCAAATTGAATTATCTTACGCCGTAAACAGCCATTAAGGCCTGATGGACAGACACGCCGTCCGACGATGGGGGCTCTAACCCGTTTAGCATTCATCAGAATAAGACCTCATGCTGACCACTGAAGCCGAACAAGTCGTGCAGCGGGTCAGCGAGCACGCCACAGCAACCACGGACACAGTGAAATGTCACTCCCGGATCCGGTTTTGTCCACCTGTTTGCTGACTTTGGCCCAAGTCTTCTTCAGACGGTAGATGGCGCTACGGTTGAGTGCGGACGTGATCTCCAGGACCCCGTTGTAGTTGTTGAGACAGCGGCAGATGTCGGCCACAGCCACCCACTTCTCTATGGAGCTGGACCTGGAGCCCACGTCGGTGTGGGTCATAATCTGTGAGGCCACCAGGTTGCTCATCTTAAAAAAAGAAAAGAGGGGAGAAGGTGTGAGAGGATGCACCAGACGGTCCCAAGGAGGGCTGGAGGATGCGGCTGGAGGACAGCCTGGACGTACGTCGTTGAAGTGCTGGCTAGTTTTCATTATGTACGGCGTCCGCTCCATCTTGTCCACCTTCATCCACCCCTGGCCCAGGAACTCTCTGAGCACAGACGCGCGTGGTGAGGTCAAAGGTCGTACATGTTAACATCTCACAGAGGAAACGTGTGCTTGGTGGATCTATTTACTTTGTGTTTGAGGCTTACTGCACACAAACAATGAGTTGCTTTACTTTGGTGTGTGAAAGCGACAAGAATGAAAAGGTTTGGCTTTAACAGGATGTAAAACTCTCCATCTGTCAACAACAAGATTAAATGTGGACTGACTCGTAAGGAATGCTTCTGAAGACAATGTGATCCAGCAGCGTAATCTGCTCGGCCAGCTCCATCGCTGAGAGAGATTCAAAACACTCCGCCTTCGGACAGTCCGCCTATACACACCACACACACACACACACAGAATACAGATACAGAAACACGTCAATGCTTTAATACGTTCTATCAATAACTAGCTAAAGATGTAGTTCTCCCACCATCTGTAAGATGTCCTCTATTCTCAACTGGGCATCCTCCTGCTCATCTTGAGAAAGAGTGCTGAGGTAAAACAAGACAAAAGTGGTTAAAAGTGACTAGAACAAAGAAACGAATGGAGCGCACCTGGATGAAAGCGCCTGGTTCACCTCAGGATGTTGGCGGTAGCTTTCCTCTCCTGAGGCAGAAGGTCCGGATCTCTCAGCACCTCCTCCAGGAGGCCGATCACTGACAGCTTCAGCTCTCGGTTCATCTCAAAGTCCTGCTCACAAGCACACGTTTCCATTATTGAACCCACAAACTAAACCCTAAAACAATAAAATAAAAATAGAAATAAAAATACCAAGTCTAATATCTGGAGCGAGTCCAGGGAGATGTGCGTTCTCCGTCTCAAAGTACCTCTAATGCTCCTTCTATGCGATGCACAGTAAACGACACCATATGATCACTGGAAAAACCTTTAAGATCAGATCGGACTGCTGGATAATCAGATGAAACCAATCTTAAGCAAACAGCCGAGGAAGGAAACTGAGATTTAAATCACATAATAATTAGAAATTCTAAAGGTTATTTCAGTTCCAACAGAAGTGCAGCGGCAGTAGAGCTACACCGCAGCACTGGCTGCTCCTTCTGCCTGATGTTCTCGCTCGATGCCGCTGAATGTGGCCACTGGAGATGGGCTAAACTACTAACGTGCACACCGAGTCCGAGTTAACACAGGCGGAGAAATCCTGTCTGCTGATGATTCCCGTTGCTCCTTGTGAGCCATTATCAAGCATTTGCTCCTCTTTTCCATTTTGCTTCTGCGCCCATTGAACTCTTCCTCAAAGGTCGGCTTTAACAAGCTCCTTGTGTGTGTGTGTGTGTGTGTGTGTGTGTGTGTGTGAGAGAGAGAGAGATCTTCTTTAATGAGCCACTGAAGCTGGCCTGTCATCACAGCCCTTCGTGTTAATTGAAGAAAAACACACCAAGCGGATCGATGCGCTGGACCTTCAGGAAGGGATTCAAACTCTAACATCTGACTCATTAGAGGCAAAACAGGCAGTTCAGAAGACGGGTGAGGGGAAGGAAGGAGACGGGGGGGTCCAGCCATCAGCAGAGATGTTCACACTGTGTGTGTGTGTGTGTGTGTGTGTGTGGAGCGTATCAGACACTTGCATTAATGAGACCACAGCCCACACCAGCAAACACGGAGGGATGAAACACACACACACACACACACAAGCTACCGGTGCGCGCACACGCGCCGAGGTGGGTGCTGACCTGTGAGTGTTTGGAGACCCAGTGCCGCAGCACATTGAGAACACGGTTAGTTGCAGCTCGGCGGATGATGAAATCTTTATCACACGTTCTTTCGGAATTTGGAAAAACTGGAGAAAAACAAATCAGGAGATGTGTGAGGAGGAGATAGCGTGATAAAAGATGTTAAAAAATAGGAAAGCAAGAGGAGAGTAGGTAGTATACTCCCTCTATCGCTGCAGCCTGCACTTGTCAGGCTGCAGCGATAGAGGTCAAAAGCAGCTCTCTCAAAGTCACCTGGACTATCAAACGGTTTTCCAGGTGAAGAAGCTTCTCTGTGACACACTCTGACACACACTCTGACACACACTCTGGCCCTCATTTATGAACCGTACGTATGGCAGAAAACTGTGGGCACGGCCGTTTTCACGCAGGGCTCGGCATTTATCCGTCTGGATGCGAGCGTACGATCCGCTTTTATCTCACATCAGGTCTGAGATCGTGTAGAATTAGAATCACGTTATCAAGTTAGAATCAGCGTGGATTCGTGGTTTCTGTGTAATTTTTCCTGTATTCTTTAATTGTTTTCTTTTTGGTTTTTTCCAATAACCTTTTTCTAGTCGGAGACAGTAGAAGTTTTTGTGGTAATTGGCAGAATATCTGTACAACTGATGAAGCTGCCACAGAGCAGCTTGAGTGTGGAGCCCAGCGTCAGGGCAGTCACATGCCCACTCGTGCACGGCGGAGCAGCTCCCACCGCCGCCACGGAAGTTGAGTCAGACGCTGGTGTCGGCCATTCACCACGTTTTCATGAATCACACGTGTGTCTTTCAGAACCACGACCCCTGCACTCAGATCTGCACACGGTCCTACGCAGGATAATAAATGAGGGCCCATGACTTCACACACCCAAAAGAACCTGGCTTTTCCGAATCTGCTTTCAAGTTCAGTCTTTTTTTAGCGTTTCATTACATATTTTTATTGTAGCGATCAGTTCAACACTACGTGTTGGATTACAGATTGTTATTACAAACCCTGTTGAATGCGTAACAGTGTGTGCGTGCATGCGTGAGTGTACCTGGGGGGGAACTATGTCCTGCCGCTGCTGTGGCAATAGCGAAGGCCGAAGCAGGCGAGACGGGACAGCGTGAGTTCTCTCCGGATTGAACTGACAGGACATGGGGGGGGGGATAAAAATGTAACATTAATTAAGAAAAAGCTCCTGTTGCTTTATTTATTTCTCCGTTTTTCCTTGCGCTCCCATCATGCTTTGCAGACAGGAAAAGCTGAAAACCGAATGACATTAACCAGCTGTTGTGGCGGACGGACGGAGGGACGCGCCCTCACGGCCAGGACCGCCACCCTGAGACAGCACCCGTAGGAATGATGCGTCAGGAACCATCTGGTTGGCAGAGGGGGCACCACTGGGAGACCCCCTGACCGCGGCTGAGCCGGGGAACAGGCGGCCTTACCTCCGGCCTGCCTGTAGCGGAGGTGTCGCGGCGTGGATGGGGAGCGGCAGGGGGAGACGTCTCCCGCCTCGCTGTTCTGAGCCGCGTCCGGGAGAATCTTCTCTAGTGACGCCGACTCCAGCACGGCTACGGGAAAAAAGGGAGGGGAAAAAACGATGGTTATATAAATGATGCAACAATGGAAGTAGGTGGAATCATGTTAACGTGTTCCTTTTGGATCAAGTGTGTGTGTGTGTGTGTGTGTGTGTGTGTGTGTGTGTTAAAGAGAAGAACAACCCTGGAATAAATCATGCGCTCACCATTTCAATGCAAACAGAGTTCATAGTGATTAGAATGGCCTACAGTAGGAACTCTAATGGCTCTCTGTAGCTGTCACACGTGCACACGCTCGCAGCCTCACTGCCTGTGTGCACACACACACTAATGAGATTCTGCAGATTCTGAGAACACACATCATGGCCGCTGTGAGGAGATCTAAGGTGCAGCCACATAACGATGTCCTGCTGTCGGCCTGCTCTTCACGCAGGGCTCGTGTCAAGCTGCATGTTTGATGCGTGACCTCCAGCGTGTCAGAAGAAGCGGCTCAGTGCACCTGCAGAGTCCTGACGTGTGTGCTGTACTCGAGGAGCAGATACGAGGCAGATTTGAGGAAAGCTTGTTGTCTCCGTCACTCCCACTTGAATCCAACTATTTGAATAACGTCGTGATCCAGAGATCATTCTGCTGCACACGTCTGCTGGCATGCAGTGGGTTTACTACCTCTGATGAAGCCACATTTCTTTCTCCATCACAATAATCTTGTTGTTCCCATCAGCTAATTTACTTTTCAATTATTTCCCCTGTTTTTTTTTCAAAGCATTATGTTATCTTTGTAGTGTAATTGCAGCAGGAATAGAGAATGATAATTGGTGGTCTTCAGATTCTAATCATCTGAGACACGTTCACGGCCCTTTCGGTGAACTCGCTTTATTCCACCAGCTGGTGAGGGTCAGCGTTTCTCCGATCACTGATTAGATCTTCAAAGCTCACATCCTTGCAAACTTGACATTTGTACCAAACCACCCTTGAGTCAGCCATGAGCGGTACCTCTGCGGATGCTCCGTCTCAGTTTGCCGCAGAACGGGTCCATCTTGGGCGGCTCCTCCGCCTCGGAATTGGCGCAGGGGCTCAGGTCCGGGGAGGAGAGAACGGGAGAAGCTTGTTCCTGTGGGGACTTGGAGCAGTTGGGTGGGGGGGAGGTGGAGGGCGGTGGGGGATATCCCCAGGGGGAAGGACCTCTGACAGATGGGACAGTCCACGCTGGCTTCCCTGGCCGGATCCAGCTCAGGGGACGAGGAGCGCCGCTGGGCCCCGTCTCCGGTCTCGCCTGGGCCCGTCTCCACGTCCAGCTCCGCCTCCTCCTCTCCTTTCCCCCCATCGGAGACGCCTCCCTCTGAATTGCTCTCCAACAGAGCTGGAAACAATCACAGCGACTCAGGTCTGCTTCGTCCTCGCTCCAAACGCCGCCATCAGCGTTCTCACCGTCGATGTCGGCCTCCTCCAGCTGCTCGTCCACAGCTGGAGAATCGTCCTGGAGGATCACGTCAACGTCCAGCAGCTCCGGGCTTTTCGATGGAAGCTGCTGGGACAGAACAACCCAAACCTGTTCGTTACCCTCGGTTCTGATGAAGTCAGACCTCCCAAACCCGTCAGCGCAGGTGCGTGGGTCAACCCGGCTCACCGGCGCCGCGGCGTCGGCCACCACGATCACGTCCTGCGTCCTGTCGTCATCGGCGTCGCTCAGCTGCGTCTCTGCTCAGACAGACAGGCACCGCTGACACCTCACCTGCCGGCGTGTTCGGAGAACAGGGGGCGGGGCTTCTGTACCTGGACAAACGTGGCAGTCGTCGTCGGCGTCCCTCTGTCCTCCCTCTTCCTGGCATCTCTCCTCCCTTTGCTCCTCTCCAGCCTCTCCTTCCTCGCCTCCTCCCTCCTCGTCCTGCGGGGCCGCAGGAGCGTCACCGGCGTCACGCAGCTGGTTGCTCCTCAGCCGGAAAACGCGCCTGAAATTCACATCCAGACGACGGCTGAAAGACCAGAACTTCCCAACGAGAACTGAACGAACCACGCTGGTTTCCACCTCCGAGAAAAGTCCTCCTGCGGTGAGCCAGGTGACGGATGAGTCGGCCGAGGGGATTTCTAGAAAGAAAGCGCCGTTATTACTACTGTAATAACAACAGCGGTAATAACACAGGCCGTCCGGGTACCTCTGGCTGGGGTACGATGGCCTCCCCCCACTCAGCCTTCCTCAGCAGACGCCTCTGAGCCCGTTTCAGACTCTTCTCGTAAACCTCCATCTGAGCCAGGATCACCTGAAAACCCCCCAAAAAGGGAAAAAAGAAGGATGGATGAATGGGAACCAGTGACAAACCACACAGAGCAGGCGTTGATTCCAAACGTGAGAGAGCTTTCACCTGGCGTTTTAGCTGATCGCGGCGGCCAGAACCTCGGAGGTACAGAACGCGGACCCCCCCAGTTAGTTAGTTGCACCGATCGAGTCTGGCCGGACGCCTTTCGGGGCGGCCCTGTCTTGACCGTTTTCCCCGCCTTGCTTGATTTGGCCTCTCCTTCTGGCCAGAGACGAGAGAAAAGGGCGGGCTTGACGCGGAGCGCGGGAGCTCATCTTGTTGGCCCCCACAGGGTGCACGCTGTTGGTACCTTGCGCGTTTGGTGCTGGGACCTGGGGGGGACCTTCCAGGGCAGCCGGGTTCCAGGGGAGGGAGGGCCTGTTTCCTCTTGCCCCCGTGGGACAGAGCCTTCTCCCTCGGGGAAAAGACCGGGGGCTGGGGGGGAATTCCACCTTGCTTGAG
>CAAE01014993.1:516199-559663 GCA_000180735.1 Tetraodon nigroviridis | reverse complement strand
AAAAAGAGAAAGAGAGAAAAAGGAGGAAGAAAGAAAAAAGAGAGAAGGGGAAAAATAGAGAAGGGGAAAGGGGAAGAGAAAAAAAAAAAAAGAAGGGAGGTGAAAAGAGGAGAGAAAGAGGGGAAGAGAAGAAGAAAGGAGAGGTATAAAGAGAGGAGGAAGAGAGAGGAGGAGGAGAGGAAGAAGAAGAGAAAAGAAGAGAAAATGGAAGAGAGTGAAAGAGAAGAAAGAGAAGAGGAGGGGGAAGAGAAAAAAAGAAAAAAAGAGAAGGAGAAAAAAGAGAGTAGAGAAAAGAAAAAATACAAAGAAAAGAGGCAAAAAAAAAAAAAAAAAACCCGCCCGCCCGGGCAGGGCAGGTTCCAGCCAGTGCAGTCCCACGCCAGCATCATGCAACTGCTGCAGGTGGGACAGAAAGCGCTGCTGTTGTCTTGCTCGGGGACGCGGCACAGAAACGCACAATGACTAAAGAGCGGAGGACGGCACAGACACAGGCTCAAAGGTCTCGCGCTCACACTATCTGTATATGCTACATCTCTGTGTTCTCCCCTAGATAATCCACTCATTCCATGCTGAAAGCCTTTCCCGGACTGTCGGACTGCGCCAGGGACGAGCGACGGCAGGCCCACGGTGAGCACGCGGCAGAGACGTCGTCCTCTGAAACCTTCAGCTCGCTCACAGCGTCTGGTGAAAGGCTCATCTCTCCCTTCAGTCTGAATCTGCAGCCCTCAATCTCGCGCCCAGCCAGGACCAGCAGGCTCACACTGGTTTGTACCGGTGGGAAGCAGCTGATCCTCAGGCGGGAAGCCTGGGCTCGATCTTCAGCGAGAGGTCGTAGAGAGTGTCTTCGTCCATGATTAGAGTTTTATCCAGAAGGTACTGGGTCACCTGGACAGAAAAAAACCAAGAGTAAAACAATAGTAAAATAAATAAATTGTGGTACATTAATCTAAAAGCCACCTTGGCTTGATGTTCTATTCTGTACGGAGTCTGCTGGAACTGTCGGATCTCTCGGATGATGTGGGATATCTAAACCAAAAAAAAAAAGAAAGGAAAACTGTTATGAACATCTACTCCTAGCGTGCGGCGTGGATGCATGTACCCACCATCCTCATTTTGGAGAAGTTGACGAGACCCTCCTCTGTGAAATTGGGTGTCCCCTCCTCAATAAAGGCCAAATCTGTCAGATACATTCCCAGATATGGAACACAAGGAGGGTTGCAGCTGGGAGGAAAAGAATTCCACTATTAAAAGGCTGATGTTAGTGTTCACATGATGCTAACTAATGGTGAGGTTAAAAAGTCTCACTTCTTCAGGGTCTCCCTCAGATTTTTGAACCTTCCTTCAGAGGACACCGTCTTCTGCAGCTTGTCCATCAGGGCTTTCGTCTGGGCCAGAGCACAAATATAATTTAAGAGCTTTTCACTGATTACCATGAATAGAATGAGACATAAAAGCACATGAACCATATAGCACAAAGCGTGGGGGCCACTCAGCCTCAGTGAAAGATGGTAAAGAAATGAGATCAAATTGAATTATCTTACGCCGTAAACAGCCATTAAGGCCTGATGGACAGACACGCCGTCCGACGATGGGGGCTCTAACCCGTTTAGCATTCATCAGAATAAGACCTCATGCTGACCACTGAAGCCGAACAAGTCGTGCAGCGGGTCAGCGAGCACGCCACAGCAACCACGGACACAGTGAAATGTCACTCCCGGATCCGGTTTTGTCCACCTGTTTGCTGACTTTGGCCCAAGTCTTCTTCAGACGGTAGATGGCGCTACGGTTGAGGGCGGACGTGATCTCCAGGACCCCGTTGTAGTTGTTGAGACAGCGGCAGATGTCGGCCACAGCCACCCACTTCTCTATGGAGCTGGACCTGGAGCCCACGTCGGTGTGGGTCATAATCTGTGAGGCCACCAGGTTGCTCATCTTAAAAAAAGAAAAGAGGGGAGAAGGTGTGAGAGGATGCACCAGACGGTCCCAAGGAGGGCTGGAGGATGCGGCTGGAGGACAGCCTGGACGTACGTCGTTGAAGTGCTGGCTAGTTTTCATTATGTACGGCGTCCGCTCCATCTTGTCCACCTTCATCCACCCCTGGCCCAGGAACTCTCTGAGCACAGACGCGCGTGGTGAGGTCAAAGGTCGTACATGTTAACATCTCACAGAGGAAACGTGTGCTTGGTGGATCTATTTACTTTGTGTTTGAGGCTTACTGCACACAAACAATGAGTTGCTTTACTTTGGTGTGTGAAAGCGACAAGAATGAAAAGGTTTGGCTTTAACAGGATGTAAAACTCTCCATCTTTCAACAACAAGATTAAATGTGGACTGACTCGTAAGGAATGCTTCTGAAGACAATGTGATCCAGCAGCGTAATCTGCTCGGCCAGCTCCATCGCTGAGAGAGATTCAAAACACTCCGCCTTCGGACAGTCCGCCTATACACACCACACACACACACACAGAATACAGATACAGAAACACGTAAATGCTTTAATACGTTCTATCAATAACTAGCTAAAGATGTAGTTCTCCCACCATCTGTAAGATGTCCTCTATTCTCAACTGGGCGTCCTCCTGCTCATCTTGAGAAAGAGTGCTGAGGTAAAACAAGACAAAAGTGGTTAAGAGTGACTAGAACAAAGAAACGAATGGAGCGCACCTGGATGAAAGCGCCTGGTTCACCTCAGGATGTTGGCGGTAGCTTTCCTCTCCTGAGGCAGAAGGTCCGGATCTCTCAGCACCTCCTCCAGGAGGCCGATCACTGACAGCTTCAGCTCTCGGTTCATCTCAAAGTCCTGCTCACAAGCACACGTTTCCATTATTGAACCCACAAACTAAACCCTAAAACAATAAAATAAAAATAGAAATGAAAATGACCAAGTCTAATATCTGGAGCGAGTCCGGGGAGATGTGCGTTCTCCGTCTCAAAGTACCTCTAATGCTCCTTCTATGTGATGCACAGTAAACGACACCATATGATCACTGGAAAAACCTTTAAGATCAGATCGGACTGCTGGATAATCAGATGAAACCAATCTTAAGCAAACAGCCGAGGAAGGAAACTGAGATTTAAATCACATAATAATTAGAAATTCTAAAGGTTATTTCAGTTCCAACAGAAGTGCAGCGGCAGTAGAGCTACACCGCAGCACTGGCTGCTCCTTCTGCCTGATGTTCTCGCTCGATGCCGCTGAATGTGGCCACTGGAGATGGGCTAAACTCACTAACGTGCACACCGAGTCCGAGTTAACACAGGCGGAGAAATCCTGTCTGCTGATGATTCCCGTTGCTCCTTGTGAGCCATTATCAAGCATTTGCTCCTCTTTTCCATTTTGCTTCTGCGCCCATTGAACTCTTCCTCAAAGGTCGGCTTTAACAAGCTCCTTGTGTGTGTGTGTGTGTGTGTGTGTGTGTGTGTGTGAGAGAGAGAGAGATCTTCTTTAATGAGCCACTGAAGCTGGCCTGTCATCACAGCCCTTCGTGTTAATTGAAGAAAAACACACCAAGCGGATCGATGCGCTGGACCTTCAGGAAGGGATTCAAACTCTAACATCTGACTCATTAGAGGCAAAACAGGCAGTTCAGAAGACGGGTGAGGGGAAGGAAGGAGACGGGGGGGTCCAGCCATCAGCAGAGATGTTCACACTGTGTGTGTGTGTGTGTGTGTGTGTGTGGAGCGTATCAGACACTTGCATTAATGAGACCACAGCCCACACCAGCAAACACGGAGGGATGAAACACACACACACACACACACACACGCGCGTGCGCCCAGCACCGCAGATGTTGGGTGCTGACCTGTGAGTGTTTGGAGACCCAGTGCCGCAGCACATTGAGAACACGGTTAGTTGCAGCTCGGCGGATGATGAAATCTTTATCACACGTTCTTTCGGAATTTGGAAAAACTGGAGAAAAACAAATCAGGAGATGTGTGAGGAGGAGATAGCGTGATAAAAGATGTTAAAAAATAGGAAAGCAAGAGGAGAGTAGGTATTATACTCCCTCTATCGCTGCAGCCTGCATTTGTCAGGCTGCAGCGATAGAGGTCAAAAGCAGCTCTCTCAAAGTCACCTGGACTATCAAACGGTTTTCCAGGTGAAGAAGCTTCTCTGTGACACACTCTGACACACACTCTGACACACACTCTGGCCCTCATTTATGAACCGTACGTATGGCAGAAAACTGTGGGCACGGCCGTTTTCACGCAGGGCTCGGCATTTAGCCTTCCGGATGCGAGCGTACGATCCGCTTTTATCTCACATCAGGTCTGAGATCGTGTAGAATTAGAATCACGTTATCAAGTTAGAATCAGCGTGGATTCGTGGTTTCTGTGTAATTTTTCCTGTATTCTTTAATTGTTTTCTTTTTGGTTTTTTTCCAATAACCTTTTTCTAGTCGGAGACAGTAGAAGTTTTTGTGGTAATTGGCAGAATATCTGTACAACTGATGAAGCTGCCACAGAGCAGCTTGAGTGTGGAGCCCAGCGTCATGCCCACTCGTGCACGGCGGCGCAGCTCCCACCGTCGCCATGGAAGTTGAGTCAGACGCTGGTGTCGGCCATTCACCATGTTTTCATGAATCACACGTGTGTCTTTCAGAACCACGACCCCTGCACTCAGATCTGCACACGGTCCTATGCAGGATAATAAATGAGGGCCCATGACTTCACACACCCAAAAGAACCTGGCTTTTCCGAATCTGCTTTCAAGTTCAGTCTTTTTTTAGCGTTTCATTACATATTTTTATTGTAGCGATCAGTTCATCAACTACGTGTTGGATTACAGATTGTTATTACAAACCCTGTTGAATGCGTAACAGTGTGTGCGTGCATGCGTGAGTGTACCTGGGGGGGAACTATGTCCTGCCGCTGCTGTGGCAATAGCGAAGGCCGAAGCAGGCGAGACGGGACAGCGTGAGTTCTCTCCGGATTGAACTGACAGGACATGGGGGGGGGATAAAAATGTAACATTAATTAAGAAAAAGCTCCTGTTGCTTTATTTATTTCTCCGTTTTTCCTTGCGCTCCCATCATGCTTTGCAGGCAGGAAAAGCTGAAAACCGAATGACATTAACCAGCTATTGTGGCGGACGGACGGAGGGACGCGCCCTCACGGCCAGGACCGCCACCCTGAGACAGCACCCGTAGGAATGATGCGTCAGGAACCATCTGGTTGGCAGAGGGGGCACCACTGGGAGACCCCCTGACCGCGGCTGAGCCGGGGAACAGGCGGCCTTACCTCCGGCCTGCCTGTAGCGGAGGTGTCGCGGCGTGGACGGGGAGCGGCAGGGGGAGACGTCTCCCGCCTCGCTGTTCTGAGCCGCGTCCGGGAGAATCTTCTCTAGTGACGCCGACTCCAGCACGGCTACGGGAAAAAGGAGGGGAAAAAACGATGGTTATATAAATGATGCAACAATGGAAGTAGGTGGAATCATGTTTACATGTTCCTTTTGGATCGTGTGTGTGTGTGTGTGTGTGTGTGTGTGTGTGTGTGTGTGTGTGTGTGTGTGTGTGTGTGTGTGTGTGTGTGTTAAAGAGAAGAACAACCCTGGAATAAATCATGCGCTCACCATTTCAATGCAAACAGAGTTCATAGTGATTAGAATGGCCTACAGTAGGAACTCTAATGGCTCTCTGTAGCTGTCACACGTGCACACGCTCGCAGCCTCACTGCTTGGTGCACACACACACTAATGAGATTCTGCAGATTCTGAGAACACACATCATGGCCGCTGTGAGGAGATCTAAGGTGCAGCCACATAACGACGTCCTGCTGTCGGCCTGCTCTTCACGCAGGGCTCGTGTCAAGCTGCATGTTTGATGCGTGACCTCCAGCGTGTCAGAAGAAGCGGCTCAGTGCACCTGCAGAGTCCTGACGTGTGTGCTGTACTCGAGGAGCAGATACGAGGCAGATTTGAGGAAAGCTGGTTGTCTCCGTCACTCCCACTTGAATCCAACTATTTGAATAACGTCGTGATCCAGAGATCATTCTGCTGCACACGTCTGCCGGCGTGCAGTGGGTTTACTACCTCTGATGAAGCCACATTTCTTTCTCTATCACAATAATCTTGTTGTTCCCATCAGCTAATTTACTTTTCAATTATTTCCCCTGTTTTTTTTCAAAGCATTATGTTATCTTTGTAGTGTAATTGCAGCAGGAATAGAGAATGATAATTGGTGGTCTTCAGATTCTAATCATCTGAGACACGTTCACGGCCCTTTCGGTGAACTCGCTTTATTCCACCAGCTGGTGAGGGTCAGCGTTTCTCCGATCACTGATTAGATCTTCAAAGCTCACATCCTTGCAAACTTGACATTTGTACCAAACCACCCTTGAGTCAGCCATGAGCGGTACCTCTGCGGATGCTCCGTCTCAGTTTGCCGCAGAACGGGTCCATCTTGGGCGGCTCCTCCGCCTCGGAATTGGCGCAGGGGCTCAGGTCCGGGGAGGAGAGAACGGGAGAAGCTTGTTCCTGTGGGGACTTGGAGCAGTTGGGTGGGGGGGAGGTGGAGGGCGGTGGGGGAGAGGTGGTGGTCGACGTCGGAGTTTGGGGCGTGTGGGCCGACGTGGGGCTGCTGGTGGCGGACTGGGAGGCGTTAGTGTGGTTGAGGCCGAAATTGGAGAGCGGGCCGGTCAGATCCAGGCCTCCAACTCTGGCCGTGATGGGGGAGTGGAGGGAGAGCTTCCGCGTCGGCACCGGGGAGGAGGTGCGCGATGGGATAGACAGAGGCGGCGGAGAGGAGAACTTGCGGCGCAGGCGAGGGGATTTGTCGTTGGTGTCGCTCGTTCCTCTGTTGTTCAGGTTGGTGGCAAAGAACAGCTCCAACGACCTGAAGGAGAGATTAAAAAAAAAAGAAAATCAGCAACACAGAAATCAGTTTAGAGCAGAAATGAAGAGTGATTTAACTCCTAATTTCCATGTAGTTGGACATAAAACGTCATGTTTGGTGAGAGCTGGCAGTTGTAGGGAAAATGCTCAGTGGAGCAGAGCGTTTGGGAGCTTTGTGTTTACTCTCCACCTCTCATCAGTGTCAAACCCAGGCAGCTGCTCTGAATAAAACAGATGCCGGACAGACTAAACTGTGACAGCGATCTGGCGGAGGAACAGAGAGAAACAGCATCGGCAGGTGGAACCGGACGGCTCCTGCAGTTTCTCAAGACCTGAACGACGCAATGAAGTCAAATGAAGAGAACAGAAGCCTTGAACAAATGCTAAAACACTGATTGGTTGTGTTTGGAGGTGTGAAACACAGGCTGATGCATATTTGTTTGAGGTGGGTTTTAAATCCACTCAGACTGTAACTGGTTCCTTCTGCATCTGCATTCCTTTAACCCCAGATTTAATCCCTAATGTTTTCCACATGAGCCTTGTGTGTTTATTTGGGAAGTTAGTCGGTGGGCCAGCATGGCTGATGTGTGAGTGACAGAATAGAAATACCTTCAGAGAACATCCCCAGCATTCCTGGCCTCTTTTTGACAGACACAGAGCCAGTTTGAACCGTTTCTCTGAGCTTAAAGACATGTAGCGCTGGTGTCTCTGTGTTTTTCATCGGATGATGAGCCAGTTTGCCTGCTTTTCAATGACATGTGGAGAATCACCTGCTTTGATCCTTTGATGTGCACGTGCTGCAGAATATGCTGTTTTTACTTTTGCGGTGTTTCAGAGGGGTTTCTGTTGCATCCTATGAGCAGCAAATACGTAGACATAAACCCAGAAAACCCCCTAAAAGTGGACGTTACTGGCTACTTACTATTGTCATTAAATATATTAGGTTAGATAAACAAAATCACAGTATTTATATGCAATGAAAGTGACATTTTTTCGGAGATGTATTTTGCATTATTTTTTTCTGAGTTGTGTGTAACTGAAAGGAGGAATAATCATGCAGAGATAAATACCATCACGCCATCATCATCATCATCATCATCATCTGCACCAGCCCATTATTCCACAGGAAACAGAAACGGAAATGGAGGAGAGTGGAAAAAAACGAACACAAGCCTCGTCTAATGGTTCAATCAGGGGCCTATTTAAATATTTTGTTCTTGTGTTGTGATGAGAATAAATTCACATGCAAGTAATCAGCAGCTGGCCCAGTCATGCATCAGTCAGGGAGACCGTAGAAGGAACGGAGAGACAGGAAAGGTTGGGTAGAAAGAGGACAGAAAGGAGAACTGGTTACTTGGACTGATCCATGTTTATCTTTTTCATCTTCAGACTGTAGTCGGGACAGAGAGATGAGATGGACAAACGGTCGAATGAGTAGTACTGAATCCTGTAGTTGGAGGGGGACATGAGAAAACAGGAATGGATGACAGAGCAATGGTTAAACAGGTGGTTTGATGGTCAGAGTGAGAAATGTAGTATGATGCTGTGACGCCCTGGTTTGAGACAGGGTGTTCAGTGAATTCTGTCACTTTTCAAAATAATGCACCTTATTCTTTTGCAACTAACTAAAAACAGTGAAACAGGAGGATAACATAGCGTTTCTTTGGATAATATGTAAATGTCGTTAACTCTATTTACTTTGTGTGAGTGTGTGAGAGAGACAGAGCTCCACAGAGGGCGCTGAGTTTGACCTGATGGGGATGGAGGAGAAGGGCTTCTTGTAGATGTCCGCCAGTTTGTCCATCACCACCACAGCCGTGGTGAAAATCCTGTAAGTGTGGAGGAAGGTGTTGAGGAAGTCGATGGAGAGAAAGCGCAGGTCAGTCAGCCTCTCCAGCAGCCGCTCCACGCTGGCGTAGCGGATCTGCGGGACCTTGCAGGAGTTGAGCGTCTTGCTGAAGCAAATGTCAACATCATCTTTATGGAGACGCACATCGGATCTGATGGATACACACGTACGCACACACACACACACACACACACACAAAACTGAGCATGGGTGACCGCTAAACAACGAAAACAATAGATCTGAGGCAAATACAGCCAAGTGAAAGAGAAATTAAAGAAAAATCTGTAGAACCCAAAGAAGGAAGCTGAAATTATGAGTGGGCGTAGAAGCAGATTTCACCAAGAGCTGAAATTAATCCAAAAAAAAAAAAGAAATATATAAAATAAAACCAAAACAGAACATCCAGCTTAACAAATTAATGTACATGAGAACAACCTTAACACTCTCGGTGAGGTATGCTTCTGCATCCTCCCGCAGGCCTCACATGAAGACACCCACGTTCCTCCGCACAAGCACGGCTGCACTTACTTGATCATATGCGGCACGGTGACTTTAGAGTTCTCCTCAAACACGCTGGTCATCAGGCCGTTACAGCGGATGTTATCGATGCACTGCAGAGAGCAACGGGAGCGGACAGGGATGGAACACAGCGCCGAGAAGTGAAGATCGATGCCGAGCGTGCTTCCATCACCCACAGCGCTTCACGTCTCCAGCCCCCCCACCCCGATCTTTAATTAGCGCTGAGCTAAAAACTTGTGTGTAATTTTTTTGTCTCTTAAGAATGGTGTGAGTTTGTTTGCGAAAAACATACGCTAGACTGGGCCCCCCAGGGGGGGGAACCGGGACAGCGTCTGTGTTTACTTCTCGCCTTGCCAATGCCCGGCGGAGACGCGCTCACGCTATTTTGGGGGATCGTGTTGTTCTGCGCGTATGTTTGCCCATTACCTGGCTGATGTCGCTGGTCCACGCCGCCTTCTCCTGCCGCGACGGCGCCAGCAGCACCACGGTAAACGAGGGCGAGTCTGTCGGTTCCACCACGAGCTTGAAGTCCAGCTGACCGAAGACCTGACCACCGGCCTTAGCTGCACCACAGGAGGAAGAGAGGGAAAAAAATAAAACAAAGCCACAAACAGTAGACACAGACACTTTCCCTAATTAGGTAGACCTGCTGTCTAAATGACACACACACACACCCCAGGCTTAGATGTTAAAATGTGTGAAGGGAGTGTGAATAAATACTCTACATGATCGCCTCATCACCTGTGTACGTTACTGCTGCTTCTTCACTGGCTGCAAAATCAACCTTTGGGAAAGTCAAATAAACAACTGAGTAATGTCAGAAGATCAACTCCTAACATTTGAAGGGGTCAGCGCCTGATATTTAAAAGGGAAGCCGTTTCTGGACACTTATCACCTGACACCTAATTAACCTCAGGAGTGCTCAAGAGCCTGAACGAGCCAATAAGGGCTGGCGGCGTGTTCAGCCATGTGGAAAGGCCTCTCCGCTCCGACTCACCCTCCTCATCGTTAGTGTCAGGTTCTTCTATAAGCGTGCAGTCGATCAGTGACAAGACGCCGCCTTGCTGCAAAAGCGCATTGAGGCGTTAATCAAAAGCATTCCTTTAGATGGTTTTTTGCGTTCTTTCACGCTGAGGCGAAGCCGCGCTCACCTTGAGGAGGTGGAGCTTCCCCCCGGAGCTGCGTGTGCACACCAGAAAGTGTTTGGTGAAGAGGAAGCACTGCCGCTCGCCTTCCTTCTTCAAGGAGAGCGAGCCCAGGCGCACCTTACTGAGCTTCCCTCGCTCCACCGACGGCAGCTGGATTAAAGACCCTGGTAGACAGAAGGATTACAGGAGATATTTCACTGTGACCAAACAGGATTAAAGAGCACGTTTACTGATCAAATATGCATGTAGGAGGGAAACAAGGCTGAAGCTTCCTGAGCAGGCATCCCTTGCACAGAAACATGCGATAAAAACAGAACTATTAATCTGAATTATGCCACTAATTAATTATTGTATTTAATGACACGAAAAACTGTTAGGTTTTTAAATTATATCTCTCATTTCAGATTGGGTAACATCGACTTTGACTCTGGATGTCGTCAAACACTCAGCAGTGCGTCATTCGGGTGTGAAGCACCACTTCTGAGCCTGGAGAACCCTGGTCTGTTTTTAGTGTCGCTGTTTCGGTCCTGCATAAATATTTTGGACAAATGCTCCATTAGTTGATGTCGCTCCCTGTGACTCAACCCAGCTTGTGCCGGATTTACAGACTGGAGGCCTGAAGGGTCCTGATGTTCCCATGCGTCACTGCGCCACGAGCCGATGAAGACATACCCTGCCTGACGAAGGTCTGGCTGGTGTCGAGCAGGATGTCGCAGCCCTCCACTATCATCCTCTCGATGGCCAGGTTCTTCCGGATGTTCTCCGTGTCACTCACTTCATCGTGCATCACTCTGGCAAACACATGGGTCGTCCCCGGTTACCTTCGGCCGTCGGCTTCACCACGTGCGCGGGAGTGAATCGTGTACACACCTGGACAGCTCCTCTAACTTGGATTTGGCGAACTCAAGACTCTTGCGCTCCACATGTTCGTGAGGCGTGTGTGCCAACAACTCGTGTAAGGTGATGATGTAGCGAGGAATCTGGACCCAGGCGACAACAAGGACAGTGTGTTAGTGGACAGGCAGCAGAGCTGGTTTTGTGTTCCGGGGCCACGGTACCTGGAACATGGGGTACGTGAGGAAGGTCTCCAGCATCCGTCCCTCACACGCCGCGTTAGACTCATACTGCTTCAGCAACTTGTCGAAGTCTCTGTTCTGCTTACAGTTGGCCAAAACCTGCAGGCTGTACTGGTGGTTACGTACAAACTCCTGATAGATGTTCAGCATGGGCAGAAGGATGTCAAACAGGTCTCGCTGGAAACACACACACACACACACACACACACACACACACACACACACACGCATGTAGGAATTCAACACATGCAGATAAAAGCTGGTTTAGCTTCCCTCAAAACACGTGTGGATGCTGACAGTTGTGTCCAGGTGCCTGTCTGAACCGCTGCGCTCAGGCAGGTAAGAAAAATAAAGATAAACATGTAAAATAAAAGCAGCTTTTGTCCAAAAGCATTTGATGTACAATGGTGCCTGACTTATATTGCACAACCAGCAAAGTTCACTAAAGCTGTGAAATAGCTTTAATTATGCGTGTGTAGGTGTGTTTCTGTCACTTTTTTTTTTTTTAAATTTAGTGGTATGTATGTCCTTTTACAGTTTTAAATGCAGTCTTTTCTGCTTCTGATGCTGATTTTGCTCCGAGAAGGTCACAATCAAATTAGTGGTACATGTGCAATAACAGTAATTTTCCTGTTCTAACAATTATGCAGAAACTGACAGAAAATAGGGACAGAAGTAATAACCCAAAGTGATGACTTCAGAGAAACTGACAGGTTTTGATAAAATATTCAGGCTTTTTTGTGGCAGAAAAATGTCTCCATTTATTTTTACGTTACGTCTCGGAGCAGCCCGTCGCCTAGGCGATGCTTGATGAAAAGGCTATTACAGGCCGGGTTTTTGAGATGCTTTTTGGTTTGGGATGTCATTGTTTCTCAAGACAATGAGCATGCTTGTGCATTGTGATATAGGAACATTTGTGTGTGTGTGTGTGTGTGTGTGAGTGTGAGAGAGAGAGAAAGAGAGAGAGTATCAGACAGAATCAGCGAGACATTATGGGTGTAAATGAGGCAAACTAGACGTGAAGGAGCAGACCAGCCCCATGTTAATGAAGAGCTGTGATGGATATTCACGCAGTGTTTACCAGTTTATGCACGGCAGCTTACCCAGCACCAGCGTTGGCCAGTTAGCTAGCCTCGCCTTCAGCCCTTGGATGGAAAATTTCATGAAGGAACATGATGGTTTCACTAAAGAAACAAACGAAAACACACGTTGAACTGAATAAATACACGTATGTAATTAATCTCCAGAAAGAGCGAAACATGCCAAGAGTCCTAGAAAATGGACTGCTCGTAAACGTTTTGGTATCTTGGATTATTTATTTATGTCCAGCTGTCACACAAAGCCATTAAAAACCATCGAATCATCATTTGAGCACCTGTTGAGGAAGATGCTGCTGACGTCATCATGGCTGATAGGAGGTTTCTTGGAGCTGGCGGCCATCCTCAGAGGCCTGAGGAAGCAGTTGACCAGGATGTAGAGCTGGTGGACGTACCTGCCATCACACGGAAAGGTAGAGACAATTAGCTGGATGGATGGATGGATGGATGTGACAACATCTTCTAAGGCAGAAGATTGTTAACTTGCTCTGTCTCAGCCTCCACCATGTTGAAGACAATCTGGTTCCTCTTCCTCATGCTCTCGGCGTGAGGAGAGCAGATGTAGTCCTGAACGATGATCTTCCACTTCCGGCGACAGAGCCAGCCCCGCATGAAGCTCTGCACCTGGGGGGGGTACAAGCGAGAGCGTTCCCATGGATGCAACAGGCTCGCAGCCGTAGAAACCCGAGGGAGAAACCAGGCTCGCCCAAACACAAGCACAAGCCTCCATTACCTTTTTGATCTTTTTGATATCAGGATCTTCATTTTCATGGATGATGTGGTAAGGCCGCATTCGTTCCTTGGTTTTATTCAAAGCCACAATCTATTGAAAATAAGAGGGAAAAACACATTTTGCCTAAGGAAAAGTAAACTGAGGAGAGAGAAAAATACAAAGTATATTTTGGTAGGTTGTCCTCAAAGATTACAGGTTATTTACTGGAGATTTGTTTTATTTCATCAATACATGGAAAGGGTCTCTATTCAGTTCCTGAGGTGTATATTTAATTTTCCTCTAATTGTACTTTAGGGAAAATCATAAGAGATAAAAGCTAATTATTTTGCAGTTGCACATTTTCGTCCCCATTTTCTTATTCACAAGTGGACGCTGCAGATAGCGGCGGCGATCAGCCTGTCTGCCAACTGCTGACAGTTACAGTGGCTGACTGATTTAATTATTCATTAACACGATGGAAGGGAAAAAACAAACAAACCAGCGTATGCTTTAATGAGATGGATCGCCAGGTCTTAGCTGAAAGGCTAACCCTTTTCTCATGAGCAGCCCAATTACACAGGCAGATGTTACCCACATAAAACGGCTGTGGCCAGCGTTTTTATGATGAACAGGGGCCTGTCGGTGGCACAGAATAACAGCGGGTCTTAGACCGAAGACAACACTGTGATGTGATTTATTGTACGACTGGGTGGGAAAACAAGCAGTTTTCCTCCTGAGGCCACTGCTGCAAAGAGCAGACTAAAGTACTTTTATTCCATAAAAACAACTGTACGGCACATGAGACGACGCCTACGTGGAGCTCTGCCGCATTTCCAGCTCTGAAGCCGAACAGAACAAGAGGGTTTTGAGTCACAAGCATGGGTTAAAGGAACAATTAGCTGGTTTTTGGTAATCAGTGTGAGCCTCTCAGTGTTAGATCTGGATGTTACTATTCTATTTTTCTATTCAGAATTACATAGCCTCCTGTCATATGCAACATGTACATGGCCGCAGTGATTTTACCCACGTCCCCAAAGGAAAGATTAGTGGTATTGATCAAATTAACATAAACCAATAATTACTTACTCTGTTTTTGTGTGTGAGACTCGAATTGTAATTAGTTCTGGTTGACAATGTCGCAGGCCTGTTGTGTTTTATGTGCAATTGTGCATGTGTGATATATTGCACGCTGGCAGCAGACCAGGAGCGTGCTGCGTTCGATAAGCCTAATGGTCGGGCAGCTGTTTGTAAAGACCTGGAAGGGCTGCCGTTATCGAGCGGTGGGCTCCTCCCACACTTGGGTGACGGCGCATGAATTACGCCCACTCCTCCACTGTCCCTCTTTACTCACACACACACACACACACACACAGGAGCAAAAATTTTGGCCGGAACAATGGATGGGGGTTTTTTTTGGCAGAAACCAAGGTCAAAGTTATTAATGTGCGATAAAGACAATAACTAAATTTCAGGGTCTCAAGGGGCAACGATAACAAACACGATGGTAACAACAGTCTGACAAATTGCATGGGACTGTGTCTCTGGTTTTGCTGCTGTACCTCCGCCTTGAGCCTCTCGATTTCCGTGTCCTGATCCTCTAACTGGGTGCGGAGCTGATTGGCAGCCACCTTCTCGGTCTCCACGATCTGCACAAGGTGGATGTACTTCTGCATCAGCACCTCTCGTTCAATGATGATGTCTGAGTAGCTGGAAATAAAGGAGAACACAACCTGGCCATCAGCCGGGGCACAGTGTGACTCACACCCGCTGCTTTCTTAGCCTGGCGGGTTTGATTGAGGAAAAAAGGAATAAAAACACACATTTTTACAGTACAGTGGAATGTGCATGTACTTGGACTTAAATCATCCAACACTGCTCAAAAGAAGGAAGCTAGAATGTTTCAAACTTCGAGCGAGAGCTGCTGCCGCTCTCTCTCACCACGACGCTTGAAAATGGCGTCTGTTTACGAGGAGATTCCACTGGAGATACTTCAGAGAGCAGCCCCGTGTGTGCACCAAGGCTTGGGAGGAATATTCCATGTATCATACATAAACATTAGCTCCAGCACTTCTGACGCTGGGTCCACCGAGCTTCCACTGGAGGAAGCCAGCTGATCATATTTCCCCTCAGTGCCATCACGTGAACCTAAACTCCCGTGCCACCTGCGTACCTGGCCTGTTGGATGACCTCCACCCACTCGTCGCAGTCGCCCTCCTCCTCCGATCGCAGCTCCAGAGGCTTCTGTCCATCGTGACCAAACACGACGAGGAAGTAGTGCTGAGGAGAGACAAAACCAAGCAGGAGAGGAGAAAAGAACACAGTCAGGACGGCACCAGCACTCTCCCTTTACAGATGACGTGTTGTGGAAGCCACAGCTAATCAGACATATGGCACAGACATATGGAAACCCTGCTCAGGCGGCGTTTGCCATTAGTGATCAGATTCAATCCGGATCCAGTTCCACAGGCTGCCGAACCAACGCAGCCTCACACGTCTGCACACGGAGCTCGCTTGGCCGACTCTGGTCCCCACGGCTGCAGTCACGGAGCACAGCCCCCAGCCTGGCCTTCTCCGTCTCTGTCTCCGTCTCTGTCTCTGTCTCTGTCTCCGTCTCTGTCTCTGTCTCTGTCTGGCCTCATTATTCTGGCTGAATGTCCTGATCTTGTCCCGCTTTGAACACTGGTGTGAGCACGGGGACATTCACCTCCAGCACATCTCACACACATCGCTCACACACAGGCATTCTGGGGAGCGATGGAAGCTTTTATTCAAATGGCCGTGTCCTTGGGCTCTGGGGTTAACACAAGAGCTGCTATTATTAGTTAGAGAAGACTGCGTGGAGTCTCTCTCCTCTCCTCTCCTCTCCTCTCTCTTTGCAGTTCAGCTACCATTCCTCCTCCTCCTCCTCTTGTCCCACTCAAACAGCATCCTCACTTCTCTTCTGTTCCAAACTCCCTCCTCCTCCTCCACTTTCTCCACCATCCCCGCATCTCTTCATACTTTCATCTCTTTGTCACCTCTGTCAGTACGGATCCAGTGAACCAAACCGAGGACAGACAGACTACGGCCCCTTCAGTGGGGATGGGTTGGGGACAGGAGTCGTCTGGGTTATTACCAACACACACACACATACATACACACAATGCATCTCCATCCCGTCCAGCTTTTTATGTATCTGTCATTGCAATTTACTGGCTGGCTGGATTTTATTACATCAACAATAATGTGTCTCCAAAGTGTTTGACAGAGAGATAGAGAGAGATAGGGCGGGGGGGGCAGGAGAGGGGGAATGGGGAATTACATAATTTTCTTAAGCGAGTACATATCGCTAAATTGTGTCACCACCTAGGAAGAGTGCATCGCCATGGAAACACAGGATCTGATGCTTCCACTGTGTTTTTCACACAGCCTCTGGTCATTTCATTGATTTTAGTCATGGGAAGCATCACATCACACAGGGGCCACGGATAATTTGACATAGATATTTGCAATATATTTGCAAAAAATAACAAGTAATAGTGACTTTAATGTCTTAGTGAGAGAGAGTGGGAGAAAGAAAGAGAGGTAGAGATAGTACTACTATAGTACTACCCTCAAACGCAGCAGTAACCTATAGTTGTCCTGAGGCATGTTTGTAGTTTGTTTTTTTTTGCAAGATTCTGCATCACACTGGTAATAAATGACATTTTAGCAGTCCATCTTTGTTAGACAAAGCGGAGGCGTCCTGACTTGTGCACCATTCAGGACGACCGACTTACCCTCTTCAGGATGGCGCAAATGTACCCTCGACCCCTCCAGGCCTTCGCTGGACTGTAAGGAATTTCATTTAAACAAGAGGAGACAGAGATGGAAAGGAAAAGAAGAGAAAAAAATGGGGCACAGAGAGTTTCTATGCCTTTGTGCTGCTAATGACCAATTTGCCACTCACCTAAAACTGAATTACAGCGACTGAAGGATTTAAGGTCTGACAGCATGACGTAAAAGAGCATGTTTAACTATCGGCTTTAAACCGAGGGGAACAGTGAAGGACAGAGAAATTTATGATTCCAGAGGTGGACAAACACCGCACGTTTTTCACTGTCCAACAGAGGATGTAAGGATATTAAAATCCACCCTCACACTCAAACACACACCCTCAGGATCATGAAACACAAGACAGACTGGATCTATAGCCTGTAACTCTTTTCTCCTTTTTTGTCACTAATTCAGTTTCTAAGGTGTTTCTGATCTACTGTTTTCAAAATGTTCATCTGAAGTGGGCATGGCCCTTAAAATTGGTTGAATTTGAATAGAAATATCCACAAAAGAGGGATGAGAAGGAGGTTATAAAGGCTCACGGGGTGTCCAGAACTGGTTCATGTCTATACCATCTATCTCTCCATTTATTGGAACAAACCACTTATTTAAAAAGACAAAGAAGAATACAATTTAAATGTCCTTTTCACAATTTGATCGAGTCTGCGCATGATCTCACAAGGACTTGCCAGGGAAAAGTATTGAACCACACAATCTGATCGATCAGATGAAGGATGGGAAAAGATCTGTAACTCTTTTTTTAAAAAAAGATGCCTAAAGTTTTCAAAAGCCCGCAGAGCTCCAACGCAAACACGGAAAGCAGCAACAGCGAGCACAGTGATTTATGTAATTCAACTAATGATGTCGCAGCTAATGTGAAAAGCACTGAAAAAACACAACCTGCTGTTCCTTCATTAGCCTCCATGCTGTTTACTTTCACCAAGTTTTCCCAAAAAAACCTTTTTTCTTTCACACACACACACACACACACACACACACACACACACACACACACACACAGACACATACCTCACCACCACCCACAAAAACATCCTATTTAATCAGAACATAGTGCTTAATACCACAAAAAAGGATTATCTGTACTTATCTAGAGATTACTCCAGATTAGTCCATATTCATTCCAATGCCATTTAAAACAATGTTACAGATTAAAAAAAAATATCATACAGCAAGACAATAAAATCTGATAAAAGTAGATTTCATGTGCTGCACTTCCACCTGTTTAAGCATGTTGGAGCCCCCAGAATGAGGACAGATGAGATGAGCATGTTAGTGAGAGCTCGATGAATTCTCTCTCTCCAGAGACGGATGAGAGAAACAATCCGATGTCCTCCTGACTCTAAACATTCCAGGTGAAATGGAAATAACCTGTGAAGTGCGTCAGTGGCGCAGAGGTTCTCCGACGGAGCTCCGTCGTTCTCCTCCTGTAACCGCAGCTGATTCCTGATCCGGGTCACAGCGGTCAGAGGCCGGAGGGCATCAGACAGGTCACCGGTTCACCACAGGACACCCTCACACACACCATTTACTCCATACACATGCCAATTTAAAGTCTGACGCTAACTGTGCAGAAACAAAAGGATATTGTAAGGCTCAATGATGTTGCATCCAAAATATTATCAATACCTTTAAATTAACTCTGTAACCTGTTCGCTGCAAATGTCCCCATGGGTTTGTTTTTGTTGTTTTTTAATTATAACCTGCTCTTGTGACTGTACATGTGAAGTTAAAGGACAAGTTCTTAGGAGTAAAATGACAAAAAGTCACATCCTCAGTCCTTCATGGTCTTCATCGCTCCGTCACGGTTCTGTACAGACGGAGTCTGTAAGAAAACAAATGGAAACCGACTTTAGAAACCGGCCTGCGAGGAACCGGCTAAAGCCGAGAGTGCAACCGTCTACGTCTCAGTGCTCTAAAACAATAAATAACACAGCTACAGGACACAGGAGAACGCAGATGAAAATAACAAAAGTAGACGGCATCTGTTTTCTGTACATGTGCAGACTCTCTCTGCCAACAGAAGCTGGAAGCTGCGCAGATCTGAACCACTGACACACACCAGCATGTGCCCTCGACATTGAACCAGATGTTTTCCCTCACGTCACGTTTGCGGCTCATTTTCAAAACCAATCAGAGGTCCAGACGTAGTTTGGGACTGTAGTTTAGGAGACGTGAGCTGCACGTGTCTGCTGATAACCGCACACACACACACACACATACACACACACACACACACTGGGTGTGATGTGTGACAGGCATTTGTGTGAACTCACTACGGATTCATCAAAGCAGCCAATCAGATGTAGCTCTCAGCTCATCGGGGACAGCTGGGCATGTCCCGCATGTGCAACTGTTCACTCACACACACACACACACATACCTGTTATCAACAACCCCCCACCAAAAAAACAATCATCACAGTCTTGTGGTGGCGGACCCACAAACATCTGCAGGGGTGTTGCTACCTGAGCGTGAGCCGTTGCAGTAGATGGAGAGTTTGTTCAACACGTCTCTGAGGGTTGCCGACGGCGACAAAGGCCAAGCAAAACACTCGCTAACACTTTTAGTTCACATTACAGGTAGTTTACACACACTACAGACTTTGTTCTGTTTTATTTCACTAATAATTTTTACTGTGATAGCAGGTAAAGACGGTGTTAAAACAACAGTTTTTGTTACCGTGGCCGCACAAGTCTACAGCTTTAATTGGCTGCCACCGACTCGCTGCCAGAGCGTAAGAAGTGACTGCAATGAGGTCTTGGTTGCAGAGAGAAACACATTTTCACGGCTGCAGCTCACGTTAACCAACGCTGACCTCTGTCATAAAAGCCTTTTCTCCCAGGTTCAGGTGCAAAAGAAAAAAATGTGTGATACACAGCATATATAGAGTATATATGCTGCACCAGGGACCAGGGGTGTATCCCACAAAGTAAACTCCAGCCCTGGTATCTTCACTACTGCTGCAGTATTTCATACACAAGAGACAGATTTGGCAAAATCTGCTTAAATGGGGGCCATAATAGCACTCGGCAGCAAGCTGAGAGGAAGAGAAAGAAAAATTTAGAAAATAGGAGAGAGCAGCCGGTAGAAGCAGTCAATCAGGCTGGAAGAACACGGCAGGAACGGCTTCCTGCAGACAATCAGGCATGCAGGGGCATTTGGAGCTGCAGCTTCCGAACAAGACATAATTACACACACTTAAATGCTTAACTTGTGCAGATGGACCAGACGGTCAGAAATGACAGTTCTTTTCTGATCCGCTTCCAGTGGCACAATATTGGCAAACATGAAACGAGTGGATGGTTTGTCTTTTTTGCCTAAATAAGATGCCACATTTCCAATTCCCCCAACTGAAATAAGCAAGGTATAGGGGTTTTTTTGTCATCATCTTTTCATTTTATCATTCCAATTGCGTTTTATTGGATAACAGCCTCATACCATCACAAAAGAATTAAATAAAGTGATATAGCTGCATATTCAACAACCAGGTTTGTGTTTCCATCAGCTACGGTGAGCGTTCAGTGTCAGTCTCTCATCTTTTCTCTGTTACTGGTAAAGAAACTGTGACTCCTCCTTCTCCTTCTCCTCCTCCTCCTCCTCCTCCTCCTCCTCCTCCTCCTGGTGAGCCCCAGGATCAAGCTGAGCCTAGATCAGCCACACGAGCAAACACATTAACGCCTTTTCAGTGGCTGATTTGGGGCTTTTAAATGAACCCAGCGAGATGATTTGATCAACGACGCCTCTCAGAGGGATCAGACAATAATATAAGCCCCTGACAGTGGGGAGGGGGGGGGAGGAGGGGGGCAAGTCTGACAGTTATGGATTGATTAAAAATCTGGTGGCCCCTCACACCAGTGCCTTGACAACATCACCGGCGGGTGTTCACCGTGAAGCCGTTCCAGCGGGACTGCTCACAAAACCACTGAAGTGAGTTTGCAAGTACGGCAGAGAGGCTGGAGCTGGAGGTGTGTGCTATTTACGTGGCTTTCCTTGTGGCTCACTGCGGGGGTGTGACACCGTGGGCTGCTGGCAGACGAACGCTACTGCATAAAAAAAAAAGGAAAAAAAAAAACCTGACGTGCAAGATACAAAGATAGAAAACTATTTATCACTTTCAAAAAGGATTGGACTCAACTTTACACCTCTGCATGTGTGTGTGGTCACGATATCAAACAGTTAGATGTAGCGTAGACGCTTTTAGCTGAGGGCAGATACCCTGAAAATACCCCAATTCAACACCCCAGCTGTGTGTGAGAGTGAGACAGATGTGAAGGTGAGACAGCCAGACGGTAAATGGTGGATGGAAAGGCAGTATCTTTCTAGTTCACGTGGTAACCGCAGATACAACCGTCTGGCTTTCCCGAGCTTCTCCGGCATTTGCATCTGGGTTTAATTGCCAATTCGCATACCAGAGGAAGATTTAGAGCAACAGACGGGAAGGATCCGTATGGACCCGAGTCCCCTGCTCTTCTCTGTCCACCTCCATCTATACTTTGATGGCCACGATTCCTGTGCACGTGCATGCACGCTGTTGAAGAGCCAGATGAAAAGGAAAACTGACTTGGAATTCCGAGACAAGACCCCTTCCCTTTATTCCCTTCCTGTTGGGATGAATGGCACTCGTGTGACCACGGCATGCAGGGTTTTTTTTCTCAATGAAAATATAATGTGCAACTGGTAATTCAAATGTTTCCTAGCAACAAGATTGACCGGAGCCTTGAAGCAGAAGTGCCACAGTAACTTCCCAGGTCTCAGTCCATGCAGCTTCCCTATTGAAGTAAATCTGAAATTATTTAATATTTATACAGATAAATTAATATTTCTTTCTGGTACAACATCAATCAAGAGATATACTGGAAAATGTTAGGACTAAATTTAAATATGAGTATATTTGCTGAGGTGAGGAATCAATTAAACATGGCATCCAGGAACCTGTTGCTGCATTACAAGGACAGCCTTACATTTCTAAATCATTCCTAAAATCTTCCATAGACTAAAGAGTTGATTGAAAATCAACCGCATCTGTGTCTGCAGACAGATAAAAAGCAACCCCAGGAATGCTGGAGAAAAGCCACTCTTTTCAGAATGGTGGAATGGGGGAGTTTTGGGAAATGATTGCTTTTTTCACCACCTGGCTCTTTGGAGGAGGGTCACCTGCTCAGGGACGATGCTCTCGGCACTGCAGGGCTCCGAGGGTCCGCAGGGGCCCTGCTGCCGCTGCTGCCGCGGCTTTTAAATAAACACTCCACAACATACAGCTTTTAGAATACTCGGTGTGTGTGTTCTCATACTTGCTACATACAGAGGACCAGAATTCCCACTCTGCTAGCGTTGGAGGGTTAACGTGTGGTTTTAGGCTTGAGGGTGGGGGTCACGGGGTTAGTAGCGAGGGTTATGAACAGGTAATTCATTACATCTATGCAAGTCCTCACAAAGATATGCGAGTGTGTGTGTGTGTGTGTGTGTGTGTGTGTGCGTAAACGGAACAAGTCCCTGAAGGTGTCAGGAAACTGATGTCGGAAAGTTGCGCAGTCAGGAGAACCTGGGTGGGCTCCAACCAGCAGCGGGCTTCCGCGCATCCAGTCCCCCTCTGCAGACCTGAGCTCCCTCACCTGCTTCTCCAGCGCCTCCTTCCCGGTGGTCGACATCTTGGGCGCCGGCACGCGCTCACAGGTGCATCCTTCCAACAGGTAAATCCCGGACGGGCGCGCGCTCTGCTCGTTCTCGAAGTAGAACAGCACATTCTGGTAGAGGGCGAAGAACTTCTCGTGCCATCGGCTGTTCTCCGCCGTCTTCTTGCTCAGGAAGCCGCGCTTGGTGCCCTCTTTACGCGCGACCACCGACAGGAACAGCGCGTGCCCCTCGTTGTAGCGGACGCTCTTCTGCATTTTGTGGAAGGCTTCGGAAGAAAGTGGGCGAAATCGCGAAGGGTTTTCACCGCACGCGCATGGTCGCCGGTGGACGCGTTCAAACTTTTCCACGGAGAGACGCGCGGTTCAGCCGCTCCGGCGCGCACCGAAAAGTTGCCCCGCCGATGGGAGCGCGTCCGCAGGGGAACTCATGGCGAGAGGACGCGATGGTGACACAGGCTGTCATGAAGCCATGCTGGGAAAGGAGAAAACCTCAAAACAAAGTCCTAAACCGGCGGCAGGAGCAGCCAAGAGGCGCGTCGCTCGGAGAGGACCCGCTCCGACAGCGGGAAAGAGAGAGCCGATAAACTCTAATCGGCTTTGACATTGGATAACTCTCACTCACACGTAAACACACGCCCACCAGGTCTCTCTCTCTCTTTCTTTCTCTCTCTCTCTCTCTCTCTCTCTGAACACAAATCCAATTCAAGTCATCGCCTTCATTCTCTCACCTTAGAGCTGCCAAGCTTGCAACTCTGCTGTGTGTGTGTGTGTGAGAGAGACAGAGATAGAAAGACAGAGAGAAAGATCCATATGATGACTTGATGATGGCTATGTGGGGCCTAACGCTTCTGATTTTTTAAAAAGCTCAGTCGTCAAGAAAGAAAAGAAAATATGGAAAAACCCTAAATTATGTAACAGAAAGCTTTTTTCTTTCTCAGAGATGACCTACCATGCCGTCTCTGTGCTGTGGGGAAGCACAGATCTTTGCAGGGTGCAGTGAAACACGTGTGGCTCTTGTGCATCAGTGTGAGCAAATCAGGCGATTCACACAGAGCGATACGACCCCCCCTTTCTGCCCTCAGTGGCCCATTAGCGCGCAGCCAAAAGTGAGTTTTAGTGAGTTCTCCTGTCAACTCGGGCGTGACTGCCTGCTAAATTAGCGCCAGGATGCCAGTGCCATCGCTGGCCTTGTGGATTGTGATATTTGCTGCTAAGATCAGTGTAAAGAGAAACGCGGGACCTGCTGTCAGTGCAAATCAAAGCGAGCGTCTGAGTAGATCCGACAGGGACTTGAACAGGGTTCAAAAAAAGTGGCAAAAAAATAACCAATCCAGCCCGCATGATGATGATGATGGTGATGGTGAAGAAACCTCGGCACATCTGGATTTAGCGGTCTTGCCGCTTCCACTCCTTCAGCATCAGGGCCTCTTTTTCACGGAGCGCTGATGAAACCCATCTACATTCTTAACGTCCTCTCAGGTGAGCGCTGGGGACGGGGAAAATCGCGTTGCCATAACAACGAATCGAAGCTGGCGTCTACTGACTTTTGACGTGGTCGCTTCAGTCTGACGGGAAGGAGAAAGGCAAGGATGGAGCAGAGGAGGCAGAGGCGAGTAGGAGGGAGAATGAAAGATTCTGTAGTACTGCCAGCACAGAGCAAGGTCTCTCTTCTAAAAAAAAACAAAACCAAAAAAAACCAATCACTTCCTTTATGCTCTTTTGTTTCTTTCCTGTAGCTTTCGTACTAATCAATGCTGTTATACAACAGGAAGTTGATGCAGGTCCTTCCTCTTGGCAACAGCCACCTGCTGCCACAATAGCTACTACTGACACGTTCTCAAACCAGAGTTTCCAACAGCATTACATAACTAGAACGACTGATGTAGAACTGGCCAAGCATGAAAACTGGAAGAGATTCCTTTAAGATGAATATTTGATCATCTATACTTGAATGGGATTACTATGGGGCTTTATTATTTTATTTCATTTTTTTTCTGGAAAAGGGTTGGAAGACCTCTAGGACGCCAGAATTCAGCAGTGCGGCGATGTGCTTTAGTAGTAAAACGACATTACCTCACTCACAGAGGTCTGATTCTGCACCCTGAGGTGCAGCAGGCTGCAAAGTCAGCTTTTTTGTCTATAAACAGGCAGCTGAACAGGTTGCCTCTTGTTCTTGGCTGTCTGCATTGATACTGTTGGGGTTTTGGATGCTATCTGCGGTCTAATGGCTGCGACGCCTAAAATACTCAATAACAACAAGTGGCAGAAAAGTGATGATCATCACCCCCCCCCCCTCTCCTCTCTCTCACACCCGGAACACTCGCTCTCTCCACACACACACACACACACACACAGAAGTCTGGGTTTAACACCGTTGAGCTGAGCCCAAATACAATCGACTGTACTTTCAGAGCAGACTGGAGAACTGCTGCTCTCGATCAGCAGCTCAGCCCCCTTCCTGCACAATTAATGTGTGCTCAGCACGGCCACACCTCCAAAAAGGCAAACATTTAATATAGGGCGGATTACGCTTACAGGGAAGTGTGTGTGTGTGTGTGTTTGTGTACTGACAGAAAGTTCATATGGTGAGGATTACCGAGAAGAGGCCAGGCGGCACTCAGCTCTCAGCAGGCTCACCTCCTGCGGGCAGCGAGGTGATGTCAGGGACAGATTTACAGTGACGGACGTAGGGAGGGAGGGTGACACGCTGGTGCTCCGACAGCGACGGAGACGGTCAGCAGCTTTTTCACTTTGGGACCAGCCTCAAAGGCAAACGCCTGCATCACTTAGCTGTTGCGTCTTTCACTCTAATTCTATCGTTCTGCTCAGTTTTTATTCTTCTACTCTGAACAATTCCTTCATATCATTACTTCCATTGTTCTTTTGCTTGAAATTCTGTTTGAAAACTGTAAGATTTGTACAGGAAATTGCAGATATTCCTTTTAAAAACATGCAGCCTGTTCTCTGCAAACCCTTATCGGGACACGATGGAACAACGTTGGTGGAAAAAAAAACCCAACAAAAAGAGCAGAGTAAAGCGCCAGCTATCAGGTGCCGCTCGTGCATCCTGGGGAAACGCAGGGTCGGGCGGGGGGTGGTACCTCCTGGCGTTGACCGTGCTTTCCAGCTCCTGGGCCTTGCGTGCTGCTGTGTGCAGAATCGGATCTGGGATGTCTGCCAATCGGGCAACGTTGAGGCCGTAGCTCCGCCCTGCAGCCCCCTGGGTCAGCTGGTACAGGAAAGTGATGAACTCTGGCGCAACCTCTGCGCCTGCCGAATAAACACACAGACGCTTCTAAAGGCAAACCTGCAGGAATGTACTGGAGTGCTCTCATGGTGGCTGGCAGCTACATCTTCATTTTGCAACAATCTCACACGTGCACACGCACCATCTGTGTCAGCAGCTACGTCGGGCTCGTTGAGCAGAAAAGCCATGTGGTAATTAGACACATGTTCAGGATACACACGCTCCAGCTCACACAGAGGAGGGTAATGAGTCACAAACAGTGTGAGAGCTTTGACCTGGGAGAGGAGAGAAGACACAGGAGGCGTCAAGAAAACGCTGAAGCTGAAGCTCGAACACAACTGCCAGTCAGATTGTTGGAACATGTGAGAGCTACAGGGAGGCGTCAGTGCAACTGACACTGTCAGAAAATAGCCAACACAGTGGTAGAAGACGGGTTGAAGAGGGAAAGGAACCATCTCTAAGTGAACAAAGTACCAGGAACATACTGAAACAGGACCATAGAGGTCGCACAGGGCAGCACTGAGGACTGAAGGGATGGTCCTAGGTACTAAATCCCAGGCCCCAGAATACTGTTTTGTTGAGCCTTCGGTGGAGAGAGGGCTCCTGCGGCATCACTCCATCTTCCACTTAAGCCTCGTCTCACTCGGATTGCTATAAAACTGTGGTGGTTCTACTCAATAACGACAAGTGTCAGAAAAGTGATGATCATCAAACGAAAATGTGAGAGCTCATAAAAACCTCATTTGATTTTCCGTGTTTGTACATCATCGGTCTTCTCATTATGGCAGCAGAGTATCAGTTACGCATCCTTGTGGTATTTAGTTGATTGTTTGCTTGTCGGTGTACAGTTTATATGGCTGTTTTAAGTTCATCCCGATGCTCAGTCCATCCTGAAACGGAAAATTTAGCTGTTCCTTGACCAGCCATTGGCGTGCCTGTTTCGCTGAAGCTAAGCAGGCATATAAATAAGAAATGTGGGATAAAAACAATCTATTTATTGGGCAACAATACCCTTGAAAGCAGCAGCACACTAAAACAGAACCTTTCCCCTGGACCTCATCCTAGTGACAAAACCTGGGAGAAAACAAACTGCCAGGTCCAGATGTTGCAAACATGTGGCATCAGCCTGTGTTGGATGAGGATTAAATCAACTATCCCTCAGTGTACCACGCATCCATTAAACGATTTATCTAGGGCTCAATCAATGTTTTTTTCCACCGCAGCCATCTCTTCACCAGCATATGAATATCATAGATCACAGCTCTTGAATATGGAGCACAGCCATGGCTGTCTCCCATATTCAAGAGCTGTTCTTCTGCCGAGGCCCCTCCGGAGCCTCTGCACAGCCCACAAGCATGTTCTATCAAACGCCTTAAGAGCATGACACACACAGTTGTACCCCGTTGAAGGCGGGTATCTTGGGGGTTCGCTGGACGGGCTGCAAAATCCTGCAGCGCTAGACTGACGTTATGCAACACCAGGGGTGTTCTGGGACAGACCCAGAAGCCTTTACCATCAAATATCCCACCTTTTATGCCGGTTAACCCTTCATTCTTTCTCCAAAAGCTCTGAATTTGTGTTTACATTTGTTCGTCCAATGGCTTGTATGCCTTTCATTTCTACTTCTCAACTTACGTCTCTGATGAAGTACTCCAGCGTGGCATAAGCGATGGCGATCCCATCATGGGTGCTCGTCCCCCGTCCCAGTTCATCCAGAATGACCAAGGAACGCTCGGTCGCCCGGGAAACGATCTCTGAGGCCTCGCGCACGTCCTCCATGAAGGTACTGCGTCTTTGGAAGATGTTGTCTGAGGCTCCCATCCTGAGGAAGCAAATATTTACACGGGTGAGTTGGTGAATGGAGGTGAACCCGCCGTCATTCATCAGCGCTCGCCGTGTGAGAGCAGCTGCGTGGGCTCGCCAAAGACTTTGGGCGCGGCTGAGTCATTGACGATAGCGTCACTGATTGTGTGTGATTTTGGGGTTAGGGGTTGACTCATTCAAGGCATGCAAATTCACTTTCCTTCCTTCTTTCTGTATAGCTCTTATTTTTAAGCCTTTTTCTCGTGTCATGTACTGCCATTGAAGGTCATTCATCTTTAATTACAGAACAAACTTTAAAAGCTGCAGAAAAAGTTGATCTATTTTGACAGGAGTTTAATTCATCTTTGTTGTGAAATGGCACCTAAAATGTCAAACAATTTGCGCCCTTATACATCCATTTCACCCAGATATCAGGGTCACTCCGACTGCTGTGCTGACAGACTCCTTGAACACATTCACACTGATGCATGTTTGAGTTTGCCGTTGAACAAGAATGTCCTTTTCTTGTTTCCTGCGCTTTTGTTCTTGTCTTTTTTTGCAAACTTATTCAGTACATGTTGAAGGCGGATAGCCGGAACTGTTATGTAACACCTGAGGCCCTGAATCCTACAGAAAAATCTAATAGTACATAGTACAAATTTGAGCATTACATTTCTATGAAGTCAAACTGCGGAGCGAGCAATTTATTAGATAAATAAATCTAGACCAGAGCAATTCTGCAAACAACTGGGACAGAATTACACAACTACAAACTGGAACCAGACCGTTTTAAAACACCAATTATGTCCACCTCAGTAGATGAGACACAGAATCCCGAGCTCGCCCGGTGAAGCGATACAGGCTGACAGACAGAGCAGTGACTCATACGATTGAAAAATCTATTCAGCTACAAATGTCGTCTCTCTGCCAGTCAGTGACTCTCCCCTCTAAATCTGTCTTTTCCGGTTCTGAATGACCCTGAACAAGTTAGCCACCAATGAACTGCAGATACACTCAGAGTTGCCATAGTAACTCCACAAGCCATATATTTGAAAAGAAAATGGGGGGAGGAGACATACTATTATAAGCAACATTTAGGTGTGTGTGCATTCCCCTTCATTCAAATTCTAACAATGGGATCTGTATTGGACAGAAAGGCCCCACAGATGAAAAGAGCTGGTCACACACTCTGTGTTTGTCCACTGGTGAGGCGGGAGCACATGATCAGACCAAGAGAGTAATGCTCCTCTCTCGGTTCATCTCCAGAGCTTCATATCGAGCTTTGAGATTCAGTCAAACGTTTGCAGGAAAATCAGTGCAAGGCAAAAATAATAACCCTTTCAGCACAGGCTACACACGGGAGAATGACAGCACTGACTGACTGTTGCACGCAAGCGGTGTTTCTGTGAGAATTACCAATTACCTCTGCCGAGGTTTGAAATGAGCAAAACACCCATCCAGGGGAAGAAAGCCATTCCTAAAACTGTTTTGGTAGGACGATTTATACTAGAGTCTGTTTTGGGGGGGGGGGGGGGTTGGTTTTTATTAGTGGTTAATCAGTGAATCATTAGGTGAATCGTTGAGCTCATTAATTATAATAACCTTTTTTTAATAAAGCTTTTTCTAAAATGTTTAATGACTGTACTCTTTGTTACAGAGGATTTTTTTCTTTAAAAAAAGCTGTCTGAGTGTCATTGCTGAAAAACATTTTAAAAGACTTTAGTAAAACAGCACAGTCGCTGCATGGAGCCTGTGGTTGGTTTTAAAACAGTTTACAACCTGCTTCCTTTGCTGTTTCCATAACAACCATGAAGGGATGCAGCAGTGTGTTCTGTAACCTTCAGGACTCAATACAGGCAAGAAACACGCACAGCAGCCGTACGTGCACTGATGTGCAAAGACACACGCTTGCACATGCATACATACATGCAGGCACGTGTGCATGCACACAGCTGTAGACATTAAACTGGAGTAGACTAGTGGAATTAAAAAAAAGACACTCCTTTCTGGGATGACTTGTTTTTAAACTATAAATTAATACAATCTACACATTAGGACAATATATAAAACATATTAAAAGCAGTTATCTCTTATCCATTTAAAAGCACTCTTATCTACAGTGTACACAGTTATTTCCTGTGCACTTAATAACTAACACACACACACACATGCAGATATGAAGCAATTTTCACTGCAGTGTCTATCAACAGAGCAGAGGGAGCAAAATGTTGAATTATCAAAACGGATTCTCATTCAGATCTTATCCCCAGTTAAGATCTTAAACCCAATTTGAGCAGAGTTAACGGAGGACGGGAGGAGAGGTAGAGGAATATCACCTCCAGGGTTTAGCTATGAATACAAAAGAACCCTTTCTTTTGTCAAAGGCACAAATTATTAACCTCAGCCTCTGACACAACACATAGTCTCGCTTTGTTTCCATGGTTGTGTGATCTTTTAGTCTATTCAGTGAAATAAAGAGATCGGGAAATGTTTTCAGATTCTTTTTGCTGTTTTTGCCTCCTTCGGCAGTGAGGCTGACAACACGAGAAAGAATGATACGCATGTATGCCCTTCAGAAGAAGTTTTCAGAAGAAAACAAAGAAAGTCATATTTTACCTCACAAACATGTTATTTCACTGTTGTGGCAATATTCTAATTCTATAGCAGATGAAGTGTCTAATTCCAGTGTTAAGTCCTCAACACACAGGAGGCAGAAGAGAGGATGAAGAAAAACAGTTTCAGAAGCTGCATTTTAACAGTTTTAGTTAGCACAGTATATTTGGACGCTCTGATAATATGGGTTTGTTGGAGATTTCTAATGAGTGTTTTAATGACAGTAACAGTTCGCTCTGTATCTAGTTTCCAGCGAGATCTGCTCTATATATGCTGCACTCTGTGATTAGACCTAATGGGTCACAGATGTGTGTAATTGTGGGGTGTTTTTGTTGTTTAGGCATGCTCTGCTCTATTTCTGCCAGTAACTTGTCAGCATATTGTGTGTTAAAGTGTGTTCCTAATTTCGTGTTGCTGCACTAAGTTAATTAACATCTGAATTACGTGTATCTGTGGGTCCAGTCCAGTGTAGGATTCCTTAAGGTTATTTTAAAGGAATAAAAAATTCAATATAATTTAGAACTTAGAATTTAGATCTTATCCATTTATTAGTTGGCCTATTCAAACTGCTGGTATAAACAGGCTGTTTGAATTATGTTTTGTCCTGTTAGTGCAAGATACACTGAACCCAGGGTATCACTTTGAACCTGGATCATACATTTACAAATTTTTTGTCAATGATGCATGTCTACCTAAAACTGTTTCACCAGAGTTCCTCAGCTTTCATCTGTTCTTCTCTTAAACTAACTCATCAAGTATAAGCTTTCACGCTGAAAAGGGAAGGATTGACTACCTGAGGTTACGTAATTGTGCTCTTACCTGACATAAATGCCATCCAACATGCCCAGCTGGGCTTGTAAGGCTGGAACATAAGAGCCCATTTGAGCCATAACACAGATCAGGGCCACCTGACGAATGTAGGAGCTCTTGCCTCCCATATTGGGGCCAGTAATTATCATAGTTCTCTTGCCTTCACCCTGGATGAAGAAAGGCAAGAAAAGATGTCATTAAAATGGGAGAAATAACAACAAAGGCCTAGATGGGACAATGGAGGAGGTGGGCAGATTAAAAGCTTGGCTTGTCTGGTTTCTATTGGTTTGGGCTTCCATTGTAGGATTAACTTACGCCCACCTCAGCACCGAGCAAGGAAGTGTGTGTAACGTCATGCTAAAGTGTATCTGCATGCTAATAGTATTTATAGATGGGAGTGTTTTTTCAATGAGTACATGACAAGCAAACCTTCTGTGGATTTTGGCATATCTTTGTTGTATACACTCAGAATAGGTCTGTACGTGTGTGTGTGTGTTTGTGTTTGTGTGTGTGTGTGTGTGTGAGCACACAGGCACACCTGCAGTTCAGTGACGTTGGGCACATACTGGTTATTCTCTCCCATCAGGAGATCGATGGCAGGATGTCTACCATCCCGGATCACAATCTGACGGCAATTTTCAGATACCTCCGGTCTAAAAACACCAAATAAAGAGTGAAACACAACATACAGGTACAAAGAAAGCACAGGGCTTTAATACAGCACAGAGCTACGGGTGAATGAGAAGCTAGAGATGAGTTTGGTAGAAATGGAAAAAGAGAGATGTGCCTGATTTTGTGTGTCTGTTTGTGAGTGAGTGGGAGAGATGTTGGCGTTTTGGCTGAGCACACCGCTGAGCCTGCTGCACACTCCCACACACAGCCTGTCTGAGACTATAGGACACGACACACCACTCCCACACACACAGAATCCAACACACAGAATGATTTTCCACATCAGAATGCACACGTGCGCACGCACACACACACGCACACACACAGACCAGATTTTACCGTCTTCACGAGTGGACATCACCTGCAATAGTCCCCTTGTTTAGCCACCTCAGCCAATGAAAAGAGGCAGTCCAGCGTTGCTAGGTGACTAATAGCCCTTTTCATGAGGTGATAGTGCTCCCCGAACTGGCTATGGAGAGGGAGAGAAGGGGAGAGAGGGAGAGGGTGAAAGTCAGGTGTAAACTTAAAGCTAAAAAGCTCCCATCAATCCCGACCACAGAAGAGCACCAATTCAACGCACACGTCCTCAGGAGACTAGCCTGTATCAGGTAGAATCACAGATTTAGAAGAATGAACAATAATTATGAGTTAAACTTTTTATGGGTATTTCCAGTCCAGAGATTCTGGGTTGTAAAAGATATTAAAAAAATAATTTGGGGAATAAAATGCAACTTTTATAGATATTTCAATATTAAAACTAAAAAACAGGTTTATTTCTAGGTTTTTTCTACAGACATTAAGCCTTTAAGCAGGATTGCCCTGCCTGTGGGCGAAATATAATTACATAAAATACAGTATAATCATCAGTTTTGAAAAGAAAATAAAGCAGGACAATAGGGCTTAATGCCTGAAGATTAGTCCTGTGAAAGGGATGAAGCTACTGAGTCAAACAAGGCCAAACACTTATGGACTAAAGAAAGGAAGAGGAAGAAAATGGATGAATGGATGGAACATCCAATAACATAAAATCTATTATATTGCATTTTTTTTAAATGCAGCTTTATTTGTTATTTAAGACACATAAAATAAACTTGCTAGTGGTGACAGAAACTTCCCCCCTGTAGTTTACGGAATACAGCAGCTGTCCAACAAAGACATGCCCAGACTACAGAAATCTTTAAGTGACTTCCAAAAGTCCAACTTTTTGAACTTTTATGACTCGAGGTGCCTTCTTTAACTTCCGTATTACCAACGCACATTTGTGTTTATTATGGATCTGTGAGATGGATTTCTGCCTCACTCTGTTCTGGTCCGCTGAGATCTGACAAGTTGACAAGCTACTTCTAGTAAAATACTACATTCGCGGACATCTGTGTTCTTTATATGGATGTGTGTGTGTGTGTGTGTGTGTGTGTGTGTGTGTGTGTGTGTGTGTGTGTGTGTGTGTGTGTGAGCCTTAGTGTTTTTTTGGTTATGTGGGTTGGTTTTATAAATAAATATGTTATGGTAAGATGGGTTATGTAAGGTTGTAAGGATAATTATAGTAAATTTATAAATTAGAGGTAATATGTGTCATTTTTTTTGTTGTGTGTGTGTGTGTGTGTGTGTGTGTGTGTGTGAGCCTTACTCTAGAAAATGGATCCACTCTGTCTGGCAGTCCAGCAGCAGCTGCTCTCGAAGCTGCAGCAGCTTCTTGTAGCGCTCCACCAGTAAAGGAGTGTGATACCTGCTGACCGCCTTGGTGCTTCAGAGGGTGAGAGGATTGACAAACAGGAAAGGGTAGAAGTGGTTACAGAGTCAGCACAACATGAGCTTAGCTCTTTTTCTTGCTTGAGCTGCTCTCAGCCTGCTATTTTTTATTGATTTAGCTAGAAATGTACCAAAAGTTATATTTAAATAATCCAACTCTAAAAAATAAAAAAAACATTTAGGCCATGCAGTAAATACAAACACTGCAGTGAGACATACAGACCAGACAAGAGCAATAGAGTGTGTTGCTTGTCACCTGCTGACTTTGACCCACTCAGGTGGAACAGTGGACGACAGCGAGTTCTTCACCTCAATCAGAAACTGCAGAACGGAGGAGGAAGATGAGAACTTTGAAACATAAAACCCGAGCAGACGGCTGCAAGAACGTGTCAGTTTTGATTAAACAAGCGCACAGGCACCACAGATCTCCACTGCAACCCAAACTATGAGATCAATCTCCTCCCACCTCCTTCAGAGACACAGACAGAGACCCCACCTCCTGTCCCGAAACCGTGGTGTAGTCGAATGCCGGGGCCTTCAGTATTAGCCTGATTTCTTTGCGGTGGTAATGGATTTCATCGATGACTTCCTGGATTTGTTTCCTTCTTTCCTGCAGCACTGGGAAGGCAGACAGGTCCGAGAACAGCTCCGTCTTATTTCCTGACCTTCAGGGGTGCAAAAACACAATCACAAGGCAGCCTTTAGGGTTCCTGTGTGCGTAATAAATCAAAATGTTCTGGCGGTGGTCCTAACGTCAACCACCAACGTGCAAATTCAACAGTTCGTTGCATTTCTTACTTAGCCGCCTTTTCATTGAGCACTTTGAGGAAACTTTGAGCTGGAGCAAGTAGGTCTGGAGTGTCCAGCAGAAGTCCTTGGAGGAGAGAAGCCTGAACCTGGGACCTGATAGCTGGGAGCAAAGCCTGCAGCTCCAGTGACAGGCGAGCGAGGCTGCTACAGATGATGTAAAATTCTTGAGTGGAAGACTGTAAAACACATAAAAGAGTGCCCAGTTTATGAAGAATTTATCTAACTTTTTAAAAATTTGCTCAAACATCCCTACAGGTTTATATTATTAGTACTTCAGGACAATCAGGGCCACTGGGCCACAGCTTTGTGACCTGAGTTTAAACCCACTGAAAAAACAATTCACTTTTTGTTAAAAACAAAACCAATCCTAGAGTAAGTTTATGTTTACATTTAAATAACTATCCACAACGGCTCTCCTCAAACAATGAACAACTGATCCTTTTTAATCAATGTAATGACGAATCAAAGCCGTGCACAGCACTCCATCCAAGCTGAGAAGATACGTCGGTGATATGGGATCAGTGATGTCACGGTATCAGAACGAAGTCATGAAAGGTTAATGAGAGTCCCACTGAGAATGTTCATTGCATCAGTGACAGGCTGCAGTTTTAATGGTTCCCCCATGTGAGGGGCCTGCTCTGGAGCTCTTTTATGAACCCAAACACGCGGCGATTGGAGAGCGCAGGCCACCAACTCTGCCACTACATCAATGGTGCAGCCACAGGAACACAGGTCATTACACACAAGCCCATTTATCTGAAGGGACACAATGACAACAAGGGTCGGCCTGGCCCGAGGGATGAGCCTGTATGAGATTTTAACCATGGGTCCTATCGGAAAAGAGACTGGGTAAAAAAGTCCATTGGCTGATGTAACATTGATTTTAAAAAGGGAACGTTAAAATGTTGTCTCACAGACTCCTACCTTCCTGTGGTAAATGCCACAGATGCCTCTGTCCAGGTCGGGCAAGTGTGACAGAAGGGATCTGACTGAATTCAGGGGGGAACAGTTTGACTCCAGGATCTCCTGCACAGCATCCAGTCGCCGTAAAACAGACCTGAGGAAAACCGAGAAGAGTGGTGGAGAACATGTGTTCGGTTGTTTCATCCGATACCTTAATAGAGATGAAACATATTAAAAAAAAACTACTACTGTAAAGTGATCACTAGTGCACAAATTTTACTTCATTCAAGCAGTGTTACAGGCTGTGATAAAACAGACATCTCACTCTCGCACCAGCGTCAGCATCGTGTACAGATGCACTGGTGTTTGGTTGTAATCTGGGGTTTCATTTATTAGGAGCTACCAGAAAACTACAGGCATAATCTGAGAGGTGCACCCAGTTTGCAGCTCTAATCTTTATATGGTAGGATACACACACCCACCCACACACACGCACACAGATCAATATATAATACAATTACTCTGGGGAGGAGAGACATGGAACAGAGCAGCAATATTAAAAGCAAGAGGTCGTTCTGTAGCACAAGTGCCGTGAGTCAGTTTCAGTGTTTTTGTTTAAAGAGGTGGCCCCCAGAACACTTTATACGGTTTCACCCTGCAGCATTTCTAAAAAGAGGCGCTACTGATCTGGTCGGAGAAAACTATGGCACAAAAGAGTGAACAGAGCAGTCTTTAGTACAGACGCTCACATATTTGTACTGTATGCTGCATTTAATAACAACAACAATAATAATAATAACAGGAGTACTAATAATAATATTAGTAGTAAAAATAATAAAACTATTATTATTATTACAATTATACTTTTGTTTTGTAAGCGCCTTACAAGACACTCAAGGACACTGTACATGAACAAGAACAATAAAACAGCAATAGAAAAACAATAAAAGCAAAAGAACATTTTATCGAGTAATAAAACAATAAAATCAGTTAAAAAATAACCAATACCAGAAAAGCGAGAGTGAATGAATTTGGGAGAAGTTAGGTGCGATAAGCAGCCTGAAACATTTTCAGATATTCACTTATGACTTATTTTAAATCAGTTCACAAAAAGGTAGAGACTATAGAGTGATTCCTCTGGGAGGAGACATGAATTGTGAAATTTTTTATGACATATCTTAGAAGCTAATTTACAAATGTGACACTAATCCACTACCTAATAAGACTAATAAGTGATTTAACATTTTTAAATGCCACCTAATTATGAGCATATGACCCTAATACTGCTCTCTGCCACTTGTTTTTAAAGAGTTCCCCACACTGCAGCACTGCTCTCTGCCCTACAGAGACAATAAAGACAAAATAAAAGCTATCTGGTCTGCTAAAGTGTGTGCTATTACACTCGGGCCTCGCAGGCAGTGCTTTCAGTCAAGCTGGGTAGCAATTTTGCAAGATCTTAGCTCTTTAATGTCCTACGGAAGAAAATGATCGCGCCTGCGAGCAACCCTGCACTGATGTCATGTTAGTCATCACAAAACCAACAGGGGAGAATGTTTTTTTTATCTAGAGAAAAGCTGGAGACTTACTCTGTGTCTGTGAGGGGCTGGCTCACCCACTTCCTCAACATTCTCCTCCCGAAACGAGTGCGAGTGTGGTCCAGCACCCACAGCAGACTGCCCTTCACTCTGCCGTCGGTCTGTCAGCAAAAGAGCACGAATCACAAGGATTTGCAGCTGATTAGGTGAAACCTGACAACCCTGGACAGGCAAAGTGCTGCCATTTAGCGAGTAACATACAGTCAAGGATTAATTAGGAACGGTGAACCCCATTGATCACCCGGACAGGTCTGACCTCTTTGTTTTAGCGGTTAACTGGCAGGCGAGGCACACTTTTACCTGGTTGTTGAGGATCTCCAGGTTCCTGAGCGTAGCGGCATTGAGTGTCATTCCTCCTGATGCGCTGGACAGGTGCTGGAAGGAGCTGTGCAGAGAACAACCTCAACAAAGAACCATGCTCAAATGGCCCATTCCAAATAATTCCCTCTGCCTGGCTTCTACAGTTTAGGATTTCCCTGAATTATACCTACCTGTCTGACCAGAGGGGGAAAACACTGTCTTGTAACACAAACATGAGCTGCAAGGTGTGTACATTTTCTTTGTGCTGTGTACCTCTCACTTCTGAGAACTCTCTCCAAGTTAAATTCTCTCAGATACTGAATGAGTGGACCCAGACAGCAGATCACCGGGCTCTCCAGGGAAGCTACACTTGAGAGCGAGCGGCAGCCTGGAGGGACACGGAGACACAAACATGGAGTTTTCACAGACGGAAGGACACTCAGGAGTATAGGAAATTAAAAAAGTAACATGAACACACCTTGCTCCTGACTGTGACAATAGAACTCTGTGACTGTGTTCATCGCCGAGGCGAACTCAAACTGGGCGCAGTCCCTCTTCTCAACGCGTCACTCGGTCATCAGCCTGAGTGCTGAAGCAGAGCAGCAAGACGCAGTTTTGAGAAGGAGAAGAAGACACAACATTTGATATTTGGTCGTCCTCCTCCAGAAGGACGAAAAAGAAACAACAGTTCTGTTGGTCTTTGTCCACCTCAACTGTATAGAGACGCACACACCTCAACACACGTGCACACACAGCTTCCTGTTGAGCTATCACACCCCCTTTTTCTTCTGCATTCTCTCCCACTCTGCATCACTGTTTTCAAGGACCCTGGATGCTTTGTCCAGACTGCTGTTACTAGGGCAACCAAGGTAAACATGATGTGTAATGTGGATCATTTCTTTTACACACACACACACACACAGAAATTAGTCTGAACATTTCTCACTGGTTCACTGGTCAAACTGGGAGTAAAGCCATATAAAACTGATCAATAAGATACTGCATACTGTGCCAGCAGCAAAACGCTAGCCATTAATCATTTAACCAGTCAGTTCCAAGAATTTATAAATGCTGTATTGATTCTCTACTGCAAGACCTTGTCTGGAGCAAAAATTAAAAGCTTTAGGAATTCTTAGTTCAATTGTGTAATAAGGCAAATGTGTAGAAAATACAGTCTTTTGTCTTTAAAAATGCCCGTACCTGCCCCGGTCTATGCAAGTCTTCCCTTTTCTTGTGCCTCATTACTCAGATAAAAGGTTGGCTGCCCTGAGTGGATCCTCTCAGACCTTAAAAGTTAGAAAGTTAGGCAAGGTTTTGCTGCAGTCTGCTCTAATATTGAGGCATTTCATAAAATATAAATCATAACAGGGATTAAAAAGAAAGAATAGACTTTTAAGCAATGACACCATTGGGTAGCTGTGGTAACAGCTGATAGAATATGTATCGAACAAAGCAGCCCCAAGGTCAGAGCTTTCAAAAAGAAATACAAAGCAACCTTCCTCAGCAGTGCTCTTGGGTCTCAATACTCAGAGGATTCTTATGGTGCTAATCAATCAAAGACTGCTAAAGGTTAATCTCAAATGTTGTGATCCGGGGATCAAAGGTTAATGTGCACAAATGATTATGATTCTCCATCCAGCTCTGCAGGGTAGAATCAGAGTACTGAGAGGGCTATTGTAGCACGCACACAAACACACACACACACACACACACACACACACTCCAGGCTCTGCTGTGATTCAGCCTCCAGTCATCCTGCACTGCAACGGTCATTTTAACTTTCCACTGTAGTTGGCACAAAGAAAGACAATTATAAAAAGTAAGAAAGTCAATCAAATGTTCGTGACATCTGTCAACAAGCTTTTTTTGTTCCAAATGTGACTCCAGCCTGTAGAAGAGTAAAGTGGGTGGGTACTATCACACCTAGCTACTACCAATTTCACAGGGACTCATTACCTGCTGCTCCATGGAAACACAATAATGTGGTTGCCAGGGGACCCCGTCTCGTCAACCCACCCCTGAGACACAGTGAATATCTGCATCACCCACAACAGAAGCACCCACTGACAAATAAATGCTAAAAACTATAGTGTAGTTTACTTTAGCTTAGGTCTCAGTGTGGGGAAAAAGGGGGGTTGCAAAAGTCAGGATTTATAATGTGCTTTTTTCCTTGTCGGGTCTATGATGGAACGCTCCTGCTGTGTGGACTGAAAGACAAGCCTGAGGGGATGGACAGACCAGGAGAAGAACGTAAATGGCCCATTTTCCTAAAACCGACTGAAACCTGCACAGGCAGGAAAAAAGAGTGAGCTGAAAGAAAGGGGCGACAATGACAAATCCATCAAGATCGAGAGAGGAGTAAAGAAAGAGATGGCAGCGCTCCTATTTATCAAGCCAGTCATCCCATCCCATCCACTCCTTTTTCCTCATTTCATTTTCACAGCATAATGCGATCGCAGGCAGCGCCCACAGGAGCCCATCCCCCGGCACCAACTCTCTGGCCACAAAAGAGGAGCCGAATGGCAGCGCAACAGGCTGCGACAGATTTCTGGAAGGATTCGGTTTGAGGTCACCATCACCGGTGGAGCGAGTGCATCTGTCAGTGAACAAAAGACAAGCTGTTGGCCCCCAACATGGCAGCTCAGGTTCCTTCTGCTCCAGGGCAGAATTCAAGGAGTTCTCAAGCACCCCCTCGTTCCAGCTGCTGGTGCTGCGCGGCCTTGGGCATTTAAGCTGTAGTTCAAAGTGTTTATTATTTGTTTTAGCCTTTTATGACCTACATGACAGAGGCACGTACCCATACCATACGCCTGAGTTTGGTCAATATAAAAAAAAAAAAAGATTAGCCCCTGAGCTTAAATATAAAATATTGAAAATATTTATTATATCACCTCTCAATAGAATCTTTTTTAATTCGGGTTTTGCCTGGAGATCTACCTGCAGGGCCGAATCTAAACGCAAGCTCTCAGAAGGTTGTTGCATCCGCAAATGGGTGCAGGCTGCCCCCCAGTGTCCTCGACGCTCACCTGGCATTGGCGATGCTCTGGATCAGTCTGTGCGTCGCTTCAGACGCGTCTGAGGGGATGATGATCTCCGCAGGGTTGAGTTTAACAACGCGACCCTCCAATTCCGAGCGAGACGAGCCATCAGGGAAAGAGTCGACCAGCACGTCTCCGGTGCTGGGCTGGACTGCCTGCATCCATCAATCAAGGCGTTACTGGAGCGCACACACCCACATGACACGACGGTAACTGCAGCAAAGGAATGTAAAAACCACTACCAAGAGTAAGATTATTGCACAAAAATAACCCACTTAATTGTGGCCTCAAATAATACATTTTGTGACGTCGATACATCGTCGTGTAGGTGCCCTGTTTCTTTTCTGGACGAAGGGATTAGAGGTAGAGATCATCTGGCTGGGTAAACGGCTCCTCTAAACACATTAGTGCGTCAGGTGTCTTCCAACTCACCACCAAGCCCACAGTGAGCTGCTTCCTGGGTTTGTCCCATGTCTCACTGATACACAAGAGGAAGCTCTCAGGAGGGTCCGACACGGCCTCACGTGAGGAGGAGCCCTCCTCCACATCCCCCAGTCTGCAGACCGGGTTCACGTCTATAAGGAAGAGCAGCCCTTAGTTGAATAAACACTTCTACTGCTTAGGATTGTTCAGGTGACTCCCCCTGCATTCTCCACACACACTCACGCCCACACGCACACACACACAGTCGACCAGGGTACCTTCTCCCACCAGGGTGGACTTGGTGTACAGACCGCTGAGCTGCCGTGTGAACAGAGAGTTCCTGCTGGTCCCTGAGGCCTTGATGGCAGAGGTCTCCGTCTGCTTAACAACACCCACCTAGAAGAAGAAGAGAACGCAGAGAAGAAAAGAGAAAACAATGAAAACAGTGTGAAGCCAGGTCACGTGTCGGACACACCTTTTTACCTTGTGTCCCTGTGACACCAGCCGTCTGACGTGCACAAACAAACGGTGTGTGGGGATGCTGCATGTCATGAAGTTATGATCCAGGTGACAGAATATATTTAGCTCCTTTGCAGCGATCTGACCAGATACCAAAAAAAAAAACCCACAAAGAAGTTGTTACAAATCTCCATAATGATTGTTGCACTGCTGCAGACTCTCTTCAGCCTCCATCACGGAGGACTCTGAACCAGGAACACAGGACAGAGGTGTTCCACAGCTCTCACCTCAGCATCGTCTCCAAAGAACCTGTATTTGTAACCGCACTCCACGGCCAGCAAAGCGTCTTTATGCTGCTCCTTCAGCTGGATGACCTGCTGCTCCAGCGGCGTGTACACTCGGGAGGCGTGCACATTCTTAGACCGCCTGGGCCTGGCGACGGGGTTTGAGGGTGGACTTGAGTCTCCTGCGTGTGCATCCTTTCCACCAGATGTGAAACCCTGCAAAAGAATTTCAACAAAGGTGCAAAACGTATTCCTCCAAAGCAATTCTCTGTGTAATAAACTCTTTTACATTTACTTTGGGTTAAAGTGTCGTTCAACAGTTCACAACAGTAACATGTAGATGAGGTACCAGCTCATAATCAGTCACCCAGGATCTGCTTTCCTCTTCCTCGTTCTCTAGTTCCCCGTGTTTGTTCTTTATTTTCTTACGGACGTTCTTTTGAGCATCGTTCTCTGTGCTTCTGTCCTTCCCTGTGGCCCCGGGGCCAACACTAGACTCAGACGTGAGGCAGGCAAAACTCTTCAGCTTCTCTAATGTGGAGGAGCAAACGCTGCTTGCTCCTTGGTCCGGGGTTGAAGTTGACTCTGAGGAGTTAAAAAAACACGTCTGCCTCCATGGATTGTCATAAATGTTGAAATGTAATCTGAACAAACACACACCTTCATTGTTCTGATAAAACACAGGGCGAAACGCCTCCTGGTGATCTTCCAGAGAAAGCTTGGCTCGTTTTCCTGGTAATCCGAATTCATCTCCACCAGGGGAATGTTTCTGCTGCAGGACAAAAGGCTCTTCCTAGTCCCCACTTAAACAGGCGGATGATTTTGTGCGCGTTTACCTTGTTTCTTGACAGATTCGACGTTTCTTTGCTGCTGTTGCTGTTCACTCCAACAAAGTACCTACTAATGGACGCCTGGGTTATGCACGACTTCTTCACAGACTTCGGCATGTTTCTGTCTGCGCAATACCGACAGTCATTATGGGAAAAACATGCACAAATATACGTATTCAGGTATAACAACGAGGACGCAGAAACCACCCAAAAACCGGCGATTCAAAAGATAGCGGCGCCTTTTGGTGACGTCACAGGGGCGCTCGAATGACGCAAGGAGCTGTTAAACCAATTATCTAATTGTTTATTACCTTTTTTTAAATTATATTTCCCCAACCATGTTTAAAATATAAGTTATTAATCAAAATTAAAAATGAGGTCGCTGAGATCAGTGAGGTTGTTTGTGTGCAACCAATGTGTCCATTTGGCTCTTTTACAGGCATGTAAAGCAGAAAAGCAAACCTTAATGAGGCGGATGTTATTAAGCAAAATAGATAAGAACAGATATTCAGACATAAAACATGCATACAATTGAATAGTTTGATTGTGGCTGTATATTTTATTAGGTGGGTGGGGGTGGCATTTTTGAAAAAGTGAAACTTTCCATTATTAAAAAGGGGAATAGAAAGTGAAAGAGGTTTCATTCGTCTGCGAGGTGGTTGCTGTCTGCTTTTTCCAAGATTTATGATCCAACTAAAATGTACAAATTATCCTGCTTGATTTTCTTGTGTTGTGGTCTGTCCACCAGGTCTTTATAACCATGCATGACTGGATTTTTGAGTGGAATTTCTACACTCTGTACGGTAAACGTCCCAGCATTTCCCATCAAGCAGGAGGAGCCTAGAAGCAGTGATATAAACCGGCCCCACTGAGAGGCCAACCTGCCATCTTCTCTCTGGAGTGTGTCAAGAACGGCATCACAATGAGGACTTATAGTATTGTGATTCTGTTGGTGACTTTGTCCACAGGTAGGAGAGTAATATTTGCCATTTGTAAGAAAACATGCTTTCCGAGACGGATTATCATTATCAGTAGACAGAAACTTGAGCGTATAGAAAACCTCTATATCCAGCAAAACACTGGCAAGAACAAAAACGTACATCATTGTTCACATTGTGAATGTGTTGATATTAGTGCAGTCATTCTTTTTAACCTCTCTCTCTCTCTCTCTCTCTCTCTCCATCTTTCTCTTTCATTTTCTCACAAACCAATAATTTGTTTAAGAGAATTGGAAAAATAATGTGAA
>CAAE01014993.1:458461-490784 GCA_000180735.1 Tetraodon nigroviridis | reverse complement strand
TGTGTCGTGGATTTTACTCAGGCTACAGTAAATTCATATTGTACATTTTTTTCACAGGACTGTGCCCTAACAAGTGTGGTAAGTACTGCCTGATTTACTTCTATCTGCAAAGCAGGGTAGACGTTCATTCATTTATGTGCTTTAATATTCTTCAGGTCTTTTGGAACGAAGGGTAATGGACTGCATCTCTTGCCAGTACAAGAAGCACACCTGTTTCTCTGGCCAGCTGCATTGTGGTGGTAGGTTTTTTTTTTTATTAGTTAGTCTGTTTTTAGTTGTGAGAGCCTGTTTTGAGTGTGCTCTCCTTCCAGGATGTGTACTGCGAAAACAGTGTTCCTCAGTGGACCCTGAACACACACTCCCACGGGCATCTCAACGTGTCCCTAAACAGGGCGCTGCTGCTGCTGCATGTGCTGGAAAAATGAAAAAGATTAACTCTATAATCCTGATGCAATTCACAAAGAAACTATCTTTTATCTCTTTCTTTCTCATCCCCTCTTTCGCTTGCTCTCTCTATCTTTCTTCCTCTAATTCCACTGGTCCAGACAACACAGTGCAAGCTGAGGAGGGGGGCCAGGCAGTGCTAGATTGTCTCCAACCGTGGCACCATCTTTTGATGGGAAGACCAGAGTACCACTTCTCCTGGGCTCCTGGTGTCCCGGGAACTAAAACGGTGTTTCTCACATTAGTAGATCACAAACTATCACACAAACACAGCCGAGCATTTTACCACCTCACCAGACACATTTACTTAGATGTTTTCTAGCGGTTATAAATGTATCTGCTGTTTATTTTTATTTTGTGCGCAGGTGAATGAAAGCAATTTTATTGTCTTGGTGGTGACAGAAGATTCTTCCCTGGTCTTAAATCAGCTGCGCTTGGATGAACAAGGAACATATCGCTGCTCTCTTCAGGACCAAAACGAAACAGTCTTCTACCAAGTCCATTTCCTGCTCACTGGTAAAAAATAATACAAATCAGCTTCAAACGAAACACTTGTTCAAGTAGCTAAAGGCTTGAAACCATGTTTAGCCTTGGCCCAGCCTTTAAACCGCGTCGCTCATTACATTTGACATATTAAAACCTAAAAAAACCAAGAAAGGCTAGAGAGACCGCCATGATCCAGCAAATGTTCCTGTGGTAACCCAGCAACTATTTATCCCCCTTGACTGCTGTTTCCCATGTGGGATCACAGGGAGGCTGCTGGAGCCTATCCCAGCTGGGCGAAGGCAGGGCACACCTCAGGAAGAGCCGCCAGCTCACTATACTACGTTCTCCTGACATTAATTCATGTTGAAACGTCGTGTGTGTGTGTGTGTGTGTGTGTGTGTGTGTGTACTTGCTCCATATTAAGTACCAAAATACTCTTTCTATTTTTAAAGTGAGGACATTTTTGGGACATGACATTTTGGCTGGTCCTCGCAACTTTAAATGCTTGATGAGGGTTAACGCCTGGTTTTAAGGTTGGGATAGAATTAAAAGTAAGTTCGGGTAAGCCTCTGGGTCAGGTCCATATATAAGTTTATTTTATAAAATATTTTTCCCAGCTTGAAAATAGCAAAAAAGCTGCATTTTAGGTATCTAAACTCTTTTGTGTTTGGAAATATCAGACAAAAGTACAGCATTTCGATCACCGTGGGCTGAACTGTGCTTTTGTCATCACTATTCTTCACAGTTGCGCCTCTGCCCAATCAAACTGACAGAGCCTTCATCACTCTGCCCCCTCTGCCTCTTGAAGATGACTTCTACCTGTTTGGAACTACTGAGACTTTTCTAGTGCCTTTCCTGGCCATCATAACTGGTCTGAGTTTGGCAGTTGTCGTGGGCCTCACCATTTTCTTAGGGTAAGTGAGAGTAGGTAGGTGGAGCAGGCTGAAAGACGGGGCCAACTGCAGGAAATGTGGAGGTGAGTGAGGGGGAAGACGAACAACATGACAGGACAAAGTAAACGACACAGGGTAAAGGAAGTAGCTTATTAGTCACATTCAGTGACGCCGAAGATGATTTACCAGGGTTGACTGTTTACATGTGAACCAGACACACCTTTAGCGTCCTTAGGGGACATTACCTCTTTCAGGAAGTGATGCTAGTATGAAGTGCCAAGACAGTGTCTTACTTACTAGAACATAACATTACTAGAACATGTGTTCTACACTTAGAATGTTGGGGGGTTTGATGTATTTTTGATTTTTAATAAGAGTAGCTGTTTTTGGACTTCTACAGGCATATGGTAAACAAGTTGAATGATGTGGAGGAGTCAAACCGCAGCAACGTTTTTGCCTGAATGGAATGATGGCACTGTCACGTGGGTGTTTGGAGAGAACTCAGGGGTGAGGTCAGTCTCCCAGATTACAATGTTTTTCAGGAGATTAACGGCCCCAGCCATCCAATTAATCCTGCCTAATCCCCTGTGGGGGTAAAACCTCCCGCTGAATGTTTATATTCGAATTTCTACAAACGTACAATTTTGAGGACACTTTTCCGTGTTGAGGACAGCCGACACCGGCATATATTTGACTCTTCTTTGTTATTTATCTTCAGTCTGACTCAAAAGATTTTCATCGCAATAAAAAAGTTTAACTACTTATCTTCATCATTAACTTGTACATCAATGTTTTGTCTTTTTTTAGTCAACAATTAATTAGAAATAAAAGACCAATAGTGCAGCATAGACTATGTTAACAGTGATATAAAATAATTATAAAATTGCAATCCTTTTTTTTTTGGAGTTTATGAATTATTTGAGTCACAACACAGTCATGTGTGTAATCTTTAATCATTGCTCAGGTCTTTGCGGTCGACATTCCTGTCTGATATTTTGAATCAGGGTTTATCGGTTAAGCTAAAGATATTTGTCACAATGAGGGCTGGTTTGTGGCTCAACCTGTGGATTCTGACATGGTTTTTTGACTGGATGTTAGCGGTGCTCTTTCTGGGCTGAATTGGGGCGAACTTACGAAAAAGGATGAAAGAAGAGCTTACTCAAGATCACCCCCACCAAAGATGCACAATGAGTTAAAGAGTAAATAATGAATGGTTAAATGTTAGCAATAATATAAAGGAGTAGAAGTAAAAGTGTGAATACTGGGGGACTAATGTTTCGGGAATGGTAGAAAAAAATGAAGAGGGATGATTGCATTTTGGCTGTTGAATTTGTTGTATTATGTTTGAGTTGTTTTATTCTGTGGGAGGAAAAAGAATAAAGAAATGGGGAAAAGGATCTGGGCTTGAATTGGGGCGAAAGTTACGAAAAAAGGAAGAAAGAAGAGCATACTCAAGACACCCCCACCAAAGCTGAAATGCGTCACGGTCCTCCTGACTGGTTCCCTGAGAGCCATAATAAACGGCGTAGAAGTACACGTGTGAGAGGAGGGGGAGTGCTGATGAGGGCCTGGTAGCAAAAAATGAAGGGGGAGGAAGGAAAGTAGGAAGATGAAAAAGTAGTCAGATGTTTGAGTGGGAGACCTGTGTGGGATGACAGAAGTATTTTGATCTGGGTCAAAGGAAGATGAAGACAAGGCTTTCATATTAGGCTGTAAAACCTCCTTTGCCCTGCACATTTTTATTTTAGTGAATTTAATTCATTGAATTTATCTATGAAATGCTGACATTATATAACTAAAACTGCTATATGAGACAAATATTCCTGGGATAAGCCCTTGAATCAAACGCTTGATATTCTACAAAAAAAAATCATTTGAGGCAAAGCTGTGATTAAAAAAAGCACATTGTTGGTTATATTGAGTCCATCCCACTTAGAAAACTTCATTGTTCTCAAACAAAAAAAAAAAAAAAACCAGCCTAGAAATGTTTTGGTCCGTCGCAGCAGTAACATTTACTGGAAAGCTTGGCACTGACAGATCCACTGCTGGGAAACCTAAAACCTCTGGAGCAATACAAGTCAAGTCAAGTCAAGTCAAGTGAGCTTTATTGTCATTTTCGAACACATATAGCTGGTGCGATACATATTGAAAACGAAACAACGTTTCTCCAGGACTTGGTGCTGGTAGGACAACACAAAAGGGGCACAGAAAGGACAGCAGGGCTACACAGAGACAACATGGGTCAACACAACATGCAACAGGACGCGTACATAGACAGGCAGGAATGAGGGGTGGAGTAGGGTGGAGTAAAGTGGAGTAGAGTGCAGTATATATCAGAATAAGGTGCAGACAGATATGTCAGTATATATATATATATACAGTCTGTAACGAAAGTGCTGTCTGCGCCAAATGGGGCCTAAAGTCGGTTCAGAAGGCAGGTTCATTCGGAATTTGGGCATCAATCTTTCCTCTGAAGGCTGCTGTTTCACCTCTGGGTGCCTGCGTCGCTCACGTCATTCACAACGAAAACAAGGGCTAACCCCCAACGACCACGTGCCGGGTTGGAAATTCAGGCGTGACGTCAGTGCCCATATAAGGAGTGCCGGCCGCCCCGTATATGGAGGTTCCGGCCGTGACGTGGTGTTTCTGTGGCGCACTTGGGCGTGGCCAGCGTAGCCCCGCTCACCTTACAGCTGTTATCAATAAAGGAGAGAAATTCCAGATAAGGCGATTAAAACAGGCGCGACGAAAATTTCAGCAGGGCCAAAGCGAATATTGAGCTAATACTTTTGTAGAAGAGGCTGGCTTAGTATCTCCGGCAAAGGTTCTGTGCTTAAAATTGGGGGAAATGTGTTTTAAAAGTTTGGCCCGAAGTAAATAAGTAAGTAAGTAAATTGCTATTTAATCGCCTTGGGACTCCTGGAAGCCATGACATCTAGTGAGCCTTTGGAGATCACTGGAAGTGAGCTGGTGCACCTTCTCGGGAGCCAGCGGGACCAGTCCCCCAGCGCGGGGTGCGTGCTTCTGGACTGCAGGCCGTTCCTGGACTTTTCCCTCACGCACATCTACGAGTCCAGGAACGTCAACTGGAATTCGATGCTGCGTCGCAGGTCCAAGAGCTCGGTGGTGGCTCTGGAGTGGCTCATCCCGGACAAGTCGCTCCTGGGACGGCTTCGGCGCGCCGAGGTCTCCGCCGTGGTGGTTCTGGACGAGGGGAGCGGCTGCGTGGCGGAGCTGAAGGCGGAGAGCGTGGGCAAGATGCTGCTGAGCGCCCTGCACAACGAGAGCCAGAGCCAGATCTGCTTTCTACAAGGTAACCCCCGTCCAAAGGCGTTTTTACGCACCAGTGTTGTTTTATGGAGAAATGAAACCTTTAATGATGTGCCCGAATTGATTCCCTCATGTTTATTATTAATATTGGCATATTCTTGTTATTGTGTGAACCTATTGGATTCGCTTTTAACTGATATTGACGGGAGTTTAGCTACAATTTTGTTGATATTCTGACCTGCTCTTAGGTGGATTTGAGGGCTTTTCGGAGGCCTACCCAGAGCTGTGTTACATCTCTGCCGGTCAGACACCAACGATGGAAGCCGAGCCCACGGGGACAGGCCGAAGGACACCAGCATACGACCAGGTACGCCAAACCCCACCTTCACACACCATCAGCAGGACCTCGAATCGAATTAAACCGGTCATTTTTTGTTTTTTTAAGGATGGCCCCGTGGAGCTGCTGCCCTTCCTCTATCTGGGCAGTGCCTTCCACTCCTCCCGCAGAGAGACCCTCACTGCAGCCGGCATCACAGCCGTCCTCAACGTGTCCTCAACATGCCCCAATTTCTTCGAGGGGGAATTTCGGTACCTGCAGCTGACTGTGGAGGACAGCCTGGCCACCGACATCAGGGCCTGCTTCTCCACCGCCATCGCCTTCATCGGTGAGAGTCTCCTCGAACCTGCACCTCCAGGCTCACCCTGGTCTGGGGGGTTTTGTATAATACAAGCAAAGATTCCAGTATCGACAACATTATCCTTGTACCCCGACAAACAGGTGCTTAGAAAGTCAGCTTATGTTGCACAAGGTTCCTAGTGGAATATCTACCTTTGTGATGAATCTGATTTTTTTGAAGCTGATGTGGACACCCTGATACTCTGCTGATCTCTCCTTCTTTTCCCCCCATCTTGGCTCCTCTTCCAGACTCGGTGAAGCAGAGCGGAGGCCGGGTGCTGGTACACTGTCAGGCAGGGATCTCCCGCTCGGCCACCATCTGCCTGGCCTACCTGATGCACACACAGCGCGTCAAACTGGACGAGGCCTTCGACTTCGTCAAGCAACGGCGTCAAGTCATCTCGCCCAACCTGGCCTTCATGGGCCAGCTGCTGCAGTTTGAGACCGACGTCCTCTGCCAGGGATGAGGCTCGGGGGAGCTCTGGAGCGCCGCTAGTGTTCTGCTCTCAGGCTCCAGCCGGAGCCATCGGCTGTGCAGACGCGCTGCTGCTCAGGAGTGCATTTCCCAAGCACGCACGCACGTCAGGGAGTTGCTGACGGCTTCTGCAGCGACGCAGCTGTTGCTTGTGCAGTTTTGAGCAAAAATGTGAACAGTCGGTGATGAGCCAGCGAGCTGGAGATGCTCTGACATCATTTTATCTGGTTTATCTGCTCGTCTGCTCGTCTGACTGCTGAGTTTGATCTCCTTTTTGCTTCTACGTTGTCTGCTTTTGTTTTGTTTTATTTTTTTTTTCTCAGACCACCGTGGTGTAATATTCCCTTTTGTATCAGATGACATTGTGTTAGTTACTGTTTTGCTGACAAAGGTACACCAGCTAAAGTTACTGTTTATTTGTGTTCAAATGTAAATAGAAATCTTATTTTGGTATTTATTCATGAGAGGAATTAATGATAATGGCATGGAGCACTTTATGCTGACTGAAACTAAGATTCTGACAGGATCTTTTTTCACTAAAATAAACCCTGCTTGTGAGTACCCAGACACTGGTTTGATGTTTTTATTCCACATCAAATAGCAAAAATTACTGTAGTTATAAGAGCACCGTGGTGATTATAGGGGGTCAGGTGGTTGACTGCTGGCGTCAGATGCCTTTACCAATGTGCTACTTTGACATTACTGCAGTTTTACACATTGTTAATAGCTGTTCCACAACTAAATGAGCTAATGTCAAAGCTGCAATCATGGCCTCAATAATCATAAGAACATTTTATTCAGTATATATGTTAAATGGATCAAACTGTAATTCCCCTGACTTTAAATTATAACATGAGCCTAAATAATTTTGCTCTTTGGCTGGCATTCCTCCCTGAAGTTTTCCCACAGTATCAGTGAGCTTACACTAAAATCTGTGCGAGTAGCTGATGAAATCTGCAGGACTGTAAAACCCGCTTCTCTCTGGATAATCCTCCAAAACACTAGCGACTACTATTCTGTTAATACTTTCTGTCTTAGCAGAGCCAAAATATGCACAGAAGGGTGAGCAAAACAATAAACAAACTTTTCTAGTTTGGTTATGATATATTTAAAATATTCTAAAATATTATGTGATTTTACTACTAAATTTTAAAGCAACTCAAACGCGACACATCAACGTTGTGGCGCGTTGACTCATTTCATGGAGAGACAGCGCCTCCTAGTGGCAAGTCTGGGAACATCTAACGCGTTTACTTCCCAGCAGGTGGCGCTGTCGGACCGTTTCACGGCGTCTGAAATAATTGTCTCATTGATTTTAACCTCAGCAAACTATTCACGCAATTTTCTAGTTCTGCCACTTCTAAATGTGGAAAAGTCTACACCGTAATAATGAAAGTTCTAATGAAATTTCTCCTGATTTACGAGTGAGTCTGACTCGTGCAAAAACGTGCAAAAATCCTAATTTATGCCGACATCCCGACTGAAAAACAGGCAGCATTATATAAGAAACACTGCTGTGCATGGAGGCTTTACTTGTCTGTATGCCTGTGAGTGACTGAAGATGCAGTCATGTGAAAAAAGTCAGACACACAAAAGCCTGTTCTTTGTTTTACACTAAGACTTATGGATATTAATTATACACTTGAGCAACACTAAGAAGTTTCTGTAATATAACTTAACAATTAAAAGTCTTTAACCTTTTTTTTTTTTTTTTTTAAATAAACTTAGCCTTAATTGGAATTTGGACAGAATAAAAGACAGTTTTCTATTCTATTCCAACTCATGGCAGCTGTGAAGCATCGAGGTGGAAACATCGTGGTTGGGTCCAGCTTCGCTGCAGCAGGACCTGGCTTGATCTCCCAGTCAGAGGAAACTGGTTGAAAATCTAAAAAATGAGGGGGGGGGGGGCTGTGGTTACTAATTGTTGACCCATGACCAGGGCCTAATCCCTAATAATAATTCCACATGACCCAAGCTTGATTATAAAGAGCCTAAGCCTTGAAATAATTACCTTGTGTCAAAATCCTTCTTCCCTTTCGTTCTCCAAAGCAAAACATTTGGTCCAAGAAAACAGGAGGCAGGGACAAGCCGATAATTTAACAAAGGCATCAAGTGCGCGCCTACAAAGGGCAGGTGCTGGGCTCTTATCGACCTGGACAAGAGCCACGACGTGAGCAGACTCCCACCGCGCCGCACTTTGCTGACTTGCAGTTGCCTGGCACTCATGTGTCTACAAAGAAAAGTTCTCCTGCCATTTCACAGCAATTTCTTCCTTTTTTTTTTTTTTTATACAATTAAAAATAATGTTCTCACAAAGCACATTAAGTTGTCTCACAGCGGAGTTGCCCCCAGTAAATCCTGGAGCCAACTTTTCCAGTCAGCGGCGGTAAGTGGGACCGCTGGGAGTGATGGCAAAACTTCCTCCAGGCTTGTGTATTACCTCTGCTTTGCACGGCGTCCTCTTACACAACGAGTGCTCCAGAAGTGATGCGAACACTGTGTGTAACCTTGGCATCGGTGACACACCCCTCTCCCCATAATGCATTTGCAGCATGCTGCTGAGCATGGCTCACCTGTGGAAACAGAGACACTCGACTCAAGTGCTCTCTCTCCCACTAAAAGCTTTATGGCGTGTATCTTTATATATAGAATGTGTGGCTTTGGTGGGGGTGGGGGTTGGGGGGGGGCTCAGGTCACACAATCACAAAGCAGGGGCTCCCAATTGTATTTCTCAGCCACTCTTCGCAGCCACGATGTGTGGGAGACATCAGGGAAAAACAAGTCAACAGGACCTCCTGCCTCCTCCACACACCATTCATAAAGATTGTTTGTGTGTGTGTGTGGACTGATGAGGTGTGTGTTTGTGTTGTGAGAACCATAAACTCTGCCAGGGTTGTTTTTTTGGCCTTTTTTAATGTATGACTCAGTAAAACAATGAGGACACATTTGTTTTACTCTGTAATTGAACAGTCAGACACTTGATCTCAGGTGGGGAACAAACTGCGAGGGAAGTTGTTGATGCCTGCGCTCCTGTGGACGGGGACGGGGACGGGGACGGGGACGGGGAGAAGGTGTCGACGTGTGCATCACGCAGAGGGGTTTTAGAGGAAGTGCGTAATCACAAAAACAGGAGCGGGGCCCCGCGTCTCTGCCCCTGGGCAATTAGCAGAGGTGGGAGGCAACGGGGCCACAGCGGAGCTGGGCAGGGCCGCGTTTGTAGGGGGGCAACAGCTCACGAGGTTTTGGGCAGGGAAACGTTGTATTACCTCCTAAACAAGTGTTTGTGTTCATATTCATCCCTTTTTGTGACTTAACAGACATAAAGTGGTTCCATCAGTCAAATCGGTCCTCCGCTGCTGCCAGAACTTACACACCAATGTGAAATTCACGATTCGCCACTGGCAGGTGTGTAAATCTGCACAGGGCTTAATGAGGGCGACGCCAGGGGCCGAGAGATGGGGGAGACTCTGCAGGCAGCAAATGAATTGGTCAGATAATTTGGAGCACGTGTTCCAAGGTCAACGCGAGGGAGGTGTGTTTGTCTAAGACAGTGCGTGGGTGGTTCGTGGCCATCAAATGTTGTTCATCTAAAGGACAAAGCAAAGCGCTGCCTGTGTGCACCAACTCCCCAAGGTTAGTCCCGCGGAACAAAGAAAACAGTCTGAAGGATCATATTCAGCCTGCAAGAGACGTTCCTAATGCTGCTTGGAGCGAGGAGAGGCACCAGCGGCGGGTGGTGGCAGGCCAAAAACACAGCAGCGAACCATCCACGGCTGATTTTTGAAAAGTCATAAAACTACTGTGCGCTAACGTGTGAACTCTTAGAAATAAAACAGCTTGTCTGCCGGTCAGGCTTTTTGTACTTCGACAATTTGGTCTGTGGATAAACTTGGAGTTAATCACATTTCGAACCCCCTCAGCTTCAGACAGTCAACGTGAGGCTGTGGAATGCAGCCACGCAGCCACGCAGCCATGTTCATGATAAAAGTAAACGAGAGAATATGCTGATCATCTGGGTGGGTGTTTTTTTCTTTTTAAGTGCGCCTCAAAGTTGTATTTAGTTCCCATTTCACGCTTATTTTATTGAAACGCTCAGACTGGCCATAATGCTGTATTTTATTGTAAATAAGGATGCTGATTAGAAACACATGTGAGGGGGTTTTTCTTACTATTACCAGGGCCATTTCCCCCCATCTAATGCCCCCCCCCCCCCCCCCCTGATCTCGGCTGGACACTGGAGCAGAGATCCAGCTGGAAATGTCCCTGTTGCGCTCATCATTCTGGGCTCGATGTGAGGAAAAAGGGTGGGGCCACAGGGGGCACAGAGAAAGGTTCCACTACGCCCACAGCTCCACAATGACATCAGCGGGGGTAAAACAGGCGCATGAAGGAGATGGGAGGCACCGCACTTATTAGATTTCCACGTAAGGTCCTGTTCACAACTCGGGATGACGCCGCGCGTAAAGCTGCCGGTGTTCGGCCGATGATTCACGCGGTCGGATGAGAACCTCTGATTCACCAGAACCGCCACAAGGACAGAGAGCCGGGCCCGGGGACTGTGCCAGCTGGGATCAAGGCTGGAGAAAAAGCGCGTAGGGACTCAGCGCCAGGCTCCGTGCGCAGGGATGGAGAGCGCGCCGGTTCTTCCTGCGCTCGCCTGAGCGGCAGGACTGGCACCAGTCAGCCTCCGCGGGGAAACTTCTGCGTCTTCTGGTGAGTAAAGTTTCAACTGAAATGAGACTTTATTCAAAGCATTTATGTGGCGGATAGTTGTAGGACGCTGTAGGATGACGCGCAGGCGTCCCGAGGTTGTCTCCAGTGCGCCGCGCTGCAGACTGCACACGCGTCACATTATTATTAGAATTTCAACATTTTCGCGACATTGGGCAACGTGAGAAATGCAAAGTAAAACATCTTTGGGAACTTTTATTTCCCTGGTTGTTCTGCACTGTAGTCATTAGATAATTCAGTTTCTTTGGTGGTTTGTAACCTTTTATTTTTTAATTGAAAAGCACTGAAGGGTGTCTCGACGCGCTGTCCAGGACCGCTGAGTGCGCCTAGAATGGACTTGGACGATCGGTCGTGGAGGATGCAGGGGAGCTAACATTACTAATCAACACAAGGAAGAAACGAGAGCAAGTAAAGTATTATATTACACCTTAAGGCGCTGTTGTTGCACATATGTGTGTCTGAGACGCGGTCACTTCTGGATGAACGTCTTATTCGGTGATATGTTGAATCTGTAGATTCCTGGGAAAGAAATCGGTCATGGCCTCCGTTCCGGACAGCGGCTGCTCCTTGGAGCTCAGCAGCAGGAACATCAGCACGAGCAGCGCGGGAGCCTCTGTTCCCTGCAACCAGAGTGTGATCAAAGCTGCCCCTTACTCGCCGGAGGCCACCGCAGCCTTCGCCACCGCCATAACCCTGATGGTTGTCTTCACCATCGTGGGGAACATCATGGTCATCATCGCCGTCCTGACCAGTCGGTCCCTCCGCGGCCCACAGAACCTCTTTTTAGTGTCCCTGGCCGCCGCAGACATCTTGGTGGCTACGCTCATCATCCCCTTTTCTCTGGCTAATGAACTGCTCGGGTACTGGTACTTCAAGTCTCTGTGGTGTGAAATCTACCTGGCACTGGACGTCCTCTTCTGCACCTCCTCCATTGTGCACCTGTGCGCAATCTCGCTTGACCGCTACCTGTCAATCTCCAGGGTCACGTATGGGCGCCAGCGCACCCCCAAGCGCATCAAAGCGGCCATTGTGGTGGTGTGGCTCATCTCCGCCATCATCTCCTTCCCTCCTCTGCTCTCCCTGAACAAGAGCGAGGCCGAAGACCAGGAGAACGAGAGGGGACCTCAGTGCCAGCTGAACGACGAGAGGTGGTATATCCTCTACTCCACCATCGGCTCCTTTTTCGCCCCGTGCCTCATCATGATCCTGGTCTACGTCAAAATCTACCAAATTGCGAAGCAGCGATCTCGCCGTCCGCCGGGGGAGCCCAGGAAAGAGGGAGCCGGCTGCGCTACGCCAAAGCAGCCTGCACGACACAGACAGGCCAACGGGAAGGATGACGACAGCACACCCCCTTCGTCCAACAAATCCTCCAATGCCAGACCACCTACCCTGGCCATCACCCCCTCTCCAACTCCAGGAGAGAGCGAACCCCCCCACAACCCCTCGTCCAATAACCTCCTACAGCCTCCGTCCTCTTCGCCGGCCGTCAGTCCGAACGCAGCCTCCCTCGAGAGTCCAACCCCCACCGCGGTTCCCGCTCCCAAAGCCAAAGAGGAGGGGAAAAAAGGCAAGTTTCGGGGGAAGAAAAAAGCCGACAACAACAACGGCGACAGTTCCAGCACCGAGAGTGACATGGAGCACAGCCAGGGAGGCGGCCGAGGAAGCTCCAGCATACCGGGATCCCCTGCCGGGGGCGGGGTCCACTCGCCGGCCTCGGTGAAGCGGTTTCGGGACATGATCGCCAGTTCAAAGGGAGCTCGGCTGGTGCCAGGAAGGAAGTCAAAGCCAGAAAGCACCCCCGGAGCGGCCAGGCGTAAAGCAATGGTCAACAGAGAGAAGCGCTTCACCTTTGTTCTGGCGGTGGTGATCGGTGTCTTTGTAGTCTGTTGGTTTCCATTCTTCTTCTCCTACTCCCTGAAGGCCGTGTGCCCGGACACATGTGCCATCCCTGACCCGCTCTTTACCTTCTTCTTCTGGATCGGGTACTGCAATTCCTGCCTCAACCCAGTCATTTACACTGTCTTCAACAAGGACTTCCGAAAGGCCTTCAAAAAGATCCTGTGCGGTGGCACCAAGGGTACTTTCTTTTAGCTCACAAATGTGTGTAAACTCATTTTCAGAACACCCAGTTTACTAATCTGGACAAGAAATCAAAGGTTTAGAAGTGAGAGACCTCTTTTTCATCCCATGACCTCACTGTCCACTGTGGAATCGGAGGATGGCACATCAACTCAGCTGGGGAGTAAATCTTGGAAAACGGACTGTTCAGGTTTGCACTTTGTGTTTTTGTTCCGACTTCTGAATGCTGAATCTGAGCTGCACGTCCAACAAACGTCTGGCAAACGTGTCATCTATAATTCTTCTGAAAGGCACAAATCCATGGAACTCTGAAAGTCCACACCTATTTATTTGTTTATGTGTGGATACATATATTCAGCGGTTTAGAGGAAGAACAAAGAAAAAGCAGCTTCAGATTGATTCGTGTGAGCCCCAGGCCCTTTAACTATCAATACAGGCCACGAGGAACACACAAGGTTAGTGATGATTTCCTAGATCTGCAGTCTAAATTTACCCAGCTGCAGGCCAAACATGTGTTCCTTGATTTATTTATTTTTTATCTCATTCTGTAAGAAGAGGAGGCTTTCTGAATGCCACGCACAAACAAGGGCATTCATGCAAAAAGAACTCGTGGACTTTTATGTGTGAAGCCCTTACGTCAGACCACTTGCCCTCGGCTCTCAGCATGGCTCAAAACTCTCAGGATTTCACCTTTCATGAAAGAGAGCACATGCTTGATATTATTGATTTTGGCTTCGGAAAAAAAAAACCCCACACTGGCCAAACCTCCAGAACACCATTCGCTATTATTTTCTGTCTTATAATGGACTCTTGGATAATATGAGTTCTCTAATGAACTGCCTCCGAATTTTATTGTAAGAATCATTGGTGGAAGTTCCAACAGAAAGTACATCATGTGTGGCGGATTTAAATAAAGCTAAATTGTGATGATTTATGACAGTAGGAGAAAGGAGCCAGCAGCGGTCCTCAACCAGTAGACGTTTGTACTGCCTGTGAAGCTGCATGAACTACACCATAACCGTGACATTTCTCTAATGGGTTCTCTGACAGTCGCGGGCGGGTTAAGTTGCTTCTTTTTAATGCGCATTCCCAATTGCAGAGACTGTCTTCACGGACGTTTGCTTCATTTTATTCAATTTCCTTTTTTTCTCAACTGGGAATAACGGGAATCTGTCATGTGAAAGAAAAAAAAAAAAACAAAACTGTCCATCAGTGTGAACCGGATACAGGCTCAACGAGATAAGGGCTGTCAGCAGCAGCAAAATTTACCTTTTTGACCAGATCTGCTGACCACTGTTAGGGTGTGTTAATAGATTTATTTAATTTCCCCTGTAGAAGGAGTCCTTTTTTTTTTTTGTCTGGCTGCTACATGCTACAGTTCTCCTTGTAGTGCTGATGCCAGACCTGGGTTCTTGGTACAGGTCACGCTTGGCTCTCTGTCGTCCAAACAGGATTCCTCAGAAGTAGAGTGAATGTGGAGAATTGATTTGTCACTGAAAGTCACTGATTATCAACGATACCGCGTACATGGCTTTTTAAAGATCACCCCTGCGGGACCAAAGAGCCTTACAAAATATCAGACTGACTCAGTGATATCAAATGTTTTGGTTAAAAAGAAAATGTGCTTTCTTATTTATTTTAACCCTTTTATATTTTCTGAATGTTACCTATTTATTGTCGACAGGCTGTAATTTGGATCACAAGTCAGGACAGTGGGACTGGTCTCAGTACGATATACAGATCATAAGTATACTCCATACAGTTTCTAGGATGTATTGTTAACGGTGTATGTGGAATATGCAGTTGTACTCCAGCCAGAACACACCCGAGTACTCAAGAGTGGAAATAGCCATTACACCCAAAGCCAGTCTGAGCTGGATGTTCTGCAGACTTTGTGCAGGACATTTAGATACAACCCAAGCTACTCTCTCTCTCTGTCTCTGCAGGGAGATTTTCTCCCCAGTCAGGAAAAAACAGCCAGCAAGAAAGCAGTCATAGCAAAGGGTCAGCCCCAGATGTCACAAATTCCTGACCTCATGGCTTTTTTTTTTTTTTTTTTTTTTTTCCAAAAATAAAAACATGACTTGCAATGTTGCTTCTGTTGCCCACCATGGCTTCACATGCTAAAGCTGCTCTTTTGTTTATTAGAAAAATGTAAAAAAAAAAAATCTCTAGAATAAGGCTTAAAGACGAACGGTGTCAAAAAACAACCTCTGGAGCGTCATTCTTTTTCGCTGAAACCCTGTGTATTGTCACCTAATGTGTATGGAACAAAGTTGGGGTGAGCTTCATTTTCAGAAATAAAGCTAAATGAAACGCATGACTATTTTCCGGCTCTGTTGCTTAATTTGCTTTTCCAGTGTAGGTAGCACCCTGGACCACCCTCCTCTCGCCATGTTTCACAGCAATTTTACATCATTTGTGTGAAAAGCAGGCAGCACGATGCTGCTTCCTGCCGCTGAAAAGAGGACAATTCAGCCTGGGATTTAAAGCACGTTGGCAAATGTCATACCGTGAATGTGCTTTTCTGCACCAAGTGTCACCATACGTATTCAAGTCATGAAACCCGCTCAAGATGTGCACACACACACACACACACACACACACACACACACACACACACACACACATACACATCCTTGTTGTGACATTTTTCTGTTTGAGGTCAGCCTGCCCACTGTGCATTTTAATTGGTTTATGCTGACAGGCAGTTTGGGGAATTCTCAGCACTAAACCAAGTCTGCGCATACTTCCACTGACGGAAAACCCATTACGTGCACACGCATGTGTCCTTGCTCTTTATTTTTACATTTCTACTGTATACAAGCTGCGATTTGAGATGCACAAGGAAGCGAAAGCAGAACTCTGGGGCGCTCTGGGAGCCACGAAGATGTGAACACAGTGTTGCTGTATACGCTCATGCAGACGACTGTCCCCAAGCTCCTTGGTCTTTCGCCTCATGTGGAATATAAAGTAGGTTATAAAGAGGGTCCAGAGAGAGAATTGAGATGCTCTCACCAACACAGGAACAACAATTTGATTAGCTTCTTATTTACTCATGCGAGATAATGCTCAAAAATAGAGGTGGCTTATTAAAAAAAAAGAAAAGATCAACTCTATAATGCACAGTAATGTGCTCAACCAGGGGTGGACTTACAAAAACATTCATTTTCCAATTTGAAATGGATGTAACATTTCGGCTATGAATATGTATGTGTTTAGAGGGCTTTTCAGAAAGGAGCGTTTTCCATTTCCAATCTTCAGCACAATAGTGCCAAATAGATTTCTCCTCTCTGTAATTTGGCTGCCCAAGAGGCGGCAGGAAAATAGAGAGATGGCACAGGCTCTGACTCCACAGAGGAACTGGAAGAACTCAAGTGCCCCCCCACGTTATGAAATACGTGACAAAAAAGAAAAATAATCTGTGGCTGTTTCATAGTTACATGTTCCTTTGTGTGTGCGTGCGTGTGTGTTTGTGTGTGTGCGCGCGCTCGCCCAGTCTTGAATCTGTTTTAAAATTATTGCAGATTTGGACAGATACAAGTCGTTACCTTGGTAACAGCTGCTCTTGCTGACAACCTAAAAACTGCTGTCACTGACTCATTCTATCAGCTACATGTTTATATGCAGAAAAAATCTTTGGTTTGTACCGGTTTTAATCTCTATTACGGCTGTGTACAGTTCTTTTAGGTACCCCACCAGTTAATTTGTTATGTGTGTGTATCACGACATGAATAACTAAAATTATCCAAGCGTTATCTTGCAGTTGTGGCCTGTGCTACCTCGTCTGGAGACCTATAGTAACCTGACAGGGATTCGTTGGAGCCATCTGTTGAATTTCAGTCAATGCGTATCCCCGGAGGCCTAAATTATTGCTGTATTGAATTGCCGTAGAATATAAGTCAGGCTAACGAATGTTATTTATATATAAAGAATATGATTGTGTACCGAACTGTGGGAAGTACAGGTTAAGGTATAGATGTGTCAGACTGAGATCAACAGTTTGGGCGATACAGTAAAAACTCCCAGCAAACGGATCTTTTACCAACTATAAAATAAAAGTTTTCCTCGTCGGAAAGAAAAACCATCTGCATGACAGAGACAACGGCACTAAATAAAAAATGTGCTTCATTTCCGCATTCCCCGTGGATGCAATTACTTAAATGGAAATACATCAGGACACATTATTGTGCCTTCTGGTGTTAGTAAAAAAAAATAATCAAGAGGCAAAATTGTCACATTATTATCACAGACGTCACCCAGCCCGGCTGTGATAACTCTATTAGAGCTGTAATTCTTTGAAATATTGGAGCCAAGCCAGACTTTTGATGAGAATTTCAATCGTGATGAGCTGGTTGAACTGAAGCGTGCAGGCTCAGGTAGCGATACGCTGATAGAATCTGCGCTGGGAACATCGGCCGACAAACACACAACATGCAAGACAATGCGTGCATTGCCCTCGATGTCAGATTTAAGTTGCCATAGAGGCTAAGAGAACAATGGCCGTGGCTTTAACTAGAGCTCAGTTAAGATAAAGCCACTAAGTGAATTTCCACACACAGTCTCACACTTCCGTCTGTCTGTCTGCCCGCTCAGACGTCAACTCAGACTAACGCAACACAAATTTATTTAAACTGAAAATTCAAAAGCACCAGTATCACTGTCACACTGCGTCTGAGCAGCTTCTGTGTGTGTGTGGACAGGATGTCCTGTTTAGATATGAAAGTGTCATGAACTTTCTTTGCCTTTTTTGTGGGGGGATATTTTCCATTTTAATTTATCTTTTGTGAATAATCACTGGACTTTTTTTTTTTTATATATATACACTCAGGAGTCTGTTTGGGCCCCCGTACGAGGCTCACCCTAACTGTAAGTTCTTGACTAGAGGATTTCAACATAGCATTCGTGGGACGGAGAGTACCTTTTTACTTCTCCGTGAGAAGCAGAGTGCACATACGAATGTTTTATGGGCCGCACAAAGGAACCGTCAGTGAACTTTAGCTGAACTTGATATAACAAATGCTGTGAGCACGTACGCTCTTTGACAAAGTTTGGACCTTAAATATTTTGAGTTCCCTACCGACTATTAGGAAAAAAGAATAAAAAAACAAAAACATAAAAAGAAAGGTCCTAGAGCAAAAAGTGGTCCGGGCATTGCATTCGATTCAATAAACATGGCAAAATACCACCGAAATGGAATCTTGTGCTCATATTCATCTATTGAATTCTCAGTTTGCATAACGGTTGCAAATAACTTTGTTGCAAATTACTATTTGTATTAGTTCACGTAATAAATCTTGCTGGGAATGCATCTTGCAGGGGTCAAACAAAAGAATATCAGAGGGGATTTGCAACCATATGATAGTGGGAGTTACATCAGAAAAGACAAGGAGTCTGTAACGCCGAACCCGCTGTGCTTTCATCACTCTTTGTGTTGGCAGATTTACTGTGATTAGCAGAGTTTCCGCTCTGCACTTCTGAGTGAGCTGAAGCAGAGCCGCAGAGCAGTAATGGCAGATTATATGGGCTTTAAAATAATGAAATCAGATCATTTATGGCATTTTTGATCAGGGGAGGGAGTTTTAAGCCCTGAGCAAGGCAAAAGACAGGAAAAATGCAATTTTCTGTAACTGGTTTGAGTGCTTCAATGAGAGACTCAATGAGAGACTGGTTAGGAGCCCCGGCCATGTTCTTTCTGTGTCTGCATGGATTCCTCCTCCTGTCTCCTTCCCCAGTTGAAAAACATGCCCATTCGGTTGATTGCAGGATCTGAAGTTGCCCTAGACTTGAGTGTGTATGGAAGTGGTGTGTGTGTGTGTGAGTGTGGGTCCTGTGATGGACAGTCAGGATGTATGACTGCCTCTCACCTGGCAACCGCTGGGGTAGACAGTCATGCGTCATAACTTAATCTCTGGTTGACTAAAAGTGAACATAGGGAGGCTTTTTTTGTCACAGTGTGTGCTGGGAACATTGCAAAAATGGCCGAGTCCAAACACTTTCAGAATAAATAAAAGGGAACCAGAAATGTGGCACATACGGGTCAGACATGAGAGGAACCAACTTGTAAAGAGATGCAGAAAAACAGCCATTTAAAACCTTTTACACTCGAAATGCAAAACCGTGACTAATTGATCATCTACACGACCATCAGGAAGGGAAACCAGCTTAATGTAGTCTGGTTAATGCCAGGGGAAAGTTCTCATCACAGATGATGGTATAAAACAGAGCATTTAGGTCTGACATCGACAAATCCAGATAAAAGTGAATTTGTTTGAACGCAGTTGGCAAATTTGGTGTTTTTGATGCTTTCAATGACTTGACCGAAAACCACACATTAACTTAACCTAAGCGACTGGTTTACAGTCACGGTCTTTGTTTCAGGGCTTCGAGGCATGTAATTTGCTACCACGTTAAGAACTCTTATCTTTGAATTACTTTCAATTATGGCATGTGTGATTTAGACAGCAGCTCTTTGGAGGGGTCAAAGGTGCCCGAGCTGGTGGCAGAGTCGCTGTTTTCAGTTTACTTTCTTCTTGTTGGCACTGCTGAGACGTCACAACAGCTGGGATGAAGTACGTTCTCTCTGAACGTATGGGTGTCATGTGCCAGGGACTGGATTTGACTGTGTCTCCGCTCTGGCTACATCCACATTTCTCAAACTGCAGCTGCCAATAAGTTGATTTCTCAGTGGATGTGGTGCTGAGTATGGAGAAAAGACCAGCTTTAGGGCCTGGTTCACCTTCAGCGGTACAACAACGGCCTAAAGTTCACATTTAAAATACATTAGTTTAGCATTTACCACTGCACGAGTGCAGGTGGTACATTTTATGACCTTCCCGTTGGAACAGTGAGCGATTAAATTACTCATTTCATTTTCAATTCATCAAGTGCATTATCTTAGTGATACAAGGTTTCTGGCTATGATGCAAGTGCAGTTTTAACATATCAGTGTTGTATTTAAGAGGTAGCTGACCCCAATTTCTCACCATCGTCCCCAAGCTTCCCCCCGCTGCCTTGAAAGGCTGTGGATGAAGAGCTCCATGTGACTAACAGCAGGGCAGCATCAAGCGCAGCACAGAGAAAGAGGCATTTATTTCTTATCACAGTCTTAACACTCAATCTCTTGTTCACATTTTGTATCAATTATCTATTTTGGGATTTAAAAGGCTTTTACTGTTGTTTTTTTTTTTTTTCTTTCTTTTTTATTATTACTGATGAGTTTTTAAGCCCACTTAAAAAAGCCATGATAGCAGCAGACAAAATGGACTCTGGCTCAGTGTAAAAGACTCAATCAACACATACACTCGACTTTTCCCATGTGTATTACAGTGTGCTGAAATATTTTACTTATTTATACCGTATTTTCACGACCATAGGGCGCACTGGGTTATAGGGCGCGGTTTCAGTTACGGGTGCTTTTTCTGTTTTTAACATATACATAAGGCGCGCCGGTTCATAGGGCGCGGGCACGGTGAAACACGCCGGTGAAACACACCGGTGAAACATGCCCGCAAGTGTGTGTTTTTAACAACAGACACCTGCAACAAGGTTTTAATAAACATGAGCTTAGTTCTACATGTATGGGCGTATTTTTTTGAATATACCCTAAGGCCTGAAATTGCTCTCATTTAATGTAATATCAGTCAAAGGCTGGTGTAGATAAGAAGATATTCTGATTACAGCCTACAATCAAGGCCAAAGAAGCAAAAAAGGTTTGTCAGCTTTAATCCCATGCATGCTCAGCGTGCAGACCACCATAAAATAGGAATATCCGATTGCTCCTTTCAAGCAAACATTTTAGAGACTTGGTTCAAGCATTCCTAACAAGTACTTGTTTGCAATAACTCACTGTCTGGCATTAACTCTGCCCTCCGCCTCTTCTACCCGACCTGAACTAGAGAACACGCCCTTGCTGCACAAGCACCGGCTCACTTGGCTGGTTACATTATGAACATTTCTTTAATTTCTCACATCCTGCGCCCTGAAGTCATCAAATCCATCATTTGATGTTGCTTCTTTGTAAAGAATATTTATGGTGACGCCAGCATGCAGCTGTGGCAGTTATATCTTGCAGACTTTTGGGTGAGCTGTCCTAAGAAAGACAATTTGGGCTCAGTTTTGATCTTCCATTGATTTTGTTTTCTAATTGATGCTTTACCCAACATCTATCTTATTCCTTTAATTAACCAGCTTTGTCCTTATTTCACTTCTATTAGCTAAAACTTTCAGAGAACTCACTCACACACACACACACACACACACACACACACACACACACACACACACACACACACACACACACACACTTTTAACATGTATATTTTAGGACACAAACTTCTCTCATTACACTTCAAGACTCCCGAGCGGCGCAAGACTGCAAACCAGAGTAGATTCCATGTCCTAAAACACAGATTAGGATTTACATCCTCCATGCACAGAAACCAGCTTCGCCTAACCTGACCCGGTGGGAAATGAGGAGGTTTTGTCAGTGCGATTGCTGAAAGCAGATATACTCCTGTGGTGCTGTGAGAAGGAGGCTGCTATGTGATCAGCAACGAGAGTGGAGCCGTGAGAGCAGAGGGTAATTTGAAATGGAGTTACTGACTGACAGCAGAGAAATTCACCAGATTGCTTATCAAGTATCTGGGTGCGAGTGATGGAAAGAACAATAATGAAGGATGACACCGGGCGATCTCACTATCTGTTGGTGTTTGCAGCAGGAGGAGCGTACCTGGGAAACAGAGTTTGTCGCAGTCCGGCTGGCAAACATGCTGGACATGATCACATTGGTTACCTGCGAAAGTGAGCCTTGAAACGGCTCCTGCCAAGGTCTTCAGTGGCCATTTAAACCCTGAGAAGGGCAGGTTTCTCCTCCCTGTAATCCCGGGCTTCAGTGCTGAGCAATACCAGTAGCAATACTTTCAAATTCTGCTGCAGAGTTGCCTCAAAATGTTTTCTTTAATTGATTCAAATGAAATATTATCAATCGTTTTTTTCCTTTTTACTGCTTTGAGCCCCGTATGTGAAACCCGGTAGGCTGCTAACGTTGACTTGTGCTGGACAAAGAACTCCGCCTGCGCTGCCTGAACCACTGAAGCGTGGTCTGAGCTCAGCAGCGCTGCGGGGAATGTAAATTAATTGAAAAAAAAAAAAAAGTCATAATTGCCACGTCGTACAGGAAGAGCTGCCAGGGAACACACCTCACTACAGGTACATTATCAGGCCGCTCATGCACCAGTCTGATTTAATATATGTGATATATGCAATTCATGAGCAGGTATTTAAGATTCTCAGTATTCTGCCTTAATTAAAATATATGAGTCACAGATATGAGCGTAATCCAACGAGGACTGAGCAGGTCTCTGAAAATGGTGGGAATTAGCAAGTTGGGTGAATTCCTCATGTGGAAGAATAGTTTTAATCAAGGCATCGACACAAAAGCATGTTAATTGTGCCACAAAAAAGTGTCGTTTCATAAAGCATGACTACACAGACGGTTTTTCTCCAAAGCAAGCATTGGATGAAATAACCTGGAATTTTAGGGGGGAGCAAATGTGGAAAGTATTGCCGCACTACAAATTAGGAAAAATAAAAGAAAAACAAAGTCAGAAATGACACAGCCGAAGCTAAAATTACGCAGCGATCAAAGTTCTGGGCGTACTAACACAAGAAAAGCCGTCTAATTTCATCCAAACTGGCTCTCGTGATTCAACAGTGTTCAAGGAAAAGTAAGAAGTCTTTGCACAAAAACCTTCCCACTGGTCTTTGGAGAATATGAATTAAATCTGCAAAAATAACACTTAATGATCACTTTGCCCCTAATGATGAAGTGCAAATATCCGTATGTATCACTTTGCCACTGCAGCTCATTAGGCCCTGGCTCCACATTGTTTTGGATTCCACATCCACGTGTTTTCAACAGTCACTGCTGATCCTGCTGTTTAGCGCTTGCCCGGCAGTCAAAGTAACTGATTAGGCTGTAAATCGAGTTGAGCCCTTGGAAGCTAAGGGACAGATTTTTCATTTATTTATTATTCCCCCCCCACACCCCCCTAACACCTTCTGCAGGGATCAAAAAGTGCAGAGAAATCAAGAATGGATATTAGAGTCTAATATGACACATTGCCTCCCGTAAGTCCAAATGAGGGCTGGGTTACTTCAAATCAGTTTAGGGCACAAACGGAGAAATGATTGGAAAAATGGCCAGAATAAAGTATCGGTTAAACATATAGTGATTAATTGTGCACATAATGGCTATTTGATTACTTTCTCTGTTAATTATGTGCTGTCATTGGCATTATATTGTGTGTTTGTGTGTATAGCCAGGCCTCCTGTTTTAAAACTGAAAAGCCTCCCACGAGGAAACACCTGTGCGTCTTGCAAAGGGCATGACAGGCGCACCAGCTTTCATATCGCTGAGAAAAAGCGAAATGATTTTTGGGCCTTTTGGGTTCTCCACAAGTGATTTTACTGATTACCATACATTCATTCAGGGAGTGGGAACTAATCAGTGGGATTACCTTCCATGATTGGCAAATTCATCTCTCAAAGATTGCTGTGAGGTGCACAAAATGTTCACTGCTGCGTGCAGAAACAAGAATATGCTCCTCTTCCAGACTGGCAACACTTTTCTAAGACAACAATTGGGAGGCTTACCCGTGAAACAAAGTGGATTCTGGTTTATTTGCATTCTTGCTGCTAATCATCATGACTTTTGCATTGTCTCAGCCTCACAGCTTCTGTGATTGCAATCAAAATCAGTCTAATATTAATTAATTAACTGGGTTTTCTTGGCTGAATGGTTCTGTTTGAAGCAACAGGATATCAGTGGAACTTAAAGAACAATAATCTGTCCCAGATCCTAAAATGCACATGGTTGCTAGGGAAACCGATTTCATTCTTTTATTACTTTCAACATATATTCACAATGACTTAAGTTAAAAGATAAAAAGAGCTTTTTTTTTTTTTAAATAAATCATAGGAGTCAGATCGTGTCAAAAAACAGTAATAGATAAATATAGATTCAAAAACAACGATCTTTATCGTTACATCATTCTTCGGTCTAGTTTGGGACTTTTCACTTGGCCAAGAATGACATTTGAAGAGGAAAAAGATGCGGGCGGTTTCCAAAGGCGGAGCGCCCGGAGCCATCCCGACCACCTGAAGGTTCGGATGCGGGAAAGCGGACCGGTGCCCGGCGGAACCAACGTCCGGGCGGACGGTGGTTCCGCCGGCAGGTGTCCGCCAGGTCCCGCCCCAAAAGGCCTCCCGGTAAGCGCACTCGTTCGGGTGTCCTATACATCTGGGAAATTACGTGGATTAACCGTTCATCTGAGTGACTCGGGATTACTGAAATATGTGTGATCGGGGCTAAAACAATAATATATTTTCGAATAATTATTATTAGCCTTCGTTCAGGCACTGAGTGTCTTGCAACTCGAATTGAAACAAACAAAAAAAAAAAGTTTTTCTGACTTTTGCCTCAAGTTGTCTATGTAACTGTGGCTTTTGTGTCTTGAAAATGAGATAGATCTAGTGTTAAAGGTCATTCATCGCTTTCTGCAGAGAGGAGATTAGGCAGGCTAGCCTAGCTACATTATGCTAACCACAGTGTTTTCAGTGTCTCCAGGCTCTCCCTGAGGTATAAAGCACATTTTGATATATACTTGTTTGTTATTTGAAAGCTGAAGCTATTTTACACGTTTTAAAACACCAGGACAAAGCAAACTAGTCAAGAAACAGCTCTTCATTAAAAGGACATTGGCTTCTAAAAGACCTTCAGACCTAAAAGTTCCAAAACGTGTCATCAGATTTATTATTGCATTAGCCATTTCCCCCAGTTCAAAATTATGTTATAAAAATCTGGAATTATTATTTCATGTATTCATTGTAATGGTGTTCTTTCCAGCATGAGAGGCTTTGTGGATGCTGTTGTGCTTCCCTCTTACTCTTTGTTAATGCAATGTGGCCCCTTTCTGAAGTTTATTTCAAGGTTCATTACGTGGTAGTTTAATTGTGGTTCGTGCTGGGGAAACTCAACTATGGACAATGTCTACCCTCGCCTGGATTCTCCAGAAGAAATGGTGCTCTTTGCTCCATGCATAGACAACGGTTTCAAGTAATTCATGACTGCAGTGCAAGTCTGATGTAGAACAGAGATGGGTGCAGACTCTTGGCAATATCAGATCCCCAAAGCTTTGCTAAAGCTTAGCTTTCAGGGACTGCAATGGCTGTCGGCTTGGGGTTTACTTATATAATGAAATCTGTTTATATTTTTAAACGATAAACCCCCCCCAGTAGTTTCCTCCCTCGGTCAGATTCACCAGTGTGTCACAGACACACTGGTGAATCTGGTTCCAACCCAAACACATGCAGCAGCCTGTTAGACAGTCGTTATATTTAGTAAAATCTTCATGCAATATATCAGTGACACTGCCAAAAATTATACTATAAAGAAATCTTCTGTCAGTTACAAATGCCTGTTTAAGTAAAATTATGAAGCCGCTCATCTCTCTCCAACTTTTGTAATTTGAGGATTTATTTTTATGATGTAAAGTGGCTGTGTTTGTTTAGTGTGTTACAGTTTCCCCTTGAATACAGATTCAAAGAGCTCATTGTCGATGTATCCTGTCAACTGACAGTCGGCCCCCACCTTCTTCTGGTTTCTCTTCCCGAGGTGTCATTTGCTACAGAACCACAAGAACAAGCTTGAGGGTGAGTGTCCGAATTATTTTTTTCCCTTTTGTCCTCTTTTCAGTTTCCCCAAGCGTTCATTTTCACAAAGCTGGTATTATGTGAACCCAGTGCGCGTCGTGTCACATTTTTGCTTGCCAGCAGACAGATATTGGCCGCCTTGAGAATGCAAATGCAACTTAGTTTCTTAGTCTATGTCAAATGAGCACTTTCACTATATATTAATAACCTTTTCAGGTTTGTCTGCTCACTGATCATATTTTTGAATGTGCACTATTTGAACTTCTTTTAGGAGATCAGACCAGTCAGAGGCCCAAAGCAAATCCAGTTCAACAAAAGGTAAATGGGTGTTCACCTCAAGTCTGTACAATAACTGATCTAGCACAGAAGGTAAAGAGAAGCAGCTCAAATACAGAGACAGTTATTCACAGGTGTAACACACCTGGATGCTGAGGCGGGTGAGGGAGATGAGCACACAGGGAGGACAGCACACAGACAGAGATGCACTGAAGCTGCTGTTAAGTGGGGCAGCCATTCGTTTCAGTGGGTGAAATCGGTCCAGGAGAAATCAGGATTCACACGTTAGGTCTTATTTTCTGCCATTTCTAACATCGAGAGGACCACCTGAGAGGATTTTTAAAAAGCTCAAATAAACGTTGCATCTCATCAGTGTAATTTCCATTGCCTGTATGGCTCATAAATTTGTGTTTTACCTCAAATGTGCAATGGAGTGAAGAAGCAAAACAACGTGGCCTTAAAAATGTAATCGCACATGTAATTGACCAGCTTTTGGAGCAGCAGATGGACAGAAGGGTTTTAACTTACTGTTTATATTCATTTACATAAAACCAGTCTTTTTAACCCATAATGACTACAAAGGTTTTACAGCATAGAAATAAAAAAGAGGTCAGTGTGGTTTCCTCCTGTTAGACAGATCATTTTTGTGTTTACACCCAGTATAAATAATTAGATAAAGCACAGTCATCAATTTGGAGGAGGAGGAGGAAATGCCTTAAAGATCAGTTTGAATTCAGGCTCATTCCCCCAGTGCTAGAACATGGGTACATGGACACGGACCAGAGGGTTTTCCAAGGCTACATATTAAAAACAAAAAAAACAAAGACGGCTGGCCTGGGCCAATTCAAACCTGAGACGTTTCATGAGCTGGGACATTACTCACCTACTACAACCATGTAGAATCAGGTGGGAAAAAGACAGTTCTCCCTAGCTTTCTGTTGTTTCATGTTGTACCGGTTGTGTTTGACACGCGTGAATTTCTCTTCCAGATTATTATCAGCATCACATATCTTTTCAGACTTTAATAACACTGACGTTTAGTCAGTGTGTTCTAGAGAGAAGTGTTACATGAACTGGTGGATGCTGATTAATTGTGGCAGCTGGAGACGCTGCACAAGTACTCAACACACACACAGTACACACTCACACACAAGTGGTGTTTTCTCTGTGTGTAAATTGCTTTTGCCACTTCAGGTTCTAGGACCTGCACTAACGCCACATCCACATGAGATGAAAGACACAGTTGATCTTTATGTGTGTGTGTGTGTGTATGTACAGTATTCACTGTAACAGTGTCCTGGTGTCATGACCGAAGACTGTTCGTCGCATTAATGGTTCCTTCTCAGTAGACTATCAGGAATACCCTAATCTTGCTACACTGGGTCAGTGGACATTTTCCCAGCATCGGGAAGCAGACATCAAATTGCTGTTGTGAACATTCTCTGGAAAGATACTGAAATTCTTTGGGGGCCACGTAGGTGCTGGAAATAAAGCGGTAATTAATGTCTGCTAGTCTGTATATTTTGTTGTCAGAATTACTCAGCGTTCAGTGACGCGTCCCTTTTTAAAATTCAGATCTTTGTAATTTTCCCCTGTGCTTCCTCCACATGGTAGATAATGAAAGGTTTTATGAGTCCTATCGCCAGTGATTTATTTAAAAAATTAGCAGGTTGGCCTTTTTTGCATAGAGTCGAGGTAAGTGTTGGATGCTGTGTGGGACAAGATGATGTCCGGTTGCACGCTGAAGCCCCGATCTTGTCTCTGAAGTGGAGGATTCAGTGAGAACACAAGAAAGTTTACAGACAGGGAAGGCAGCATAATATTGTTGCAGGGTAATGTTGTTATTCTTCATACACACCGAATCCATAAATAAGATGTACTCAAATCAGTTGCTGTTGACTTTATGAAAAATTATGCTGTTGCCTCCCTTAGTGTTGTAAAAATTGAACTGGCTGAGAAATTTAATAAAGGAAAATTAATGTTAATTCAGTCTTTGAGACAGCAGCTTTAGGCTAAATTGTTTCCAATGATTGTTTTTGTCATTTTGCACTACCGTTTCTTAATATCTAATGGAGGATGCAGGCTGCACTGTGGGAACAACAGGGTAAACACACACTATCCTACAAATAATTTAAAGAACTGAACCCCAAGATGTCCTTATTTGGATCTTTTTTTAAAGCCTCTTACTAATGCACTGAATAGCTGCGGCCTATAATAACGTTCCATCTGGTTGGTGTCTGGAGCAGTCGGGAGATGGAGCTTGCTCTGTTATATGTCCTTCAGCAGCGGGCGCTCCCTCTGTCTCAGCGCAGCCTTTTAACGCTGTTGAACATCACATTGTGTTAAAGAGTTAGGACTGGGTGCATATCTGGAGGTGCCTTAAATTGAGTTTTCTCTTATCTTTGAAGAGCCTATTTGCCTTCATACGTCTGACTGCTTCTTTATCAGGAAGGTCATCCCAACGTTTGGAGCAATTCCTCCAAGTCCTGAAATTGACACTGACCTTCTTTTGTGTGACTGTCTCTTGCGGCTCTAAACCAAACAGCTTAGCAGGTGGTGCTTTAATAAAATAAAAATAAACCAAGCTGAAATTCTTGGTGGTATAATAATATAGAACAGGTGTGGATCGTGTGGAGGGTTGCTGCAAGCACGAAGCTCTCTGAACAGAACACAGCAGCACAACTTATGACTTATGCAAGGGTTCTCTGTGTGTAAATGAAGCACAGGACTTCTGGAACAGTTTTCTTTGGCTGGATGAAATCCAAAGTAGAGGAAACTTTGCCAATTTGGGCAGAGCCACATTTGGCAGAAACCAATCAACGCATATCAGCATTAATTAAGTCAACCGTAAAATCCTCAGGACACCAGTATTGTGGCGCCTACAGCTTGGCCAGAATGGAACATTAACAACAAACCCAAATACGTCATCAAATCTAAAGTCAGATTCTTTTACTGGCTCAGTCAATGTCCAGAAACTAATTTATTATTGTGAAAACTTAGTTTTATAGTGTCTGCACATTATTTTTTTCTAAGCTCGTCATTTAAATTACCCATAAACATCCTTATAAAAACCACCTAACAGACAAAGAACTGAAAATAAAGATTTTGGCCATTAAAAGATGCAGTGTAAGTCTGGCCATTTGCCTTTATTTAGGATCAACGTTTTTAAAAAGAATGAAGCTCACAGGCCTCGATATGCCCGCTGATATCGCTACCACACTTCACCTTAACACAAAACCTTTAAACGAAAAGCTTGAGGGAAGTAGTTTGCTTTATCAAAGGTCACCTCCACAGATTTTCTTACTCGATGTGGAGGTTCAGTGCTTGGCAGCATAATATCAAAGGGCAAACGCAGCGAGCTGTCATTTTATCACCTCGTTTCACGTACAGCCGGAGACCCATACTATTTTATTCTTACTTTAAAGTACAGATTTTAGCTTGTGAAACTGACAAGGCTTGCAGACAGACTCTAAAATAGAGACTCAAACATAGAGAAAATATTGATGTGCACCAAAGAACACTGACATTAAAAGACATTTTGACACATAAAGAGAGTGCGCTTTACACTCCGTTGAATTGGGGGATGATAAAACGCCGTTGAAGACATTATAAAATAGGAAAGACAGGTCGGATATGAAGGAAGGTTGATCAACTTCTGCCTAAATATTAGGTTGTAGTTGTTTAAAAACAGAGAAATGGACCAACTTTTGTGAAACCTTATCCTTCTTTTTGGCATATTTTAGGGGTCTTGATCCAAATTATTGGAGTACCCCGAGAGTGGGATTGAGAGTGGCATTTGTGTCAACACATCATCAGAGTTACGCACTGTTTCCAGTTGCAGGCTTGTTCTGAATACAGAATTCACAGTCATTCTGTGACCAGATTTATTTCACACTGCTGAGTGAAACGGTTCTTTGCTTTGTCTGTGGTGAAGGTAAATAACAATTCATTTTTTCCACGAGAGTAGGGAGGGTCAGAGGAGGTCTCTAAACAAATGGAATGGGCGTTTAGAAACAGAGATGCTTGTGTAAATTGAGGTAAAGGAGGTTACCTGTTAAATGCACACTTTCCAACAGTTGAATCCATTTCTGCTCAGACGGCTCGTATTTTTCATCAAAAGTAAACTGCATGTATTTGGCCCCTTATGCATTAAATAGACAGTGCTAAACTGGCAAACTGCCTCAAGTACTTGGGGAAACAAATGCGCTGGAAATATTATTTGGCGTCGAATAGGCGTAGAGTGGTTGAACAGAAGAGCAGGGTGCAATGATGCCCACCTTTGGGTCAAGTGGTTAAGGGTCCACCCACTCTGGCTTTATTTACTGAGTAATAACAGTTTGTTCTGTGGGCTTATTTGAAACACCATTGTTCTTTACAAAAATGAGTTCTGTTAGATGGGAGGAGTTAATCAATATCGGGGCATATTGGTATACTATTAAAATATGGTAAAATACAGTGAAGTTTCTCTTTGCAACATTGCAGCTTCAATTGAAACCAATACACGAAAGTTAAAATGTAACTAAAAATGGCACCAAATCTAAGAAAAGTAAAAAAGAAAAAGAAAAGGAATTCAGAACCTGTTAAGAAAAATTGCTTTTTTATTTGGATTTACAGGAGCAACACAGAGTGCTGTCCAGTGGTAGGCACAGTTTGAGGTAATTTGGCTTCCTCCAAAGTCACAACATCTAAAAGGGGTAAAAAGCTCATGAATGTGTTTTGTGCATGAAAAACTGCAGTCCGTCACACAGTTTTCTATATAAATGCATGACATGTCAGGATTCACACTCTGCACTGGCGCCTTCTGATAGCTTGAGAATTAGAGCGTTTACTGAACAATTTGGGTTTTTTATTCAGCTCTCCTTGATTTGTTTGTGTACTCAGCTGTTATACATCATAATTTTTTAGAAAATCACAAGAGACCGGGCTGCAGTGTGTCTGAATAACTGCTGACGTAACCTTTCTGCAGTATTAAAATGTAAAACTGCTGTATGTACTCAGATGAGTAAATCCGATCAAATATCCAGCTGACATGGCAAACCTGAACTTTACAGGGGAATTATAAATTAAGCTAGGCTTTTTTTTTGTTTTTGACTGTTCTATTATCAGTGTCTGACTTGCATTTATCCACAGATGATGGGATTCATTTTAGCCATGACCTGGACTCTTGATAATCCAGACTGTGACATTAAGAAAATCAGGAATTGCCCGTTTTTAATGACCTAAATTAGCCCCAGAGGTCATGCTTGTGTAGTTATCTATTAGTGTCATCAGATTTATTGGTGTGGTTAATACTTCAAATTTTTCTGCTGAAAAAGTGATGAGAATAGTAAGAAACAAAAAGTCGAAGCCATTAGTCAGCGGGCTATTAGCCCTTCAAGGATGGGTAACGTGTGCAGTGAGCGAGAGGCTGTAAGGGTTAGTTCCATAGGAAGAGCAATAGAACATTTAAAAGGTTCTGAGTCTGTCTAAAGTCTCAGTAAAAGCATGGTTGTTAGTCTCTTTTCTCCACTTTCTCTGATATCCACTGTCAGTCTGTGGTTTACATTGATTTACAGATGATTTAGCATCTTTGATTTAAGCAGCGAGACATTGGAACTTAAAAATTGGCTGGGTCCTAGCGAACAGACTGTGCATTTATAATTTTATAATAGAACATTTGATTAATCCAAATTAGACATGTTTGCCAAAAATCTCATAATTGCTGGTACACTGGAAATGAGTAGTGCTCTCTGAGCAACATGAGATGTCACCTGTTCAATAAAGCAGCAGCTTAATGTGTGACCTGGGCCATTTTTCCCCTTCTTTTCAACCACAATAGGCACCATGTGTTGCATTAAGCCATGATGTGAGCCACACACAGGCTCCATGGCAACACCGCTATTGAGCTGGATTTGGTCTGCAATGTGGCAACGTTACTCTGTTTTTTACAGATACTAAAAAGTCTGGCCTGCAGAGTTACTCTACTCGTGCAATGTATGTGCAACATGTATATAATGCATGATTAAAAAACTAGAAAAGCACAACACCCTTTTGTGAAATGCACAGCTTCTGGTTGCAACATGTTTGCGTACATGCAAAGAGGGTCACACTCGGTGCTTCTGGCCACTGGGTCGCGGGTCATTCGCAGGAGCATTCCACACTTAATCGGTAAATACCAAGGAATAAGGAGGCTAAAACCATGTGCTTAAGAGTTCTCCCCTGATGACAGGACTCTCTCCCTTCCACAATCCTAATCCTCCATACCCATCCCCTCAATCCTTTTTTTTTTTTTTGAGG